>VXBU01003360.1:101384-173181 GCA_013400315.1 Bombycilla garrulus | reverse complement strand
GCTGGGCCGCCCCCCGCCCCGCTGTCCCCCGCCGCGGGGCCGCCCCGCCGCTGAGCGCCCCCGCCCGTCCCGGGGAAGGAGCCGGCGCTGCCCGGACGATCTCCATCACCCGCTCTCTCGGACGGCGGGGGCCCCGCGCCACCGCTTCTCCCCACGGTGCCCGGGCCGGGACCCCCGCTGTCCGCAGCGGGCAGCAGGGAGGGCGAGGATGTCGGGCAGCACGGCGAGGAAGGTGCAGCCCTTCACCATCAGCACCAGGCTCTCGCTGCCCAAGTGTGCCGCGGACTTCCCCGGAGACGCCTGCCCCGGCATCGCCCTCACCTCCGCGCTGGACAGCCACCGCGGCCTCCGTCGCAGCATCAACGAGCGCATCTCGCTGTACCTGGCCCACGCCCGCGCCGGCCCCGCCGCCCCCGCGGGGCAGCCCCGCAGCCCCAGCCCCGGTGAGGGCGGCGGCACCGACGAGGACCGGCTGAGCCGCAGCTCCCTAGCCCGCTCCATCAAGAAGATCACGCTGTCCAACTGGTACGGGGACGCTGGTACGGGAGAGGCGGGGGCAGCCGGGGACCCTGCCCGCGCCGGCGGCGAGAGGAACCACAACAACAACAACAGCAGGACAGGGAAAGCCCAGTTCAAGGTAAGCGATCCCGGTACTCTGTGCCCTGCGCTCGCCCCGTCTTCCCTGCAGTTCCCCGTTCCTCGCTGCCGCGGGATGGATAAGTCCTGGGGAGGCTGCGCCCATCCCTGTTGCCTTATCCCCGTGCCGTCCAGGTAGCAGTCGTTGTAGAGCTCCTGGGGTATTTGTTTCTCCTCCCATGTGCCCCCCGCGCACTTCTCTGTCCCATCGGGCTGGAGGGCAGGAAGTCTTCGCGGGAGAGAGGAGATGAGCTTTCCCCGGGGCTGCGATGAGCCAGGAAAGCCCTACCCCAGAGCCTGGCTATGGAGGGCTCAGCTTTCGAGATACCTCCTCGCAGTTGAGTGCGAGGAGCTGGGAAGTCACTCTCTCGTTTACCAGAGGGGAAACAGAGGCTGGGAGAAGGGAAGTGACTCATGAAGGGCCACACAGCCAGGCAAAGCTGGGACAAGGCTAGGATCAGGACCCAGGGCTCTCAGCACCCCGCCCTCCGAATCTGAGCGCTAGCAGGAGCAGAGGTACGAATTCAACAGTGCCAGAGCCCGGGAGACCCCCTGAGTGGGTGGGATGGGGCAGAAGGCATCTCGGAGACACCGCAGTTTCTGGCAAGAGCAGGCAGGAACTCCTTGGGATTTAACCCTGACCTGCAACAGCTGGTTTCCCGGCAGGATAGTGCTAGGGAGAGCTGCGCAGCCCACTGCCAAAACCCTCATCTTCATTGCCAATAAAGGCCAGGCACAGCCTCGCAAGAGGTGCCGCTTCCTCCAGCACGCAAGCAGCTCCTCGCTGGGCGGCCGGAGTCTGCGCAGCCCAAAGGGCATCGGCGTGAGGGCTCCCCTCTTTCATATAAGGTAGGGACACGTGCTGGGCCCGGGGTGCGGGACTCTCGGAAGGCTGCCGGGATCGGCCCCTCCTCCCTCTCCAGCGTGTGGAGCTGAAAGGGGTGCGCAGGCTGCAGGATGGAGCTTTGGGAGGGAAAGAGGGAGCTGGGGGGCAGGAGAAAATGTGGGATGGCAGCTGGAGGAGAGGAGGGACAGTGTCTAGCACAGAGAGCACGGTAGTGCTTTCCCAAGCATGCCCCGCAGCCCTTGGATTTGCCCTTCGCTCCTGCCCCGTAGGAGTGAGAGGCCTCCTCCGGGATGAGCTCAGTGCTGCCTTAGGAGGGTCTGGCCCCGCTCGTCTTGTTCGTGGGAAGTTACTGGTGCCTGCTCTATGGCAATGCGCTGAGCATACGTGCCGCGTTAATTTTGCTTCTAGAGGGGGAAAGAAGTGTTTGCAGAGGCGGCAGCTGAGGCTGCTGCACTCATTTCACGTGTGGCTTTGCTCGTGTCACGATGTCTGGGGTGCTGGGGAGCATTTAGCGCAGCACCTCGCGGACCCTGCGGCAGGCACAGCTCCTTCTCCCAGACTTCGGTTGCTGAGAGAGTTTGTTGTTTTGCCGGATCGAGGACCCAGCTCCAGGCAGAGGGACCGAGGAGGGGGGGTAGTCCCGGTGGAGCAGCTCTGCGGGAAGGATGAAGTCATCATTGTGCTGGCAGCCCTGTTTTCCTGCGGCTGACGGATCGTGAGACAGGGACTTTAAATAAAGCTCCTGTGTCACCTGCAGGCTTGACTCCCACAGCTGAGCCCTGGGGGTCAGACGTTACTGCATAGAACTTTTTAGGGTCTTATGCCTCACAGGCACTTCACATTTAGCTCCCTATCATTGCCCAAATATGCATCCAAACCTCTCAGCCCCATGGTCAGGCGAGGAGGTGCCTTTCCCTTCTGATACCATCCTGCTGAGTTCCCACTGTGCCTGCTGGGCTGTGATTCAGCCTTGTACCCTGACTGTTCTTCCTGCTTGGGATGGGATGCTGTGGCATGTGGCAGTGGTCTGTTCTCTGCAGCCAAGGGCCAAGCTTTGCAGGCCCTTGGAAAGGTCCGGTGGTGCTGTTCTCCTAGAGGTCATAGAGCAGTTGGGCTGCTTGTAGGGCTCTGAGCCTTTTTGGTGGCAGCAGCTCTATGCTGGGTGCTGCCATTTGTGCCAGGACTCTTCTGCGGTCCTGGAGAGATGGTGGGAAACCATGTTCTGTGCAGGGAGGGAGTTCTGATTTGCCTAGGTCCGTTTCCTTGAACAGTGTCCTCAGTTTGGAGTGGCCTGAGCAGCCGCAGGCTGGCTCTGGCTGATCCTGCACCTCGTTTGCAGCGGTCTGAGAGGAGGGTTTGTCAGGGCAGCACTCATTGTCCACCATCCTGTTTCTGTTGCCCCGTGTCTGTCTGGATGGCTGTTACAGAGACAGCTAGGTGGCCCCAGGAAGGGAGTGGAAGGAGGTCCGTGAATTAGCCTGTTATATCCAACAGCCCAAGAAAAGATCCATCTGTAGAGGATGAGGCTTAATGCCCTTGGGCATGATCCAAGCAATCCCACGCACCTCTCCTCCTGGGGCTGTGCTGCATCAAGGATAAGGTAACATGGAGTTCATCCTGGACATCCTCTGTGCCTGGCTGCAGTTCCTGGACTTCCTTCCTCCTGCCTCTCCTGCTTCCACCCTCACTCCTGTCCTTTGGAAGCCCTTCCCTGCAAGCCAGCTGCCCCCTTAACTCATCTCCCACCTAGGCTGAGATCAGGGATCAGCAGCTGAGAGGATTTGAGTTCATGATGTTGGAGTTAATGCCATCCTGTGCCCTCATACCCTCTGCCCTACTGTCCTGGAAGAGGGCAGGAGAGTCTCACTCTGAGCACCCTTAGATGACCGGGGACCAGTGATGATCACTAAATGGGTTTCTGGTGGCTTTGGAGTCAATTCAAGGAAAGAAAAGGGTGTTGGGGGCACTGGGAGTGAAAATGAAGATGGCAAAGCAGGCTTAGGAGCTCTTGCCACTTGCTGAGCACGTGGTGGGAGCTGCGGGTGCTGTTCGGAGGAGCCTGGCCTGGATGCCTGAGGAGGGATGGGCGAGAGCGCAGTCTGGGTACTGCCAGCAGCCGCCTCTGGCCCAGGGCAGGGGGAGGTGGCCGAATGCTCCTCTGTCCCCTTGGCTGCAGGGACAGTTAAGCACTACCAGGCTCACAGCTGTGCCTTCCTGCCTCTAGGTCTTCCTCAGGAAGGATGTGGATGCGGAGGACAAGCAGCAGGAGCCTGGAAGTGTTCAGGCCAGTGTTTTCTGCTCTCCAGTGGACAGATGTTCTCCCTTCTATGCGGTATGTCCCCCTGCCCTCAGCATTAGGGGGGCATCACGTGCACTTGGAGCTGAGCAATGGGGCTGGTCACTGGTGGTGTGTCCAGGTGGGGATGGAGCATTGCCTCTTTCAGCGGGAACAAGCTGGGCATGATGGGGCAAAGAATCAGCCCCCCAGGCAGCACCCAGGGGTTTTATTCCTTCCAAGGGAGCCAGATTATGGGCTCCTCCAGCCCTGGCTGAGTCAAGGAACTAAAGGTCACAGAGTCACAGGAGGGCCTGAGAATCTGTGTTACTATTAAAAAAAGAAAAAAAAAAAAAAAAGAGGATTTCTGTAGTTTCTGTAGTTCTTGTGGTTAAGCAGAACAGGCATTGGAAAGTAAGTCCCATGCTGTCAGCAGGGCAGCACATGCCAGAGTGCTTAGAGAGCCTGAAACAGTTGCCCGAACCCCACTGCTCCACAGGCTCCTGGAAAATTGCTCCCTGGTGGGCTCAGGGACAGCTAAGACGCTGTGGGGCAGCTCACACTAAGCGCTCTCAGGGAGGAAGGGCTGTCCCAAGCTGGCCCCAGGAGCAATTTCTGCCTGCTGAGAGGAGGCAGCAAGCCCTGCACCTTTGGGTTTCTCCTGAAAATGCCCAGTTTCCTGTTTGCCACCAGTTAGTATGCAGTCAGGTCCCCAACCCTGGGAAGAAGGGTGGAAAGTAAGTGCCTGGGTGATGGTGCTGTCCCCTGGGCTGTGTGCAGCTGGGCCCAGGGCTGAATTTGGAGAAGGGCCAGCACTTTCACTGGCTGACCTTTGCTGTCACCCCTGGCAGAGCTGGAACCCTGACAGAGGGTTTCGTCAGCGTCGACTGCCCACAAGGCCAAATCCCAGGGGACATGCTGCGCTCTCCGTCCCCTCCAGCCACTCACTGGGACTGGAGGTCTTGGGTGCCATCGAAGGAGTGGTGGGGCTTACCAGGAACCTGCCCCATGGTCCCTCCATCCCATCCCCTGTGTGACACCAAACAGATGCTACAGACGTGAATGCTCCCTGCAGGGATGCATTGCCTCAGGCTGGAGGAGCAGCAAGCACTGCATCCATCTCCAGTGTGGGTGCTGGGACCAGTCTAGGTCCTGGGACTGCTGTCCCAACAGCCTGGAATGACCCAGGGACAGCCCAGCAACCCCCTGCTGGGGTTGCAAAAGCCACCAGTGTGGCCTTGGTAGAGGGAAGTGGTACCTCAGTGTGCTGGAGGACAGCCCCAGATATGTCAATGAAGGGGTGGAATCAAGAATAAGGCATGCTGACCTACTTCATTTGGGTTTCTGAAATGCTCCTGGAAGTGATGGGGAGGGCTCCCTGGGGCAGCACACTGACACCCCCCCACCCCACCCCACCTTTGCTCTCCTCAGCTGACAGGATCCCCGGTGTCATCACCCCAGAAAGAGAGCCCTAAGGGCAAGGAGTCCGCTGCAGCACCAAGGTGCACTGGGCGAAGCGGGGTGGGAACAGGCCCTCTCCTTGACCCGAGTCCTCTGATAGCCCAGTTCAACCGGGAGACGCTGCAGGTAAGGCCAGCTGGGGCCCTGTCCCCAGGGGCTGCATGGGAAGTGGGATGGAGGGCCACCGGCAGCCTTTCATGTGAGCTGTGGGGTGGGGTGCGCAGCAGGGAGGGTTGAACTCCCAGCCTGAGCGAAGCCATGGTTGTGGCATGAGATCATGTTTGGCTGCCTCTCCCTGGCTATGAGCCCCAGGGAGAGGGGGTCAGCCCACACCAGGGCCCTGCTTCCTCTCCGTGTGCGCATGCTCCTTCCGTCCCCCGTTCTCCTCCTCCTCTTCCTCCTCTCAGACCCTGTCCCTCTCCAGCAGCGTGGGAACCGAGACGGTGGGAGGGCTGCTTCCATGCCATGGTGGGAAGAATGCGTGGATGTTTGCACTGGGGAACAGCGAGGATAGATGCTTTGTGCATCAGGGATGTCCTGTGCAGACTGGCCTCCTTGGGCAAGCCCAGCTGCTCCTGCTGGGCTGAGGCAGATGCTGGAAAGAAGTGAGGTGCTGCACACCTTCACAGCCCCATTGCCACAGACTCTGTCCTGAGTGCCTGTGCTGGCCTGTTGATTCCCAGAGCAAAAGGGTTGTCAGCTGAAAGGGTGCACTGTCTCAGCTTTGGGAAGGTTTGGGCTGGGGTCCCCAAAGCCGTGTCCTTGAGGCTCTGGTGGCGGTCCCCAGCCCCATGGCTCTTTGTACGCTGCAGGCAGAGAGCTGGGTGCGAGGCAAGCTGCGGGACCTGAAGGACGGCTGTGACCTTCAGGACTGGGAGGAGGTGGCTCAGACCTTGCAGCGGGACATGAAGGATTTTGAGAACACACTGATAAAGCTCAATCAGGTGAGGCCATGCAGGGTGTGGCGTGGTATGGCTCCCGTTTACCCACAGCGCCTGTGTCCCCGGGTTCTCTGCAGCAGAGGGTCCCTGGGAACCCCTGGTACTGAGTGGATCCCTTGGCCCCACAGATGGGCGAGCAGCTGATGTGGAGGGCAAGCCCCAGTGCTGAGGCCGTGCGGAGACAGCTGCTGGCCCTGCAGGACCAGTGGCAGCTCCTGAAGCAGACGGCTGCCAGCCAGAGCAAAGCCCTGGGCGGGCTGCGGAGTCTGCAGGACTTCAACAGGAAAGCTGAGCGGCTGGAGGCGTGGATCAAATGCAAGGTTTGGGGGATGGGAAGCATGGTCTGGGGAAGGGGACGGCCTGGCTGTCCCCCACCTTCTCACACCCTCACCTGGCCCAGGAGGAGAAGCCCTCTCTGGCAGCCCTCTTGCAGGAAAGCCCGGACAAGATCCAGCTCACCCGCCGCATCCTTGACTTGAAGCAGGTGAGAAGCTGCTGGGGGGCTGCCAGCCTGTCAGTGACCCCAAATACCTTGAGGCTTGGGCATGGCACATGTCCCTGAGGAGTGATGCTGATGTCTTTCTCTCTGCTCGGGCCAGGAGGAGCAGCAGTTCCAGAGTCTGCACAAAGAGCTGAACAGCCTGGCCCAGAAGCTGGAGAAACAAGGCAAAAGTGAGAGCAGAAACATCTCAGCCCGGCGCAAGCACCTCAACAAAACGTGAGTGGAGGACACGTGGGCTGAGTAGGGCTGAGCTGGGTGCCAGGAGCTGACTGACTGGGAAGCAGGACCCCCCAGACTTCCTGGCCTAGTTCTGCACAGTTCCCCAGATGGGCACAGACTGCCATTCACCTTTCCCCTTCCTCCTGCTCAGGTGGCTGCGGCTGCAGGGGACCCTGAAGGAGCACCACGAGGCTCTGCAGCTGGCCCTGGAGGTGGCCTCCTTCCTCCAGCAAGCAGATATCCTGCTCGGGGCTATCCATGCAAAGGTATCTGCACTGGAGCCAAGTTCACCCTGCTATGTGGGGCTGTTGCATGGCCTGAATGAAACTTGGTGGGCAGCACCTTGCTCTTGTCCCCTGCGTGGAAGCTCCTGTGGTCCCAGCACTCTCAGCATGGGGTTTGGGGAGAGAACCAGGGGATGGAGAAAGGAAGCCAGGTTGGCAAGTGCAGCTTTGCACTGTTTCTATCTGCTGGAGCTGGGAGCTGGAGGGCCCTGTCCTCCTCCCCTGCTGACTGTGGCCTCTTCTTACAGCAGAGCAGCATCTGCAGTACAGGGAAGCCAGGCGAGGGGGAGCCTTGCCAGGATCGGGATGTCAGGGACATAGCCAGCCAGGTGATGGTGAGTGCAAGGCTCTGCCCTGTCCTCTGAGCCCTGGGGAGCACCCTGACAGAGCAGGAATGTGAGCCTTCCCAGGTCAGCTCTGCCACCAGCAGCGCTCTGGGCTCTGTGTGGGTGGCTCTGTGTGATGGATGGGGGAGTCTCCCGGGGCAGCCTCTTCTGTCCCCAGAGCGCTGGTTGTCATCACACCCTCCCCATGGCCATGGTGGTTCATCCCTCGTGAACCCTGTCTCCACCACTTCCCAGCTGCTGTCTCTTCTCCAGATGCTGGATGTGACAGTGTCCCAGCTCCTGAACTTGCAGCCCAGCCTGGCAGCCCGAGTCACCTCAAAGCACCGAGACGTAAAGGAGAGCTGGGCGCAGCTCCAGCAGGCACTGAGGTAGAGCATAGCTGGGCAGGAGCTCCAGGGTCCCTGCCCTGACCTCCCAGCACTGGAGCCAGGGGCTTGGGAAGTACCTGGGTTAGCCCCCAGCAGGTTGTCTCTGGGGCACCAGCTCCACTCAAGGTCTCTCTTCACCCTCTGCTCCCCTGGGCTTCCTTTGCCTTCCTTTTCCAGGACAGGGAAGGCTCCAGCATGGGCAAGCAGTTCCCCAGGGGGCAAAGCTGCAGCTCCAAATGAGCCTCGAGGAGACAATAGCAGTCGTGGGGCTGTGGGTAAGGAAGCAGCAGCCAAATGGACAGGAGGACTCGGCAGCATGGTAAGCACTGTCTTCCTCCAGGCCTCTTCAGCTCCTCTGCTTTGAGAAGAAAAGGGAGCCTGTGGGAGAGGGGTTCAGATGTTGGGCAGAATCCCAGCTGAACACTCCTGGATCTGGTCCTTCCAGTTACGGGAGATGATAAGTGGCAGGCCCGGGGCAAAGCAGGTGTATGCTTTGTGCTGGCCAAGGAGGAATGGGAACCTCTGTGCTGCAGGTACCAAAAGATGCGCTGGAGAAGATGGCAGAGCACAAGAAAGGAGAGGAGAGCAATCCTGGCTCCCCAGCAGTGGGACAGCCCCCTCGTGGAGGGGACAACAAAAGGTACGGGCTTGTGGACGTGGCTGTGGGAGCGGGACAGAGTCAGAGGGAACAGGGGTGGGGTTCTCCTGTGCAAGGGGGAGCGATGCAATCCTGACTGTCCCTCTCCTCTCTCTGCTGGAGGAGGAGACAGGCAGAGACTGAGTGGGGGATGCGGCAGCTGGAGACCCAAGTGCAGGACGTCTGCCAGGTAGTGAATGCGGTAATGTCTGCCCAGGAGTCCCCTTTGCTCCCTGCCCATCCAAGAGGAGACAGTGTTGGGGAAGGACTCACTTCCCTGACCCTCTCCTGCTGCTCATGTGCACACACACCTGGTCTGGGCACTAACCTAGCACGTCTTCTGCTCCTCGGCAGACTCGGTCCTCTCACAAGGAGAATGTGGCTATGGGAGTCCCCCCATGTCCAGTGGTGAGCCTGGAGGCAGCACGGATGCAGGAAGAGCCCTTGACCCCCAGCTCCAGTGCCAGGGCTGTGCTCCTGGTGAGCCTGCGTGGATGTGGGGTGGGAGGAGGACACCGGGTGGGGCCCATCCTAACTGCCCTCCCTGCCTCCCAGGAGGGGCCAGCAGGAGGGAGGCCTCCCGGGAGCCCTCAGGTGGAGGCCATGCTGCGGGAACTGGGGGAGTTGTGGGAGGACCTGCAGAGGAAGCACCAGGAGAATGGTGTAGTGCTGCAAGAAATCGATAAGGTATGTGGAGTCAGGGCTAGGGTGGGCACAGGGCATGCTCCAATTGCAGCAGCTTGCTGGGGATCACCAAGTGAGGCTGGCACCTGGGGGGCCTGGAGCTGCAACACCAGCACTGACATCTCTGGCTGCCCTTGCAGATGGGGCATTTCTCCCACTGTGCTGCCTGTGCCCCAGGTACCCGCAGTGGGATGCCAGCACGGCTCCCGCCTCCTCTGGGTGGCTCAGAGCCAGGCTGATGGGTTCCCCGCTCTCCCTGAAGGCACTGAGGCTGGTGGGGGAGCTGGACCAGGCTGAGCGGTGGCTGCAGGATGTGGCTGGGTTGCTCTTGGAACCAGCAGCCATGAGAAGCCCGGCAGAGCTGCGCCAGGACCTGGAAGAAATGAGCCAGCTGGAGAAGCAGCTCCTGCTGTGTGGCCTCAAGCTGCAGGCACTGCGGGAAGAAGCAGCAGGCGAGTCGCCCACTGAGCACGAGGGAGCAAGGAAGATGCAGAGGAAAGTGGAGATGGTGGAGGAGAAGTGAGTCCTGGAGGAAGATGCCTCTTCTCTGGTCCCCAGGCTGGGTGGGGAAGAGGATGCTGTCCCTGAGGAGGTCCAGAGGCTGGCAGCACCTCTAATGAGCACCTCTCCCCACAGGTTGGCACACGTGCAGGCAGCCCTGCGGCACCGGGCAGCAGATCTGCGGGACTCCCTGGTGCTGTCAGAGTTCCTGCAGGACCTGCAAGAGGAGGAGGCACGGAGCCAGCAGGGATCTGCAGCGGTGAGCAGCGTGGCCAGGCATCCCTTGGGATCACACAGCACCTGGGGCCAGACCAAGGGTTGGTCTGTGGTGGGCAAGGGGACCCCGTTGGGTGCCTGGGGTGTCAGTCCCCATCTCTTACGTCCGGTGTTTCTGCTGGCTTCAGCCAGGGAGTGGGCGTTGCGGCTCGCAGGGGTGTTTTCCCCTGCTCTCAGCCCAGGCTGAGAAGTCTCCAAGCAGCGAGGACATGAGCCGCCCCCTGGGAGAGCTGCAGGAGGCCGTGGAGATGCTGAATGACGCGGCGAAGGAGCGGGAGCGGGTCATGGAGGTGGCAGCAGAGACGGAGAGCCTGGAGCGTCTGGTAGGGAATGGAGGCAGGGGCCTGGGGGTGCAGCCAGGTGGTTCATCTGCAGCTGGACGTGCTGGCTGATTGGGACAGGGCATGCACTTCAGCTCATGTCCTCAATGGGACACAAGGGCATTGGGATTCACAGGGACCACTCCGTGCAAGGCTGGCATCCTTGTCTCTCCCACGGCTAGCACCTGCCCTTTTGCAGCTGCGTGGCAGGGTGTCCCCAGGCTGGGCTGGGCTAGGGCTGTGGGGCAGGTGGTAGCACAGGGGCTTCCACCCCAGGGCTAATCTCCCTCTGCGTCGCCCCCTGTCCATCCAGGTGGCAAAGGTATCCCCACAGCTGGAGGCCCTCCAGTGCAGAGCCAAGGCGCTGTCTCAGGACATCGCCCTAGCAGAGAACAGCTTCACCACGGTGAAGAGTGAGAAGGACCTGCAAGGGCTGCAGGGCTTGCTAAGCTGCCAGCAGGAGATGGAGGTGAGTCAGGGGAGCACTGCCAGGGAGGTGTCCCGGCTGGCTGGGGCTGTCCCGGTGAGGCACTGTCCCCCCTTCGGGGCCCAGGTGTTGTAAGCCTTGGCACACTGCAGCAGGGCGAGCTGGAATTTTCCAGTGGAGCTGAGACCTACCTGCTCTGCTCCCCTCTGATATCATGGGCCAGGCAAGAAGGGGACAGAGCTTGCATCAGCTCCTATGTGCCAACACCCAGCTGCCAGCATGTCAGTCTTCCCGCTGGTGGGGAAGCTCATGCACACAGGGCAGGGAAACCAGGCAGTTCTGTGCTCTTCCTGTGCTCCCCACAGAGGCTAGCTCTTCCCACTCTCTGCAGCCCATCTACCAGCATCCTCTCCTCTGTCCCTGCGTCCCAGAATGCAGGGGAGCCCAGGATGAGTTCAGAGGGTTGGATGCATCTCGATCCTTTCCTGCCTTGTGATCTTTAGCACGCAGTGTCACAGACCCTGCAAGGGCAGCTGGAGGAGCTGGAGAGGGCGGCTGCCCGCTTGCAAGAGCTGTGTCCCACTCGGCAGTGCCCCTTCAGCCGGGAGCTGCAGGAGACCCTGTGGGCCTGGGCAGGGCTGCGAGAGCTGCTACGGGAGACCCGGCTCCGCGTGCAGCAGGCCAGCCAGCTCCGGCACTTCTTCAAGGATTATTTAGCCATGATGTAAGTGGCAGCGAGCTGTTGGGGTTGTTTCTGTGGTGGTTGAAGGGGAGCTGGTGAGAGCATGGCGTTGGCAGGGATGTGGGCAGTGCTGGAGCTGCACCAAGGCCTCACCATGGGGAGCCTGGAATGCAGGGTTGCACCACAGCTGTCTGTTGTGAGGCAGCCCTGCAGAATCCTGTCCTGCCCCAACAGCCTTGCCACAACCCCACTGAGCTGCTTCTAGCTATTCCTGAGCATGGGAATGGCTTCCCTGGGGCCTGCAGGGCTGAAGAAGGGTTGGGCCATTCCTCAGCCTGTCTTTCACGTGCTCACAGCTCCTGGACGGAGGACACACGGGCTCAGATCTTCTCTGAAAGCCCAAGCAGCTCCAGTCTCCCGGAGACTCCATGTGAGGAACTGGAGAGGAGAATCGAAGAGAAACTCAAGGAGTTTGAGGCGCTAGCAGCAGCAGGGCAGCAGCTGGTGTCTGAGGAGCACTACCTGAGTGCAACAGTAAGCACAGGGGAAATAGGGTTGGGGGGAAATTCCCAGCACTCCTTGAAGTCCTCTGGGGACAGACCATGAAAGAAAGAGCAAGGTGTGGGTGCAGCGTCCCGGTAAGTGGGATGGGGACAGCTATGCATCCCTGGGGCTGCTCAGGGCAGGAAGAAGTTTCATCCAGTGGATCCTGGAATCTGAGCTGATGTGACTGCGACTATATTCCACTCCAAAAAACTCCTAACTGCTCTGTTGTGAGATATCCTGGTAGGGCCAGTGTCCCTGGGCCAGGAGTCCTTGCAGGCTGCCCAGCATCTCTCCTCCCCTCAGATAAAGGAGCGCTTGGAAGAGCTGCAGAGCATGCTGGGCTGGGTGCTGGTGCGCTGGCGAGCACAGAGGCATCAGCAGGATCTGGGGAGCAGACAGGAGGACAGGAGCGACCCGGAGAGCCTCTCAAGCATGGCCCCCACTGATCAAGTGAGTATGCAGCCGTGCTAAGACTGTCAGGGAGAATGTCCAGCCTTGAGGCTGAGGGTAGCAGAGACACTGGATGGAGTGGGTGGTGCAGAAGTAGGGGAGGGATGTGTGCCAATACCTCTGGGAGTCTCTGGGGTTCATGCAGGGCAAAGGGAAGGCTGTTCTGAGAAAATGCCTGGCTCCAACAGCCCTTCCTTCATGTTTCACCTCTTGCCTTGGTCCCCAGGAGGAGCATTCCTCACATGCTCCACCCCACCTGGAAAGCATCCACAGCCCAGTGAAGTTCATGCCCTTCTCCCTCCTCGAGCCTGTGCAAAGACTAGAGCCAAAGCTTCCAGGGAAAACAGCCATTTCCCCACCCACATTGCCCGTCTCAGATGCCCCATCAGGAGTGGAGAAGAGCAGGGGGGAGCCGAGCAGCAAAGCACCCCATGATGCGGAACCCCCCAAGGAGGCTGCCGCCTGGGATCCTGCTGAGGCCTCCACGCTGCTGCTGCCACCACGGGGGCCCTGTGGTCTTGGGGGGACGGTCAACCTCATCCTCAGCATTGGCAAGAAGGGCGAGAAGAAGAAGGCACAGCTGCTGACCAGCAGCGAGCAGCCGGGAGAGGAGGCACTGCCAGTGGTACGGGGGGGATGGTGGGTGGCTTTGGCAGAGCCGTGGGCGAGTGGCACACAGCCAGGGCAGCTCTCTGGAGCTGTGCCCCGTGCAGACTGGGAGGCTGCGAGGGCTGCGGGGCAACCCCTGAGCTGAGACCCCTCTAGGCCATTTCTGAGTGAGCTGCTGGGACTGTGTTAGTGTCAGGAGAGGGGCCTTTGGCCATGCTGATGCTGCGTGATGCCTTAGGGCTGAGGCCGGCTTGTGCCGCCCACTTTGCCTGTGCTCTCCTGCTGCAGCTCCTTGCCCACTCTGTCCTCTCTGTGTGTCTCTTTCTCTCCCCTTGCTCAGCTCCCTGCCACTAAACACTCAGGCTGTAAAACCTTTTGGAAGCGTTGCCAGGGGCTTTTAGGAAACACTTGGGGTAGCTTAAAGCGAAAAAGAAAGCCCCCTCGCCAGCTGGTGGAAGAGGTAATGTCCCAGGGAAGGCTGCATGCTGGGCAGAGTGGCTGCATGGCATGCGTGAACCTGCCTGCCACCAACCCTCCTGGCCATGCCACTGTGCCCTGTTGGCAGTGGTCCACTGGGAGAGGGAAAACCCTTCTGGTGCTCTGGGGTCCAGAGTGTGGGTGCTGTGACATGTGAGGAGGGGGCTCAGGCAGGGCTTGCTGTGGTTTGGCTCCCCATTCAAGTAGTTTTGGTGGCCATGGGAGGTATGGCTAGCTGGTGGCCAGCAGGACAGCCTCCCCCAGCCCAGCTCCATTGCTGGGGGGTGGCAGCAGTTTCTTGTGTAGCCAGCTGAGGGGGACAAGGGTGACTGGGGCTGTGTGAGGTGCACATTTTGCAGAGGTTGCTTGGCTTGTAACCCTGGGGCTGAGAGTCTGGGAATTTGTTGAGGCTCGCATCTGTTTGTTGCTCCAGAGCCTGTGCAAAAAGGTCTGTGTGTGAGGAGCCCCAAGGGCAGCCAGGCTGGGTAGCCCAAGGGAGAGGGCAGGACAGAGAGGCTGGAGGGTATTGAGGCAGGGTGAGGGGCTGCTGGGCTGCCTGGACGGTTTGGGTAATGGGCACCGTCCAGCCCAACAGATACAGGAGGACACTGCTCCAACTCCTGCAGACTCTTGCAGTTGTAGAAGCCCGGGAGAAAGTCTGCAAGGAATGGGAGGGGAAGAGTCTGCACTCAGTCCCTGCCCTTGCATTCATTGCTTTACTGCCTGGAGCATACAGGGCTGGCAGGCATGGACAGCAGTGACTACTGTCTCAGCAGCCACCCAAAAGTGATGGCTTGGGGGTCATCAGTGCCAGGGAAAAGCTGTATGGCAGAGTCAGCCCCAGATTCCCTTGTCTACTTCTACCCTGCCTGCAACAGTGTGGGAGCAGCCCTCAGGGGACTGAGGTGAAGCTCTGTCATTCCCAGCACTGCATGTGCTGCTGGTGAGCATTTTTGTCTGCCTGCCCTTGCAGCTCCCTGCTTTCCCAAATGCAGCATGGAAAAGGGGGCAGTTGTCACAGGGTGGTGGAAGCTCCAGCGATGGGGATCACGCCTCTCTCCTTCTCTGTCTCCTCAGGTGCAGATGGAGGCCAGGAAATCCTGCACGGCAAAGCAGCCACCCGCTGTTGTCCACCGCCCTCCAGCAGCCAGCGGCATCCCGCCGGCTGTCTCCCACACCCTGCCGAAGGCCGGGGCTGGCTGTCTCTTCAACAGCCTGCAGCGGCGGGAGCAGGCCAGGGCGGAGCAGGCCCAGCTGCTCACTCTCCAGGGCATCATGGGCGGCAGCTCCCTGCGGCCCACACCTGAGGAATGCCATGGCCCCAGCAACACTTGGCCTCAGAAGTGTGGTTGGAGGAAAGGGGGGCCAGGGGCAGCTGCTGCAGGACCTCAGCTTGGGGAGCTGCTCCTCTATGTCAGGAACCCGCTGGTGCAGGACATCGATGCCGAGTGCGGGGAGGCCCCTCAGAACCCCAGCCCCCCTAACCCAAAAATCACATGTCCCCGTGTTTCCCTGGGCTCTGTGCTCAGCCTGGAGCTGCCACGGGATGCAGTGGTCCTGGGGTGCCACCAAGGGGCTGCGGCACAGCAGCAGGAGGCAGAGGGGCAGGAGCAGAGGCGGGATCAAAGGGTGAGGCCTTGGAAGCCCACAGGCACACACGGAGTTGGATGGCAGGAAGATGGGCACAGTCCCCAGGAGCCCGGCAAGAGGCTGGGGATGTCCCCCAAGAGTGAGCAAGCAACGTGTTGTGAGGAGGTGAGCTTCAACCCCAGCCACAGCCAGCAAAGGGCACACTGTGCTGGGAAGGAGCGCTGGAACCCGCAGCACCCCAGCAGCACCAGTAAAGACCTTCTGGACTTGAGGCCCAGCCAGCCGTCCCATGTCGGTAGGGGGGATGAGCTGGCCACCCACTTCGGCCGGGACGACAGCCCCGCTGCCACTGGCAGGGCCAGGCACCACAGAGCCGCTTGGCTAGAGCTTGGATCATCCCCTGCCAGCATCCCAGCCAGGGCTGGAGCCATCCCCAGCCCTGCCTGCACACAGCAGCCAGCCAGCAGCAGCCAGCCCAGAGGGTCCCCAGCTTTGCCTGCCGCCCCCACCCAGCTCTCTGTCCTTGAGTGGGCACTGGGGTCTCCACAGCCCCAGAGCCCTGCACTGGGCACTAAGGAAGTTTGCCACCCTGCCCACAGGCAGTTTGAGGAAGAGGAGGAGGAGCTGCAGGCCATCTGGGATGGGGCACACGAGCGACGGGCACAGAGCCCACCAGTAGGCAGCTGTGCCAGCCACCGGACAAGCAGCAGGGCAGGCAGCTTGCCCAGCCCCAGCACCAGCACCACTGCTGGCGGGCCCCTCATCCTCTCTTCAGACAACAACGTGCTAGTGGCCAAATTCACCCTTCCCACCACTGCCCAGGTGCTCCACAGCCCGTTGGGAGAGAAGAGCTCCAGGGTGATGCATAGTGGCAGTGGCAGCCCCAGTGGGCTCAGGGTTTCTCCCCACGTGGAGGAGCTGGTGTCTGCAGACCCCTTGGATGCCTCCAGTGCCTGGGATCAGCAGAGACACAGGCAAGAGGAGAGAGAGAGCAGCAAGGTGAGATCCACAGGCCAGGGACTCTCCCTCAGGGTCAGGTGGGGGGCTGGGGAGCACCTAAGGCGGCAGCTAGGCTACCCACTCCAGCAAACATAACCTGTATTTGGGGACTCCCTGACTCCAGTGGCCCCTTTTCTTCAGCTGGTGGGGAAGGGCTAGGTGTGGTATTTGGGGTCCCTGCAGCACACACACCCCCCACCAACCCATAGCCTCAGCAAGGTGGCACTTCACTCCTAAAGCAGCCCAGCCCCGGCCCAGGTGAGAAAGTTGTTCCCCACTGTCATCCCACTCCCACTTTGGCATCGCTCACCAGGGATGGGTCATGTAGACCTCATGTCCTGGGGGCTGAGCTGGCACCACCTGCCCCAGAGAAGTTTTTGCTCACCCTCTGTGCCCTTGCAGGTCTTTCCTGGTAAAATGGAGTATCAGATGATGGAGGGGACACTGGAAAGGAAGCACGTATTGCAGACAGGAGGGAGAAAGGTACAGACATGGCTGTGGCACTCCTTTGGGACAGGGTTGCTGGGACATGGCGGGGGATGGAGGGAAGCTGGGGATGTTTCTGGAACTACCGTGGCAGTGCTGCTGGCCATTCTGGAAGGGCAGAGCCTCAGAGGGGCTGGGCTGCATTTTGAGCAGCATGAGACCCTCTGTCTTCTTCCAAAGCTGTTGGCATCACAGCTGTTCCCTGCTTGTGTCCCACAGGCCAGCTGCCGCGCCTGGGGCTTCTTCCACGCTGTGCTGATGAGGCAGACGCTGTGCTTCTACCAGGACCGCAGGGACAGCCTCAAGGTGCGGTGGGGGAGATTGGGGTGACGTGGGAGGGGGCTGGCAGCAGGGTGATGGCTCTGGGCCCCATGGCCAGGGAAGGCAGAGCCATCCAACCCCGCTGTTGTTCTTGCTTTCCCTTGTGCTGCAGAGCTCCGTGGTGGCCCTTCCCCTGAACCTCTCCGGGGCAGTCTGCACCCCAGATGCTGAGTACACCAAGAAGACCAACTGCTTCAGGCTTCAGTGAGTCCCCAGTCCCAGGCAGTGACCACATCCCTCCCCAGTGAGTGCCTGCTGGGGCAGACACATACCAAAACCCCCAGGCAGGACCAGCTCAATGCTTAAATGAGGATTTCCTTCCTTCTTTCTCACCTGCTTCTCTTCTTTTCTGGTCTGGTGGGGGCTGTCATATCTGCACCCTACATCATTGCTCTTCCCCTCTCCCTGCAGGCTGCAGGATGGCTCTGAATACCTCCTGAGGGCCCCCAGCCAGCCCCTCATGAACGAATGGGTCTCAAAGTTGCAGCAAAACTCAGGTGAGCAGCCCTTGCAGGCAGAGCAGAGGCCCAGCTCTGTGTGGTTACCATGTTTGTTCAGTCCCCGCTGAGCCCTTTGCTACATGGGGGGTCAGAAGAGAAGTAGCACAACATTTTACTCTGATTTATGCATCCTCCTAGCCTGCCTTGGGAACAGCAGTTCTCTGCCAGGCAAGATTTGGAGGCTTTGTTTTCACACCACATACACAGCTATAAATCAGGAATAGCACAACTGACGTCAGTGGTGCCTCAGCAGCAAAAAGCCCGTGTCAGGAAAATTATAATTGTGCCTTGGTCTTCCTCCATATCCTCTGGGCCTGGAAATGTCTTGCTTGCCCTTGAGGCAAGGAGACCTGTAAAACTGAGATCTTCCTGTTGCCATACCCATACCTGAGGAGTTCAAGCCCTGCTATGGAATCCTGGGCTGGTTGTCAGTACCAAGAGCAGGCACTACAGCAGGAGGTTGGAGGAGCCACCCATTCAGCATGGGCACTCGGATCAGGGACTGGCTCTGTGGGACAGTCCTGTACATTGCCAGCATCCAGCAGGATGTTTGTTGTGCCCCCAGGTTTCCCCGAAGTGGATTACTTCCAGGCAGCAGCACGGCATGTCGAGGGCACTGGTGGTACTGGCAGGTGAGTAGCCAGGAGCTGGCCAGCTGGGTCTTGTTAAGACTCTCTCACACATTTGCTGCTCCAGCAGGACATTGATGAGCCAGTCTGATTTGCTAAATCTCTGCTACTTTCAGTTTCAGCAAGGTGTCCAGCCCTGGGACCTCCCACCCCCAGGGACATCATCAGGTCACGACCACCAAGAGCCAGGAGATTGTGGTGTTACCCTGTGGAAGCACACTACTGCAGCGGCCTCTGGGCAGCCAGGATGGCCCAGTCGATGGGACTGTGGCAGCAGCAGGTGACTTTCCTCTCTGGCTCAGCTGTCACTGTCCCCCAGCTTCTCTGCCCAGCCCAGAGAGGTACATGGGAGACAGCTGGGGGAGGCTGAAAGCTGTCGGTCAGTCTTGAACTTGGTGGTATCTGGGCTAGGAGATCCAGGGCTTGGGACCTGGGGAAGGGAACATTTACTTAACTTCCTGGGACACTGAGATAGTCATACATTTCCCTCTTCTCTTTGGGGCTGACACAGGGATGTCCTGTGATGGCCTTGCCTTGTGACATGTCTCCATTCTTTTTCAGAGAATGCTCAGGAGACTCGGCACAAGGAGCAGCAGTGGTCACCCAGGGTGTCCCCCGGGCTGTGGGACAACATCTGCCCAGAAGACGACTATGGGCTGGTGGCCAACAAGAGGAGGTCCTACTCCTTCACCTCAGGTCTGTACCTGATTTCTCTGTCACCACCAGGAGGTGGCACCACTGCCTCTGTCCCCCGCAGACAGCCGAGGACAGATGCCATGCTGCTCCAGCACGCACCTGGTCCTACGTCCCTGTGCCCTTGGCTGCAGCCCCCCGTGTGGGGAGGACTCTTGAGGGCTGCCAGGGCCTGCTGGCACCCTGCTCCTTCCACTGACTGCTCCTTCTTGCAGCCACCTACCAGAAGATCACCCCGCTGGCAGTGCCCCAGGAGCCGGTGGAGGCCGGAAGCAGCTACTCGGTCACGCTGTACATAGGGGAGCAGGTGTCGGCCGTGCCCCGCGCACGCTGCCACTCCTTTGTAGCCCGGACAGGGAGCCCCCGGGACACACCAGGGGAGAAGACCACCAGCCCCCCTCGCACCAAGAACAAATCTGTCTTCAAGAAGTTCTTTGGAAAGAAAGAGTGAACCCTAGACAAAGGGAGAAAATGCCCTAACCTGCCTCTACTCCCAGCACCAGTTCATGGCTTGCTGCCTCCCCAGGGGCAAGAGGCTGTGCCGAGTGGCTCTGCTTCAGCCCGCCCCAGGGCTGCCCTGTGCCCCAGCCACTGCAGCCCCCCAGCCTCAGCCTGGCGCTGAGCACTCCTCCTGCCTAGTGCTCTCCCTGGGTGCTGCTGGCTCCCCAGGCATCCTAGTGACACCCAGCACGAGCAGAGGGGGGTGGATGATGGTTTTTATTAAAAGATAAATAGATGCTTAGAGTGGGAGCTTTTTTGTCCAGCAGCACCATCGGCACAGGAGGAAAGGAGCTCTCTGCAAGGTGGTCCTTGCTGAGGAGTCAGGGCACCTCCAGCTGAGGAGGGCCCTGCAGTGAGGTTCAGTCCTGCTTCAGGGGGGAAGCATGAGCTGTTTGGTGCCTTTCACAAGGATGCTTTGTCCCGTGCTTCCTCTCTGCCTACACTCAGCCCAGCTAATCCCACAGGCTATCTGGGCCCCTTTTCCCTGTCCTGGAAGCTTAGCAGGGAAGTCACTACCTACAGAGTAAATACTCCTGCCTGCACAGCCCTGCCAAGCCTGCCCAGCCTTTCTGTCTCACAGGATGGCTGCCAGCCTTGGTCACAGCAGATGAATGCTGCATGACACAGGCGCAGGGGTGTGTGGATAGATACACATTCCTGCAGCCCAGATATTTTTGCAGTAACTTCGCCAGACCATGCCAGTTTCAACTGCTCCACTTGCTGCCTGCACTGGGAAAGGGGAAAAGCAGCTGGTCCAACCTGCCCTGAGTCTGTACTAGCCCTAGAGGGGGAAGGGGAAGTTTCCAAGGACGTGGGTAGCAGGGCCTCTCCCTGTCAGGCTGTGAGGGTCAGCTGTGCACACCACTCACCTCCTCAAACACATTGTGGGGCTTAAAATAGAAGCGCTGTCTGCAGCCCAGCTCTGCAGTAAGGGCTGGGAGAGCAGAAATGCTCCCACCACCCCATCTCCCTCCTGTGGTGCTCCTGGGGCTGGAGACAGGCAGTGAGGTGGAGGTAAGCACACCAGGATCACCAGCAGAGGGACTTTCTCCAGCGAGGGGCAGAGGGAATGCCGGTTCGAGGCGCTGCGTGGGAAGAGGTGTGCTTTCAGAGCTTCCCCTGTCTCTTACCGCCTTCCACTTGGCTCCATCACTCTTGGCTCTGACACCTGTTTTCCTCCAGCACCAAAGCTCAGCTGCCTGCACTTCCTTAATGGGAAAAGACGAGCAGGATGGTAAGGCTGGGAGGGGAGATGCCCTGGGCAGTGGCCAGGCTTGTCCAGGCCAGCAAGAACGCCAAGGCACAGCATTCCAGCTCTGGCTGCACATACCAGGAGAGCAGCTGTGGGCTGGTGCCAGTTCATTCCTGAGCAGCTGCGGGGCCCGGCAGAGGGGCAGTGGGTGCAGGGTGCTTACTAAGGGCCCCCCTGATGGCCCCAGGGGTAGATGCTGACCCATGGTGGGGCGGGAGCTCAACAAGAGTCCCACCATGGCCCAAGTCCAGCACAGGGCACGGGGTGACATTTGCCACTGGAGAGATAACACCAACTCAGGGACGGTGCTGGCACCTGCAGCACTGCTTTCAGTATCCCCCTTGTACAGGCTTCACTGTCCCCCTGAGGCGACTGCCAACCCACAGCCTCCCCTCTCTCCTCCCCTGTGCTGGCACTTGGCCCCGCAGCAACCCGCTGACGAATCCTGCCTGTAGTTCCTCTGAAAGAAGCCAATTCCTCCCCCCCCCCACCACCACTAATCTGCCCGTGCATGCAGCCTCCACCTGCTGAGCCAGCGGAAGCCATGCTCAGCCAGCCCCAGCCAGCACTGGGGCTCTAAAACCCACTCTGGCTGCAGAGCCTGTAGGGTGGCAAAGCCTTTACACCCCAGCCCTGCTGCCGTGGGAAATCCCAGCCCTGCTTGGCACCAGGCAGTGAGGAGTCTGCAGGCAGCATCATCTGGCATCAGGAGAGCTGAGCTACCAAGGTAAGGGCAGGGTGCAGGCAGGCAGGGAGGTGACCAGAGTAAGCACTGTCCCTGCTGTGCCTTGTGCCGGACGCCAAGGAGAGGTTCCAGCCTCCTCCACTGAGCCAAGGTCTTGTCCCCCATTTCAGTCCTGCTCAGCAGTCCTGCTGCAAGGTCACCCTGCAGCCGGGAGCCTGTGCTGAGCTCTGGGGCCATCACACACTGAGGGATCCCAACCAGGGTCCGTAGCTTTCTGCAAGGAGGGTTCGGAGCCTGACCCCGGGAGGAGTGAAAGCAGGGAGCGGCAGTGGAGGGGCTGGCTGCCGGCGCCCTGCCCAGGCAGAAGGACAGCATGGCTATGCTCCCCTCCCAGGGCAGTAGGGCCAGCTGCCTGTCCCTGGAAGAGGAGAGACACTGGGGAAAGAAAGCCAGAGCACTGGACATTCCTGCGCCAGAGCTGCGGTAGCGGGGCGACCCCGTCAGCCTCTCCCTCTCAGGTGCGGCCGATTCAGCTGGGGGGGGCCGGGTCAAAGCGGGGTGCGAGGGCTGGAGGCACCGGGCAGCGGTGCGGCGGCCCCGGAGCCGAGGGCTGTCCCAGCCCGGCCGCGCGGTGCCCTTGNCCGGCAGCGCTGGCACCGGGCGCTGCGGGACGGGACCGTGCCCTGCAGGCAGCGACGCCGCGGGAAGGAGCCGGCAGCCCCCGGGGAAACGTGTAAGGGACGCGGCGGTGCCCCAGCTGCCTCGGGTGCGGGTGGGTGCCGGGGCGGAGCGGGGCTCCGGCAGCGGCAGCGGCGGCGGCAGCGCTCGGGGAAGCCCTGGCAGCCGTCCCGCGGCCATGCGGAGCGGCAGGGCCTGGGGGGACGGCCGGCTATCCGACCGAGGCTCCGACCCTGCTCCTGCCCGTGCTGGGTGCTGCTGCCTTCCCTTGCCCTCCCTCTGCAGGACCGCCGCGGGACCGGCCAGGGAGCCTGTCCCGGGAACACGGTACCACGGGGAAAGAAGCGCTTCCCCTTTCGCCATCCCCCGAAACAGCCAGCTGGGGACAGCTGGTGTTTGGTTACCCTGCCCGTGGGGATGTCACCGGATCACTGGCGCGGCCACCGCCCACTGGCTCCGTCACCTTCCTGGGTCAGCGCCAGCCTTCTCTGAATGCTGGCTCCCTCCCTGCCCCGACAGCCACTTGTTCCTGTACGGCCCCGGGGGTCCTGTACCACAGCGAACACGTCCAGGGAGCCCTCCACGTTCTTGGGGTTCCTGGGGCTGTGCCACTGCTCACCTCCCTGCCAGACTTTGTCCTTCAACCCCATTCTCCTTTGTCCCGGTAGCTGGGCACTCTCCCATGACCCTTTCTATTTGTAGGCTGACCGCTGGGAGCTTGCCCTCCCCTTTTGCACCGTTTGTTGTGCAGGTCCTTTCTCCTCAGGCACCATTCCCTGGCTGCCTGCGGTGTGATTTGGCCCAGCACAGAGGTCCTGGCTTCATTCTGAGTCCAAGGCATGGCCCAAGGCTTGTTTGCAGGAGCCTGACCTCGCGTGCAGGCGGAAGAGAGCTGAAGGTACAGGCAGGGCAGGGTTCATAGCATGGCCCTTAACCCAAATCAGTCCAAATCAATGGTGCCTCTCAAGGTCAGAGCACTGCTCTGCTGCCCCAGTAAAAATCTTCATGCAAGAGGTGAGAAAACAGGGTCCCCACTGCTGCTTTTTGTCCTTATCCTTCCTGTGCCATGGTGCTGTCCTGGGGAGGGAGCTGTAGGGGCTGAAATGGATCAGAAAATATAAGGAGTGAGGGAAGCTGGCACAGCTGGATTGTAGGAGATAGTGAAATTTCTCTGACATGCTCCTCAGGCTTGTGCAGGGAAGGTGATGGAGGATGTGGTGGAGGAGCACCAGCTGGGCTGCCCTGTTTTCTGCACAGACATATAAGTCCTGCTGCTCCCTGCCAGGAATGCCCAGAACATCCCTGAGGGCAAGCTGGATGTCACTGGGACCAGCGGGATGGGAGATACTGGGCAGCAGTGGCAGAGAAGCCATCCATCAGAGTAGGCAGCCCTTCCCTGAGCTACTGCCAGAAACAAGACCCTCCAGGCCTCTCCAGAGAGCTAGGTTTTTGTGGAGCTCCTCTCCTTCTTGAGAAGCCTGCTTTTTTGCAGGGAACCCAGCACCTGCATGACTGCAGATGCAAAGCAGGGCCAGCAGCAGCACTGCTGGGCACTACATAGCAGCTCAGCTCTGCTGTGAAGCTTCCCAACTCAACCATCCCAGGACACGGCACTGGCAAAAGTCAGGTGAGACTTTCCCACCTGCTTGCATCCTCTGGAGACAGCAGATCCTGTGCGGAGAGCAGAGAAGACAGGGGGTTGGTGATGTCTGCAGCTCCCTCCCAAGAGCTTTCTGGGAAGCCAGCCACCACTGTTGTCCGGGCTGACTTTTGTTATCTGGCTTGATAGAGAAGAGATTTACTGAGTCTGGGCAGTAGTGCTAGAAGAGCAGGCTGTTTCCCCAGAGACTGAGTCCCTATCAGCTGATGGATGTACAAAATAAACCTGAGGCTCTGGGAGGGTAGTGCAGGGAGCCCCTCTTGTCCCTGAGGCACAAGGGTGCTTCTGGATGCTTCACAGCCCAAGACTAAGGAGAGAAGCAGGCAAGCTGCCTTTTGAGAAGTAACCTGTGCTGAGGAGGCGCACTTCAAGCCTTTTCCCATCCCATTCCTGTGGAACTTGGGGTTCCCAGGGGACCAGCCGAGACTCCTTCCTCTGTGGCCTGCAGCTTAGCAGCAAGCACAGCCCTGCAGGGCAGTTACCGTGTTCAGGGTGACTGTCACAGTCTTATGTCCTCATGTGATCCATCCTGAGCCTGAAATCTGCTTCCTAACGCTATCCCTGCCCTTCTGCACGATGTGTTGCTTATAGGCAAACTCTGTTTCTTTAAACCGCCTTCAAACAAAAAGCTCCTGCTTCTGCCCTCGGACTTCCCTGCTTACTCCCGGATCTCCCATCTCCCACTCATCCCCAGTCCCCCCACCGGTTAGCACAGCACACACAACAAGCCCACGCTTCGGGATGCCCTGTCCCACTTATGTGCAGAGTTCTGTTTATTCCCCCATCTCCCTACTGCAGGTGACTGCCTCCCCATCCTCGGGGCCGTGCCTACCCTTCCCTAAACCCCCTGCTCGAGGGGTGGCTTCGGATGCCTCTCGCCCTGGAGTGCCAGGCCTTCTCCCACCAACCCCCAGCTCGCCACCGTGGCTGCCGCGTCCCTCGGAGCCGCTTGGGCCCGCGCCCGGTTAATTCCTTCCCCGTGCGCTCCCGTGCGCTCCCCGTGCTCCCGGTCACGCCGGGGGCGGGCCCGCGCTGCCGCTGCGCCTGGCGGCCGCCAGGGGGCGGTGGCGGCCCGCGCCCCGCCGTGAGGGGCTCAGCGCCCAGCCGGGTCGGCCCCCGGAACCACAGAGCCCCGCAGGGCGCTCCAGGGCCCCTCGGGATCGGGCAGCTCTGCTGAGAGGCTGGGAAGGGGCCAGACGCCCGTGCCTCCCCGCCGGGACAGGCAAACTCTGCCGCGCTCCCCCGGCAGCGTGGCCGCGGGGCACTGTGGGCTCCCAGCCGCGTACCCCAGCCCCTCGTGTGAGTGGTGCAGGACTCCCCGAGGGTTCTCTCCTCCGTGTTAGAGCATCCTCTGCTCATCGTGGACACTCAGCTTTGCAGAGGGGCTGAAGATGGTAGGGGGGCAGTCCCAGCGGTATTATGGCAGCTGGGCTGCTGGTCATGGGTTTGGCCTGCCCTTCTTTTGATGTGCCATGGTTGTGCTCCACTGGGTGGCCTGGGGGCCTCGTTTCAGCTTGGGAACCTGCGGAAGCATGACTGGCAAGGAAAAGAAATGATGAACGGCTGGTACTGTTGGAAGCTGTGGGAAAGGGCCCTCCTGGAGACCTCCCTGGGGGATGTTTAGGAGCATTCAGCCACAGCTCCGCTGCTGATTCGCCCGAAGGGGAAAGCATGACTGGATGGACTTAGTCTCCAGACAGGATTTAGTCAGTCTTGCCAGACATTCGCACAGAGAGGAATTCCTCCACGCCAGCCAGCAAATGTTGGGCCAGGCATAGCCCAGAGCTGGCACGGCCGTGAGAGCTCCTGGACCTGTGTTTGGAGCCCTCATCTCTGCAGATGGCTGTGTGCCATGGCCCCCGTGGTGCCAGTGACAATGAAGGCTGCCCAGGGAGCAGGCTGGCCAGAGAGCAGGTAGGCACCTTGGCCCTGCCCTGCCATGCAGGATGGGCAGACTCTGGCTGCAGCAGCACTCCCGGACAGCTGGAGCATGGCTCTGTCTGCTGCCACCAAGGTGCCTCGGGAAGGCTGATGGGGAGCCATTGCTTCAGGCTGTCCTCCAGAGCTGGCATTCACCTACAGAAAGCCACCTTCTGCCTTTTAGATGGTTCTCGGAGACACCGGTATTTGCTGGGCACCTTGTTCTGCTTTGTCAAGGGGGGAACGGGACCACACAGCAGCTGCCACCCCTCTTCCTCTTGTCAGGTTCCCTGGTTCCCAGCATCCCACAGCCTCCCTGTGGTGTTTTACGAGCATGGCTGAGTGCCAGCCAACTTCCTTAATGGCTGTGCTCCATCGTGGGAGACTGGTGCTGCCAGCTAAGGAGGAGGATGTGCCTCCGGCACTGCTTCAATGGGCCAGATGACCTTGGCTATAATGTTGCTCCCTCTGCCAGCACTAGCTCCATCCTCAGCCAAGGAGACCTGGAGTGACACCATGACAGGGTACTTGGAGTGGTCTGTGCCCCAGGGCTACCATTTCTGAGTGCCCCAGGGTGTTCCTGCCTGCCGCTGAGCCAGGGGTTAACCCTGCCTGCTCTAGTACAAGTGGGAGCCTGAACTGTGTGTCTTGAGTTTATCCAGGTCTCAGCTTGAGCCCTGGCAGGTGGAGACTGCCTGCAGCGAGGTAACATTTCACCCTTGGCCGGTGGCGACACAGCAGTCACTCAGTAACTAGCACCCAACAGCTCAGCTGTTAATTGGTGCCATTAGTCAGTACTTACTCCCTTAATGCTTGTACGGGAAAGCAAATGGGCAGCTGGAGCTCAGGAGAGGGTAGCAGCAGTGCAGGGAGGGAGGCAGAGGCATGGGGATTGAGGAGGGAGGGACTGCTCATGGAAGGATTGTGCCCAGGACGCGGTGAGGATGGGAGACCCTCAGAAGCAGCTTCTTGGGCAGAGGACCCTGTGTCCCCCAGCCTGACAGCAGGCAACTGCCCAGTGTCCTAAAGATGCTGCTGTTCCACCTCCAGCAGCTTGAGAGGGGGCTGGAGCCTGACTGGACCCCGCTGTCCATGCCAGGTCCCAGGAGCCCTGTGGGGACCACGGGTCCCTTGCTGAGCTGTGACCAATCAGCGGACAATAGGATTTGTTTCTGCTTGCCCAGCTGGAAAACCCCCATGGCCCCCGCCACTGCCACTGGGCTGGAGGCGTGTGCAGGCTCTTCCTTGTCATGTCTCCAGACCATTTGCTCACCAGGGCTGGGAGTGCTTCGGGGCTAGTGGTCTCATCAGATTGCATCTCAGTGCTACCAGCGAAGTTTAGCGTGGGGAGGTGGTGGGGCTGATTGGCAGCAAGGGCGTCTCTCTGCCCTGCTTGTCCTTTCCAGCAGGGTTTCTCCCAGGGCTGCCCTGCTGCTGGAGCTGGAGCTCCTGCTGCCCTCAGCCCACTAGTGAAGAAGTCACAGGGAGCTGCCTGACTTTATCCCTGCAGGCTGAGTCGTGCAAGGAAGCAGAAGGACAACAGGATGCTGGAGGTCTGCGTGGCTCCCTGTGAGCGGTGATGTGCCAGCTGGATCTCTGTGCCACAGGCAGAGTTCAGGAGGGTATCGCAGCCCACTCCTTACCCACCTTGTCCCAGCAAGGCTCAGGCCATCAGGTGAGCATGACCTCTGCCCTACCACCTCATCCCAAAATGCAGGGCAGGGCACCAAGAGCCCAAGGATCGCCATCAGGAGTCCTGCAAGCAAGGACTGGAGATCTCCCACCCCAAAAAGACTTCCAGCAGCTCTTCAGCCAGGACCCTGCTCCAGGGTGAGCCTGGACCAGCAAGGGAATAGCAAAACTAAAGCAATCAGTCCCCGAGCCATTTGCTTACCTCAGCGACAGGCTGAGATATTTGTTGACTAACAGACCATCCATGAGCACTGTAGTCTTGCTATAACTGGAATACCAGGAGCCTGTGGTAGGTTTTTTTGCCCCCACTGGCTAATAGATTAATAACCTGCTGCACTTGACAGAGGTTCAGCATCTTCTATGTTTCCCTCCATGTGACTGATTAAAATGTCCTTTTCCCCCTCTTCCCACACAGTGTCCTTGTCACACATGCAGGCAATTGGATGCAGCTGCTAATCTGCTTGCCATTCCACTCCTGCCTGCCTGCTTTTCCTTTCAGACACACTGGCTCTCTGTTTCTCTGCTCCATGGCAGCGAGGTCCAGTGCAGAGGCTCTGTGAGCTGACCTGCCCATGCCTTCCCCTGGAATGGGGCAGGCAGCATCTAACGAGGGAAACACAGTCAGTGTGGGTCGTGCTTCCAAGGGAAGGGTGGTTTTGCATAGGAAAGGATAGCTGGATGGTATGCAGCCGCCTGGCCTCCACTCTGCTGCTGGCTGATGGCCTTGCCATGCCTCAGTTTACCCTGTCCCTAGCACAGGCACATTCCAGGGAAAGGGAAATCTCATTGCAGAGGAGGGTTGGTGGGTTAATTAATGTATGGTTGCAAAGTGCTTGCAAATCTCCTAGGAAAATGGTCTACGTGGGTGCCAAGTGTAAAGGATTCTGGAAACATTAAGTGCCTGCAAATGCTGCCTAGCTCCTCAGGCCCTAAAACTCAGATATCGCCCAAGAGGCACCAAAAATATTCCTTTAGCTCCTATGATGCATTATCCACTGCCTGGAATAAATCTCCCTTTTTGCTGTTGCCTTCCAAACCAGCTGTTTGTTTGTTTTCCCCTTTTGGATTTCATAGTTTCAGTTAATGCAGAGAATTGTTACAAGGGAGGAGGGGAAAAAAACACAGCTTTTGTGAAAGGTTTGGCAGCAAGCGTCACTGAAGGGAGAGCACTTTGCCTGTTTGTTCTGCCTGTTGCAAACTAGCTGTGAGCAGAGTGTACAAAGTGGGCTCCAGGTGATGGCATCGCAATGCCTGCAGTGCATGTTTGAATTTTCACAAAGAAAACTCAAAGGGCTGGGCAGCTTCAGCCCCACCAGCGTGTTCTGGGAAGCATGTCCATGGGACTCCCAGCCTTATGTAAGCGAGAGAGAGATTTTGCTGGCTGCCTTCCTCCCTTGCCTTCTCCCTTTGCTCTGGGGAGCGCAGCAATCTGCCAACAGCAGCAGCGTGTTTTGGCACTGTGCTGCTGCTTTGGGGATGGAGAGGGTGGGAACACGGCGAGCCCCTGGGCCCCACTCGAGGCTGCCTCTTCTCCTTGCCTGAATTATACAGGAGAGAAACATCTAGCTCTGTGGGTCATACAGTGGTGGGCCCAGGACCAGTGCTGGGCAAAGCACAGCTGTTTCCAGTTTGGAGCAGAGACTATTTTTGTAGTTGTTTGCTTATTCTGGGAGGTTTGTTATTGTACATGCAGAAGTGAAGATGATAACATGAGAGTCACTTGGGAGCAGAGGGTTCTTCAAACACAACACCTTTGCCAGGATGAAGCAAGGCTGCTTGGCCCTGCAGCAAGGGCTCAGTTTATGGAGCAATAAATGAGTTGTTATTGGCTGTGCAAATTGTTACCTTCCCATGCACCGTAGAGAAGGTGTCACCCCCCTGAAACTGCATGCAATCATTGAGATTACACAACCCAAGGACTTTCATTGCTCTTGGGAGCAGCCGTGCTCTCTGAGGGGCTGAAGTGCCTCTATGGAGAAGAGAACTTTGAGCAAAATGTCTCCTGGGAGACGCACTCTGTCCCAGACTTAGCCTTCTTCACCCCACGGTGTCTTGCTCACTCCAGGTCTTCTTCCTGCACGAGAGAAGACACCATTAGACCCTGTCCTGCAAGCTGGTGATGGGTGGGTGCACAGGTCTGTGCAGGGAAGCAGCCCGCAGCCGGTGCTGTGCTCAGGAGCTGGAAGCTGCCTTTCCTCCGTGCCTCCCCCTGGTGTGCCTGCTGGCCTCCTGTCTGCCTGCGGTCACCGGTGGCTGGGACGCTGCTCAGCACTAATGGATTTCAAACCCCACATCTCCAGTGAGAGGCGTCTCTAAGGAGAGATGTTTGATTCCAGTGACTGGGGGAGTGGCTGTGCAGACAGGACCAGAGATGCAAATTAGAGAACATTTAGTCCAGTACTTTGCTGATGATAAGTGCTACGCACCCTGCTGCTGAAAGCCTGGGGTGAGGCAGTGGTTACACCCGTCCTGTCCTGAAGGAGAAACTTCCCGTAATATCCACTCAAAGGCAAATTTTGTGGTGTTTCTCCTCCCGGTGGGGTCTGAGGCTATAATGGTTGAGGCTGAGAGCCTTGTCATAGCTTCTGGAAGCACAAGTGTCAATTTGTCTGGGCAGAGTCTGTGCTCAAGTTCCTGGGGGAATTGGTTCTCACAGCTTTTAGTCTATGCTGAAGTTGGAGCTTAAATAGAAAAATAAAATTGTAGAGATGCTCAAATTTTAGCTCATGCTGCTGAGCAGCAAGTGTGGCTATCACAGGGAGAAACACTGCTGTGGCATCCTTGTTCCACAAGGGGGTTTGTGGGGCTCTGTGGGTGACAGAATGATACATCTCAAAGCTTGAGAGGAGGTGACATAAGACATCCCAAGCAAGCGACCTTGCTTTTCTGTTTTGTTTGTATTTTGCAGAGAAGAGAGGAGATAGGAGAGAAGAGAAAAGATGTGGCAAGGTGGGGAGAGGAGAGGTCTTGTCTGTGATGCAGCTTACCCAGAAGACCTTCCAGATCAGAATGGCTTACAGAAAGGGGGCTGAGGAAAGGCAGGCCCAAGGCTTGGATCTGTCATTGCCTGGGAGATGCAGTCTGGGAGCTTTAATTGGAGATGAGAGCTTTTAAATTTAATTTGATCTGATATGGATCTTATATTTAAGCAAAGAGCCTCCTGTCTTACTATCTGGCAGGATCGTCTGCCGCTCTCCTCACGTTGTTAGTGTACCCTACTATCTGACTCCAGAAGCCCATAACCATGACAAATATCTATGGCCAGTGCAGAGAGCGAGATCCAGCTGCAGAGGCTGTTACTGAGCAGATCAGTGGTGAGGTGTTTTCCTCAGGATAACACTCCGCAGTGTCATTGTTCAGATCAGAAAGCACCCGTAGCTGTCTCAGCCCTGTTACCACTGCCTTTTTCTTGGGCTTTGAGGACTTTTTGCTTACATGGCAATCAATGTTTTGTAGGTCCATCTTAAAATACAAGTTTGGTTCTTAAAATACAAGTTCTGCAGGAAGATGTGTGTTAGAGATCATCTTGCTGAGAGAGCGTGAGAATGAGAATCTGCCAGAGCTTTTGAGGGTGTTTTAACTTCTGGCTTTAATTTCTAACCCAAACTGATCACCATCTGCAGAGAATTTTCTGAGGCTGTTTGTTAATGGAACAAATGTTTTAATGGTCAAAGCTGCTGCAGGGACTTTATGGTGCCACCGCCTGTGCCTGCACAGCAGAGCAAATGGAGAGAGCCAGGAGGGCCCTGTTCTCCTTTAAACACCCAAGTACATAAAAAAATATTTCTGTGACTCTTTAACCGCACGGATATAAGGTTAAATTCAGGTGCACTCCCCTTTGCTGGGGGACAAAGTACCTGAGGAATCCTCCACGTTTGCACTTCAGCTGAGCAACCGGCTTTTATCACAGCGAAGTAGATATCAATTCCGGGGAGATACGAACCTGGAGGCGGCAGCTGTAAAATAATCTTATTTATTTTTGTGCCTGCCCTTTGGATACTGAATACACACGGTACTTATATCCTCCAAATATAGGGGGATTGCTGAGGTTTACAGGGCTCTGCACATTGTCTGCCATCCTGGGTAGCACCACCACGAATATAGAGTGCAAAAAACTGTCTTTAATCCTCTCTGTGATTTACAGAATTGTAAATGGTAATCGCAAATGGTTCGCGTTGAAAGGGACCTTAAGGATCATTAAGTTCCAATCCCCCTGCCATGGGCACGGATGACACCCACTAGATCATGAACTCAAGAAAGTTATTTATATATGTATATTTATATTTTTATATGTACGCATATTTATATATCTATGTGTGCGTATACACATGCATATGTATATTTGTGTGTACATATATATGCACATCTGTAACATGTATTTATATTACACCCTTATGTGGTCGCTGCCAGCAGAGTGTTTTTGGCTGAATTAGAATGCAGCATGGGGGACAAGTAAAGTACGCAGCGATCTAGGGGCCAGTTCACACTCCATTTAGAGCCATAATTTAATGCCCAGCTCCCTTCAGAGCTATAATATCTTCTAATGCATGGATATTAAGGGAAACCCGGCGCTGGGTGCAGCCCCGGAGCTAGAGGGTGCTTGCTTTGCGCTCCTCCCCCCGAGAAGCAGGCGGCCCGCGGGCTGGGGGGGTTTCCCGCCAGATGCGGGGCGTGGAGATGTGGTAGGCGCGGAAATGGGGGGAGCCAGGGCCGGGCGGGCGGGCCCGGGGAAGGGACGGCGGCAGAGCGCGGGGCGGCGCGGAGAGCGCGGCGCAGGTGGGTTCACCCCGGCGTGCGCACGGCTGCCCGCCGACGGGTCGCGGCTCCTCTTAGCCCTTCTCTGCCGGGGCCCGGGGGGGACGGGGAACGGGCGGGAAGCGGGAAAACCCGCCGCCTCTCCCACGCGGGAACCGCGTGGCACTGAAGGCGGCAAGAGGCGGAGTTTAGAGAGCGGGACGGAGGCGGCGGGCTCCCATCCGCACCGGGGAGAGAAGGAGCCGGCAGGCAGCGGTGGGCGCTCGCGTTCGAGGTACTGGCTCAAAGTACTGGCCGAGGTTTTGGCCACCCCGGCTCCCTCCGAGGCTCCCCGCGGCGTTTCAAAGCTGCACTCCGAGTGCGTGGGGAGCCCTCAGAGGGAGCCGGGGGATGCCCCAAGCTCAGGATTCGGCGCCACAGCGTGGGGAGAGGAGGAGTGCGAGTCGCGGCTCGGGGGACCGGGCGGGGGGTGTGTGATGTATAGATGCTGCTTTTCGGGGGTGGTGTGGGTGGGGGTTTTCCTTGCTGACTTGCACGGCGACTACAAATCCCTTTTCATAGTTACTGCCGCGGGGAGAGCATGTGGTTTTGGGGATATGAAGTGGAGCGGCCAGCACGTGGCTCTGGGGATGCAAAGCGCAGTGATGCTCTGGTACCTGGGATGCAGGACTTCACAGAGGAGTTTGTGCCGCGATCGTCCAGCTGCAGAGGTGCACATCCCTGCTGAGCAGTGTCTGCCAGAGTGCTGCAGCCGGCGGGTGTGGTGGGGACCCGCTGGCAGGTGCGCGGGAAGGGTGCTATGGGCTGCTGTGCTAGAAGTGGGGCAGAGCCCCCTTGGCTGGGAAAAAAACTGCTGAGTCGGGGTTGCTGCAGGTCCTGCTCAAGAAAATGCTCCCTGTTGGCTGTAGGATCTTGTGGATGATTTCAATGAGTGTCTCTTTCCATTCCTCAGTAAACCGTCAGCATTAAATGGGAGCCTGGTCCAGGCAGAAGTGCCAAGAGCTCCCGTAGAGCCCTTTTGTGCTGTCCTCCTCACCCCTGTAGTTAAATCTGAGCCTCACACCCCCTGCTAGATGCTAATACTGCCAGACCAACACAGTCCCTGCCTGTACTCACCAGCGCTTCCATCTGCCTCTCGGGAATGGGCTGTGGAATTGCAGACTGTGTGGGAAGGCAACAGCGGCTAAGCCCTTGAGCTGTGGGATCGCAGACAAGTAAAGCCTGTGTCCTTGATCCCAGGGCTAGGGGCTGCAGGAGGAATTTGTGCAGCTGTTTGCCACAGCTGGATGCACTTCCCGGCTGCTCTGAAACAGAAAGCAGCCCAACGGCCCCTCAGTTGCCTGTTGTGAGCAGACACGGTTGAGGGACTTCTGTGAGTGCCGACATGGGAAACCCCACTCTTCTGCACTGCATCCCAGCTTGGTGGCATTGTTTCCACTCACCAGCACCTGCAAGCTGCTGGACAGCCTCAGGCTCCCTCGAGCCTGCCTTCTCTACAAAGCTGTCTCAGGATGTGACTGTGCAGGGATGCTTTTCCCTTGGCTTCACTGGTTGTCTTCATGCAGCTCATGGGCCATTGATAGTGTCAGTTCAGTGCTGACACCACACATATACCCCACAAAGCACTCCTGCTCCTGCCATTGTTTTTTGCTCCCGGAAAAGAGGAGCAGGTAGGCTTGCTCTTGGCTCACCAAAAAGATTTTCACACATCAAAGACAGTTTCTTTTTGGCACCAAGGGCTGTAACATCAGCCCCAGAAGATGCTTTGCAGGATGATTCGTCCCTCCACTAGTGCAGACAAAAGGTGGAGGCTGTACCAGATACCGAGAGTGAGGAGGCTGAAGAAATTCACTCCAGTTTAAATCAGCAGATGTGGCACCAGCACACAGGACAGTATGGCACCTCCATCCCGCAGTTGTCTCTCTTCTCCATTCCTTGCCAAGCTGCATAATTAACTACTGGCATCAATTCCCCAGCATGGCATCCCTGCTCTCATTATCTTGGGCTGGGAGGTGTTAATGAGCCTCTTCCTCTTTGACGATGAGCCATGGGCTTTGTTGTTGCCCTGGCCTGACCTGTCTTATTCTTTGTTGTGGTATGGGGGTAAGCCAGGGTGGGGAGGACAAGGCACCCACTCCCGTGCTGCACCTTTTCACTGCCCAGCTTCATTCCCAGCTCTCCTGGCAGAGGCAGGGCTTAGGGACCAGTCCATTGGGATGGAGGGAGCCCAGGACCACCTGTGTGCCCTGTCCAAATGGGAAGGCACCAGCCACTGGCTTTAGGAAGCCAGCGAACAGCTTCTGGTGGTTTCCATGGGACACACTTAGATCTTGGTTGGTTTTGTTCAGTGTAATGTCCAGGCCCTTGGCAAGTGTTATGGAAGCTGCAACGCTCGCCCTCATCCACGGAATTCTGTTTGCTTGCGGTCCTTGCCAGCTCCGTACTGACCTCACAGTGTAAACCTTGCTTACCTCCCTGTGCCTTCCTGAGCCTTCCCAGCCCCAAGCTCTGTCCTCAGACCCCTGCCAGCCCAGCACTGCACTGCTTGAGGCTGCAGGATTGCCAGCTCTCACAGAGTCTCATCTCCATGCTAACTCGTACTCAGCTGCCAACAAGCAGAGGCCCAAAGCACTACTCAAAATGAGCTACAGGCATTTGCAGCTGGGCAGGAGTCAGGGTTTTACCAGCCACACAGCTGTTTTGGTTTGATTAAGCAGTGTTATAAAGACTAATTGCTTCTTAGATTAAGAGTGTGCAAAATGTGGGATGGGGAAAGAAGTGTGCAGAGTAGGGGCAGAGCTTGGAGGGGTTTGTTTACATCAGGTTGTGTGGTCTGGAGGGTCTCAGTGCCCCCAGCTGAGGCTGCAGCACAGTACTGCACCCATCTCCCACTCCAGATTCTGTGCACCTAGCTGGGACAGTGCTGTACATGTGCTCTGGGATCCCATGTGAGGGAGAGAAGCTGTGATACTGCATGAGGAATGCATCTGAGGATTGTTGTTCCGATGAGACAAAGGAAGCTGTTGCGCAGGAATAATGCTAATAAGTCCTTTGTAATTTTATTGCTGCTGGTGGTGGTGGTGTGAAAAACGTCACTGTTGTAACCTTTCGGTCCTGCTCTGGCTTGGAGCAGGCTTTTTCCTGGTCTCGCCTGTCCCCAGATAGGGGAGGCTCGAAGCTCTGCGAGTGTGGCTGTCATGCAGTAACTGTGACATAAACTGGTGAGCCTGGCATTCTGAGTGCAGTGCTCAAGGCTCTCTTTCAGCCTCTTGATTAAACCTTGGGTAAGCACAGTCAGGCTTCAACTCCAGGAGAGACTGACTTTCCTTGGGGCCAAAAGGGAGCAGAGACCTGTTGCCTGCCTGGTGGCTCGTGCAGAAGCTGTCAGCAGGAAGTCAGATTTCCACAGAGCCTTCTTGCTTCTTCCCACCACACGACTGCCAGTGAGACTTGCTTTAGTTCATTTCCTTTAGAACTAGTCTGATAGGAAGGCACCATGCTGTGAAATTTCCAGCTGGAAATTCATGGAGTGAGCAGACCAGGAAGCTGCAGAGGGAGGAGGCAGGCAGGGGCTGGAGGTGAAGAGCAGGGCTGGGAGGGATGTGACTGGGTGGGCAGCAGCAGTGGGACTGGAGGGTTGTGCCGTCAGACTCCCACCCGCTGAGCAGCCTGCTCTGGCCACATACTGAGGCTCAGTCATGGCAGCAGCACTGCGTCATCAGCCGTGCTGTGCCAAGGGCAAACCATCAACCTGAACGTGTATCTGTGTCCCCAGACTGACACAGAAGTGGCTCCAGCCTCCTGCAAAGCTGCTGGGAAGGAGGGTGTCCTGTCTGGCTTGCCCTGCTTGGCATCTCCTCTGCTGCCCAAGCTGTGGCTCTAGACATGATCCTCTTCCCTGCCTGGTTCATTTTGCCTAGCACATCCAACCACGACACGATTTGCACCTGCGGCTGAGGGCCCCTTCAGCTGGCTCGAGCCCATGAGGGCTTTGGAGTTTTGCTGGAGTTTTTATTCATGGTCATGGTAAACCCTCTCGAGAGAAACTCCCCTGTTTTAAGCTTGGGGATAACCCCTGGAGAACAGCTAGAGAGGCAGGAGGGAGTGGTGACAGATCCAGCTTCTCAGTCCTGCCCAAGGGTCAGGGTTGAAGGAGATGCCAGCCTCATCTGCCTTGCCTGCTCTGCCCATGACAGGCGTTGTCATTTCTGGGCCTCAGGACCAAGTTGGAGGCAATTCAATTTTTTTATCCTTCTTCTGTGCTGTACCCTTAACTCCCTGATGGTATTTGGTCTGGACTGTACTTCAGCCCCCACAGGGAGCCCACTGCTGCAGGCTGCACACAGTGCATGGTGCTTTCATCTCATCAGGGTTTGTAGGCGTTGGGCTGTGGCTGAGGATGGCAGGGTTGGGTGGGTCTTCATGGCATTCCAGCAAGAGCAGGAACGTTATCCATTAACCACAGGAGGAGACAGACCAACGGCTATGAAGTGATCCACCCTACCCTGCAGCTTCTCCTTCCCATCTTCACACCCACTCCTTGTGGCAGCACAAGGCTGGCATGTCTGTGTGGTGAACCACATCAGGACATTGATCTGCCAGCATGTTCCTGAATGGGGCTGGAGGCAGTGGCTACGGGGTGCCCACATGATGTGGGTCAGAATCCGTGCCTTGCAGGGGAATGAGTGAGGTGCTGAAGAGCACCGCGCTCCCCCTGCCTGGGCTCTGCAGCTGGGCTTGCTCCAAAAGTGGAGCCTTTGACCAGAAACAAAACCCAGCATCAGTAAATAGCCTGGCAATTGATGCTCAACACACAAATCTGCTGTCCCTCCCTTCCTTCTCTGTGGCTGTGAAGGGGATGCAGTGTGTCAGAAGGGACTGCTTCAGCAAGGCTCGGGCCCTGGGCTCCCTATCACCTGGCATCACTGTGGAAGTACATCAGCGTCCACCCAGGCAAGTCCTGACGGGACACCTTGCCGGATGGCCATCTCACCTCAGTGGAGACTGCTGTAACCTTGGGTCTCCCAGTAGGGTGTCTAGAGCTGCCTTCATCTCCTCTGCTCCCCACATCAATGTGGGGAGGCTGAGAGGCTGCTGGAGCCTGCCAGCCAATGCCAGTGGCTGCCAAGTGCCATTTCTGTAAGAGCAGAGCGCTTGGTGGCTCTCATCCAGAGTTTTCCATGCTTCCCTGAGACATCCTGGGGATGCTGAGGGTGCCAGACAGGCTACGATATCATGGCTGTGGCACACTGGGCGGTGGCTGTTTGCACGGATGTACTAGCACAGGCTGGGATTTGGAGGGGATGTGACTTCCTCTTTCCCAACTTGTGGCTGGGCTTATTATTGTTGGTTGTGTGTGAGATTCTGTTTTGATGGCATTTGGGCAGACAGAGCAGTCCCCACCTCCTGTTTGCTCACCCTGCCTGATCCTACTTGCATAAAGATTTTCCTGTTTGCTGCTGTTTAGCCAAGGCCAGTGCCAAGGGTGGGAGGTTTGGGCTCTGACTTATTTGCTCCGAAGGAGGTGTCTGCCTCAAGTCTTGCTTTGGCTCCTCATGTGAGACCTTGGTCCTGCCAGGCTGTTTGGGGAAGCTGAGTTATTCAGGGAGGAGGGTGTCAGAGATGGTGCTTCTTGCTGGGCGTTTGCTCCAACTCTGTTTCTTGCACCACATCGCTGACAGCACGCTGCCTCCTTGGCTTTCCACTCCCTGGTCCACAGATTGTGTGTTGCCCACACAGCTCTTCTGTGTCTGCCTCAGAGCAGGGATATGGCAAACCCAGCTCTCGGCAGGCAGCGTCTTCCCTGCTGGGAAATGTGCAGGCGTATGTGGCTCCTTGAGTCCCTCCAGCTCCTGGGACTCATGGGGACAGCTTTAGCCCACTCTTTGGAAATGGCTGCAGCTTTGGAAGTGAGTGGATTTGGCACAAGTAGACCGAGAAAGGGCATCCATCCCTCCTCCTTCCTTTTGTTTCTGGGGATTGTGGGGTGCCCATTGGCTGGGACAAAGTGGGTTTTTGAGGTGAAGGGGTGGTGGACACTGCCTGTCTCTTGGAGTAGAGCCAGTATGAAATAGCTGCATTTAGCATATTAAGCCAGTGCGGGATTTGCAAGATGCTGTGGCTATGTGGGCAGTGAGCAGGATCTTGGCAGGAGAGACAGACTGCACAGGACCCTAAAAGGTCCCAAAACTTCCTTCTGTGCTCACCATCCCCTTTCTCAGTAGGGCTGAGACATTTAATGCCAAAAGCAGCGGTCAGCCAGGGCCCCTATTCTGAGCTGGCCTAGAAGCAAAAGGGCCCTTTGGTCTGTGGGACCCAAAATAGCCCATGTATTTCTGTCCTGGCCACTGGGACATGCAAAGGACAGAGCTAACCTCGACTCACCACAAGCCAGTGGTGGTTGGCTCCTGCATGTCTGTCCCATCCTCTGCCAAGGGGGCTGCTGCTCACTGGGGAGGAATTTCCTCTCTGAATTTTGGAAGCTGGTGACACCAAGGGAAGATTGTGTTGTTCTGGCTCTGGTTTAATTTCTCTGTCCTCCACTAAATTTGAAACAGCTGTGCAGCCCAGACCAGCCTCCAAAGAATGGCTGAGGGGGAGCAAAATTATCTCTGCTCCTGGGCCAGTACCCCAAACTGGACTTGCAGCCTTCTGCTGGGCTGTCCCGGTGCAGCGGCAAAGCTCAATTTGTCCAGCCCTGGGAATGTTCTCAAGGGACAGCAGTTCAGCAGCTCCCACTGGGTTTGGGCACCTCTTGCCTGCTGAGGCTCCTGTCGGCTCTGCACCTTTAGATCTGGCTCGATAGAGGAAGGAGCCAGAGCTGGAAGGACAGCCTCTCTCGTGGGAGGTGGAGGTGTCCTGGGGTGCAAGAGGTGGCAGGGGACAGGGGGTTGCTGCAGGCAGGTGCTCTCACTGCTGGTTGGCTGCTGGCTTTTCCTGCTCTTCTAGAAGCATCCCTGATTTGGGCACAAGTGAGTGAGGCTCAGACTGTCCTTGGGGAAAGGAGTAAGATGCAGGGCAGCACCTGGGGTGGAAGAGTGGTTGAGCTGAGCTCTCTGAGCCCCTTCTGCCTTGCCCCTCACAGCAGCACTGTTTTGAGGACCTCTCAAATGGAATGTAAGCTGTCCCCATCCTTCTCCTCCAGACCCTCACTGCAGGTTTCTCCATGCTCAGCTCCCTATGTTGTTCTTGGCCTGACTCCTTCCTGGGTCTGCCAGCTCTGAGCCCAGTCCTGGAGCCAGGAACATGGAGCAATGAAGAGGAAATCATCTCCACTCTACATCCCAGCACCCTGGGGGTGCCACTAGCAGGTGGCCTTCTGCAGTCCTGCTCTTCCCCTCTGGTGCTGCTTCCCATGCAGTGACCTTGGGTAGCCACATGTTGTTGGTAGACATGGTCCTACCAAGCCCAGGATGTGGCAGGCTATGGAAAAATTCCCTCTTTTATTCCTCAGCTGTGGGATTCTATCCCCTGGGTTTCCTCCCACGCATTCAGTGAGTCCTTATCTTCAGACTTGTCTGGCTAAGAGCTGTTTTGTTCTCATTCTGTTTTGCTGTGGGCTCTTCTTTCTCTGTCTCACCTTTGCTCTCCTCAACTGCAGACAGGAGTGGTAAGTGGGACGTGGTCCTGTATGCTCAGCCCATCCCTCTGACCTGCTTTAGCTGCTGCACAACTGTGGCCAACCAAGTTACCGTGGTGCAGACAGAGATGGCGATTCCTCTTGAGTAAGCATGAATGCAGGGAGGGGGAAAGCTGCCAATGCAAAAGAGTTGCATCTGACAGCCACACCCCAAATGCTGTCCCAGCCCACCAGGGAGCATCCCTCTTCACACTTATCTGGGTGGAAATAAGGACCAGCCTGTGGGATAGCCAGGCTGTGGACAGGCAAGAGCCATATCTGTGCCTTGTGTTGTGCATGGTTGGGATTGCCTTTGTCCTCTGTGCATGGCTGTCCTGGCCTGTGGTGGCCTGTGCCACTACTGCAACAAGATCCAGGCTCCTCCACGCAAGGAGGGTGTGTTCCCAGCTCGGGGCTGCCTCTGGCTGCTCCTTGTGCTCCCAGCTGAATTTTACATTAATGATATTTGGTTGTTCTCCCCAGGTGTCCTGTAAGGTTTTCTCCATTTGGAAGCGGAAACGTGGTTTCCTGCCATTGTGCTTCTTCCTGCTGCAGCCCCCAGGTCGATTCCAGGGAAGTACCCCTTCCCGCAGCACTTCCTGTCCCCATGGCCCCCAGGCAGCACCTCCACCGGCCATCCTGGCACCCCTGGGGACCTGGACCAGCCCTGCACACATGGGCTGTGAGGGTCTGCCGGCTGCAGAGGATTGCTGGATGATGATGAAGTCTCTGAGGCATCCCCAGGCTCTCCCATACCCATGGTGGTCCCTCAAGAAGCCATGGTCAGGTGTCGTGAGCTTGGTGTGAGCTGTGCGTGCCCACCCTCTGCCCCTCCCACCTCCTTGCAGCTCCTGGAGATGCTGAAAACTGCCTGGAAGCACCATCCAGGTCCTAGAGAGGGTTTCTGCCTGGGCTTCGAGGCTTCTGCAGCTGCACTGAGTGAAGCCCTGAGCAAATCCCTCCCTCTGCCCTTGGGAGAGAGGGTCTTTATTCTTCTAAATTTCCAACAAATGGAGACTGAAGCTAGCCCTGGAGAAAAGTGTCTCCTTCCACAGCCTCCCAAGAAACAGGTTGGGGTTGTGGCTTGGAGAGGACAGTCCTTTCCCTGGGGGGAGCAGCAAAAGCAGGTGCCATGAGAGAAACCAACTTCTTGGAAGAATCCTGCAGTCTCCTGAGATCAGCTTATCTCTCCTCCTCTGACGCCTGCTCATAAATGACGTTCCCCCCCCCTGCTCCTGCCCTTCCCCAGGCGCTTCTATCTCCTCCTGCATCCCCAAACTGACGGCCCTGGAGCAGGACACAGCTCCAAGATTTGCGGGGCTTTTCCTACCTCTCCCGAGGCTGCATTGTCCCTGCATCGTCCTGCGGCCTGAAGTGACAAGAAGCAAACGGCTGGGACCACCCTGCCCTTCTGGTAAGCTTGTTGCTGTGACATTCCAATGTCCCTCTGCAGCGTTTGATGGGATGCAGGGCAGGGGCACCCATCTCTGCTCCTGGGGGGGTTTTCTCTGGCCAAGGACCAGATTGCACCTGGGTTGGGCACTCGCTATGTGCTGAGGAGAGAGGTGTGTGGGTTCATCGTGGCGCTGCCATCGATGGCATTTGACCAGTAATAGTCAGGGCTGGGAACCCACTCAGCTGCCCCGCTGAAGAGATGGATGTCCAGGGCTTCCTGGGACTCAGTAATGGCTGGGATAGTCCCAGCTGGGCCACCTGGGGTAATTTTAAGGCTGGCTCTGCCCTGTCACTGTCCTCTGCCCTCTACCTGGTGGGAAGCCCTTCAGGGACATGCTGGAGTCCCGCCAGGCCCTGGGGAATTTGCTGCCCAGCCAGATCGATTTACCTGCCTGGGACGAGGGCCCCCAGGGAGCCTCTCGGGGCTCCTTGGACTCTCCAGATAAGGACCTTCCCAGCCAGTTGCTACGCAGTTCAAAACACGCCAGGGCTGAATACTCCCCCTGCACAGCCCGGCATCTGAGATAACAGCAAGTGCTGGGAGCAGAGTCGGTATCCACAGCTGCTGCCTTGTGAGGAGATTGTGGTGGCTGCTAGTGCAGCAAGCCCAAAGGCAGAGAGGGTTTAGAGGTGCCTCTCCTTTTGTCCGCGGAGGAGTGGAGGGACTGGGTGAAATGGCTCAGAAGCATTGCCCAGGGACCCTCATTCTGTGGGGTGAGAGTACTGCACAGAGCAAGCACCTTGTAAGAGGTTTTTTTTCTGGTGGCAAAGCAGAGGACTTTGTCTGCAGACAGCAAGTCAAGGGAGAAGGCAGAAATAACTGCTCCCTCTTGCTCCCCTGCTAAGCTCTCTCCTCAGGACGCAGGCATGGAGTAGGGCTGGAAGAGCAGATGGCATCACAAGGCTGTTTACTGAGGGCAGAGGGGAGAAGAACAGGAAGCGTTATCAGCTTGCTGATGGAAACTGCTCACAAAGCACTCCAGGACTAGGAAATCTCCTGCAGGATGCTGGAGGGGTGAGGATTCAGAGGAATGGGGGCCATAGCAAAAAAGACAGATGAAGCTGTTACCTCTCTGTTAGCTCTACAAGAGCCTGAGCAGTCTCTTCCACCTTCCTTTGGAGAGCTCCTCAGAGCATCAGCAGAGGAAAGGTTAGAAAGCAAAGGTAAATAGCAACAAGTTTCTCGGGCCAGGCGATGTTGCCCAGAAAGAAAGGGAGAGTGAAGCGGCTGGTGTGACCTCTAGTCATTCATTTGCAACTGCTCTAGCCCCCAGGGATTGGGAGGAGGGAAAGATATGACGTTCTTTTCTAAGAAAGGCTGAAGGAACTTCAGGGAAAAGCTGACTCCTCAATCTGTTGCACGTCCTGGGTGTCTGTGCAGGGACAGCACCTGTGAGCAGGTGGGGAGGCTCCTGTGCAGGGGCCCCCAGGACTGGAACAGCACATCCTAGGGAGTCTGGGCTCAGAGTGCCCACACTGCTTCCCCCAAAAAATTCCAGTCGGCTTTCAGCCCAGTTTTTAAGGGAACTTGCTGGTCAGAGGGAAAGTCCTTACTTGGCTCCATAATTAGTATGAAAACAGGAAGGAGGGTGTAGGAGTCAGCAGTCAGTTTTTGCAGTGAAAAGAGATCTTTGCACTGGTCACATGTTTTTTCCACACATTCATGAGTGACCTGGAAAAGAGAATGAGCAATGAGATGACAGGGCTTTGGTGAGGTGATTGGATTACTCAGGTTCATGGGGACAAGTGCCAGCTAGGAGGAGTACTGACAATCATTACAACACCAGGCAACTGAAATTCAGTTTAGATAAATATCAAGTGATAGACGAGGGGGGAAGGGAAGAAACCCCAAATCCACAAACAAGATTATGCAGGGAGCCAGCCATTAGCCGGCCACTCACAGGAAGGCCTGGGGCTATTCCGGATAGCTCAGTGTGCATGAAAACACACACTGAAACATCTTTCCCAGTAACAAAGCAGAAACAAATCAGGAAAGCCTTGTGCCACTCTTCAAATTGGTGTCTCAACCCCACACAGTCTCTGTGTGCCCCCAGCACCAGCATCTCTGGAAGTATGGGGCGAGCCAGGGAAGGTTTGGAGAAAAGCAACAAGGAGGACTGAAGGCATGGAGTCATGCCTGAATGACTAAGTGAGCTAGAATTTCTGTTTGGAAAATGTGCCGTTGGGTGGATAAAATCCAGGTCTGTAAAGCAGCCACTCCAGTGTTCATCCACCCTTTGATGTTGAAGGCAAGGGAGCTCTGGTGAGGCCCTGCATGTGGGGAGAGCTGCTGCCCCCTCTCAGGAGCTCCTGAGTTGAAGGGGGAAGCAGGATTTCACAGAAGTGAAACCCACCATGGCTACAAAACACGCAAACACCATGTCCCTTCCAGCTTGGAGGCTGGAGGAACAGTAGGGCAGTTAGTCCACACCCATGCCACATTTACCCTTTCCTAGATCTGCTTTTGCCTTCTGATGGAGACCAGCCTTTGAGCTGGACCAGCCTCTGCTTTGACTCAAGACACCTGCCCTACCCTCGTTTTGGGAGGGATTGTTTTTGTCTCAGCACCACAGCGGTGGTGCACAACTGTGCAACACTCATCTGTCTTGTGAAATACAAGCACGCGTCCTCAAGCTAGTGACTGTAGGTGGAGGTGGAATTCCTTGCACCCCGGCACAAGGTAGGAGGATCTGCAAGCAGCATGGTCAGAGTTCAGGCACGCACATGAAATCTCATGAAACAGGCAGTCTCGTAAGTGTTTCCTATCTTCCAGCTGAGTCACGGCCACCAAGGTTTCATGTGACTTGCATACCTGTGCTGGGCTTGTTCTGTGCCTGCAGATAAACCTTGAGGGGCCCCTGGATCAGCCTTCCTGACAGGAGAACTCTGGTGTTGCCCAGTGGGCAAGTGGACATAGGGGATAGGGTGAAAGGCTGGTGAGGCAACTGGTCCTGTCCCATCTTGGCCATTCTTGGAGGAAGTACTGACATTATCCCTGCAAAGCAATCCCCTGACAAATGGTGTCAGGAGGACACGAGGTGCTTGCCAGTGAGTCTGCTGGCAACCCCTTGGCTATGGACTGCCAGGACACTTCTACTCTTGGTGTGGTGTAAACGGCTTTTCTTTAAACAGCTGGTGTTTCTGGGTATAATTCCATGGTGCCATTGCATGCCTACGTGGCACCAGGGAATTGCTCGAGTGGGAAACTAAGCACTGTGCTTACCCTTGGCCAAGGCAGCAGGAGCAGAAGAAAAGGTGATGTGGGGAAAGGGAGAGGTAAGGAAGTGTCCAAAGCCAGGTGACAAATGGCTGCCAGCAGGTGTGGCTGTCCTGCAGTGCGGGTTTTTCTGCAGAGGTTAGGCGGTTTTGGTGACAGCTGGCCCTGCTGTCAGCTCCCAGGGCTTGGCTGGCAATGGGGCTGCACATGGCCACTGAGGGTGTCACTTAGCATCTGTCACAGCCTTTGTGTGTTGTGAATGGGCAATTAAAATTGTGCCATCTCTTGTTTGTACCTGATCAAATGTTCTAGCTTATGGTTTGTTAAGTCCGCTCTCTGTGATCTTGCTCCTTCTGCTTCCATGGAGTTAAGACAGACTCCTCTATGCCCAGGAACTAAAGGGATGTCCTTAGGCCAAGGCCCCAGATCGCTCCTCCTTTTCTGTGTCCCTCAGGATGTGCAGCCACCAAGCTGGTGGCTGGGCTAAGCACCAGCTGACTCCTGCAGGAGGTGGTTGGAGCTGTGCTGTGCCAGCTGGAAGAGTGGCATCTGTTCCCATGTCCCATTGGGTAGGGCAGCTCTCCCTAGGTGGGAGCATGGTTGCCACCTGTTGCTGGTGTTGGTTCATGTAACCTTTTCTGTTTGTTGTAGGGTTCTTTTTAACAGCCAGCAGCTGGAAGTGTTTCCTGCTGTAATGACTGCTGCACTTGGCAGACACTGTCTCTTTGTGGAAGAAATTAGGAGGCATTTAGCAAAGTGAGACAGAAAACAAACAGAGCAGGCGGGCAGGAGACTGCGGCCGGGCAGTGCCTGCCAAGGAGGTTGGGCTCCTGACACAGGGATGTGGGCACTCTCCAGACGGAAGCGGGAGGCGGTGGGAAAGCAGCATGGTGGAGCGCCCTGCCCCAGCACCCCCAGAGTCCTGCTCCCGACCCCCCGTGCCTCCTCCGCACCACCCTCGGCTCCTGCCATCTCCTTTTCAGCACCCTTCTGTTCCTCCCTTCCCTGGATGGTTGGGCAGCAGGACCTGGGCCGTGTGCCAGCTCTGGTACCCGATACCTCTCCTCCTCCTCCTCCGCTAGATCCACAGGGCTCCAGCCCCCGTGACCTGAGCCAGGGCCCGCCACTCACCCCCAAGGGCGGGGGCGTGGAAGCGGGGACACACTGCCTTCAAATACTCAGAACGCAGGGCTCAGCCTGCCTCTGTCCTCTTTGCCAGGTATGTCTATGGGGTCAGTCCCTGCCCCTGCTTTTAGGGACAGCGAATGACCTGGTGGGGGCCGGAAGGGGGATCAGTGCCTTGGCTAGCGAGGGGGAGCGTGTTGAGAGCTTGCTGGGGACCCATGGGGGCAGCTGAGGTTCTCTTGCCTGCTTTGGGTTGAGATCTGTTCGCTTGGAGACAAGCAGTGGCCCCGGTGGGGTTTCTGTGTTCCAGGGGATGGCAGTTGTGTTTGCAGATCCCTCTGCTAATCCCGGGTCAGGATGTCTCCTCCCTGCAGAGGCACTGGCAGGCTGCCAGGAGGGGATTTTGGGATGTTTTTCTGAAAGCCCGGATGGCTCACAAGAGCAAGGCAGGAGCTGTCATGCCCCCGAGCCCTCTGTGTGGGAAGGCAGGGGAGCGGTGCTGCAGACGGCTCCGACATCAACAGGGTGGCACCTGCCGGGTTGGCGGAGCCTTCGATCCCTTGCAGGCATACTGTTGTCCTGCTCTGTCTTTCCCAAGCGGCCCAGGGGGCTTCCAAAATCCCTCTCCACATCCTTCCGGCTATGTTTCGGCTCCATCGCAGCTCAGGCTCTCCAGCCTGCAGGATCCTACCGGAGGAGGAGGCGAGCTGTGCCCAGAACCCCAAGGGCAACTGCGCCAGGGCTGCGCTGCCCTTCAGTGCGTGCCGGGGTTGGCAGGGACTACAGATCCCAGCATGCTGCTGCCTGCCTCCTCCTCCTCCTCTTTCTCCGCCCTACCTGGCAGGGCGCAGTCAGGGATGCTGCGGGCGGCACTGGAGCACGCATCCGCGGGGCATGTCCCAGGGGGGCCGGGGACCCGGCGCCCGCAGCCCCGCTGCAGGTGAAGCCCTGGGAGAAGTGCCGGAGCACCCCATGCTGCGCCCTCAGGACTGGAAAAGGACAAGGCAGGCTTGCGGTTCCTCCTGGCGGCTAATCCCACTCTGCCCCGGGAAGAGGGGGTGACCGGGGGAGGGAAAGTCCCTTCTCGGGGCTCTGGGGGCGACGTCTCTGGGGCTCAGAGCGATGCAGTGCCTGGGCAGGTGGTGATGGGAAAAAAGGAGCGGCGGGTGCCCGGGAAGGGACAGCAGTGCCAGGGACGCCCTTGGCTTTTCAAGGTGACCCAGGAAAAGGCTGTGAGAGCCCCAGGGAAGTGGAATTGAAAAGCGGGGATTTGCTGGTTCTGGCCGGAGAGGCTGCTGAATTAAATGTGTCTTTTGTGCCACTGAGCCCCAGGCACTGGAGGGATCTGGGGCTAGCAGTGGGGGCAGACACAGCCCACTGCGCACATGCTTCCCTCAGCCCTAGGATTGGGGACAGAGAGCTGCAGGTTCACAAATCCCCTAAGAGCTTGCTGCAAGCAGCTGAGCAGCCTGGGTATCACTGGAAAGCAGCTTCCTTGCAGAGAGAAGGCTTGCTGTGCTCGGCCAGCAGAATAAGGCTGTGTGTCACAACCCCTTGCTTAAGGACTCTGAGCTGCAGGTTTCCAAAGCTCCTGCACTGTCCTCTCATCATTCTCTGCGTTGGTGTTTGACTCTCAGTACTGTGGAACACTTACTGGCAGCATGGGTTTGGGTTAAAACCAGTGCTGCTCCTGCCTGACTTGTGTCTCTCACTTTCCCATAAAATCTTCTGTTTGCTTTCCAGACGGAGAGCAGCCGTAAGACTTGCTGGGACCTGTGCTGACTCTTGCCACACAAGATGACAGCAAGGGACGGGCCCCAAGATAGGTAATGACGGGTTCTGCCGTAGCTGTGGGGGCACATCCAGGATACCAGGAGGTGAGGGAGTATAGGGTCACCAGCATCTGGGGCCCCCCCTCTCCTGCATGCTACCTGGGCTACCAAGCTGTCCCTTCTTTCTCAGCTTTTCCACAGCAAATGGGCTGTAAACTGTAAACAGTCCCCTGTAAACATGCCCGGGGAGCCTAACTCCCTCCCAGATCTCATGATGGAGGCTGTGTATCTGGGTGTCACATGCTGAGGAGCAGCCAGCTCTGTCAGGGACAGTCAGAAGCAATACCCAGCTTCCCCTCCAAATCACTCTGTTCCTTTTACAGGTACAAGGCTGTCTGGCTGATCTTCTTCATCCTCGGCCTGGGAACGCTGCTGCCATGGAATTTCTTCATGACTGCCAGGGAGGTGAGGGCTTCCCTTTTGCTGTTCCATGACAGTAATTATCCCCTGTCATATCTAGGGACCATGGTGTAGATGTGGTAGCATGACACAGCTTGCAGAGGACCACAAATGTGTGTGACCTGGGTGAGACAAGTGGCACTGAGGCGGCAGGAGGGATGGGCCTGGACAAAGAATAAGGGTGGCCTTGGAAGGCCTCACAGAATCTCAGCCCCATCATCCTTTGCAGTATTTCATCAGTCGCCTTGAGGACCCAGAGGAGACTAGCCACGTCAGGAATGAGACTGGTGACGCCGTCTTCATACCCTCCTACCTGCAGTCCGTGTTTGACAACTTCATGACTCTGTGCGCCATGGTGCCCCTCCTTATCTTCTCCTGCCTCAACTCCTTCATCCACCAGCGGTGAGGCTTGCTCCGTCCTTGCCCCTGCCAGCCCCCATAGGGCCACCTAGCCCTGGCCTGTTCTCCTGTCCCAGCACTGAACCAAGCTACAGCCCATTCTGTCAAGTCAAAGGCAAAACACCGATCTCCTGCCTCAGGGTTTGGCTGGGATTCCTGCAGTTAGAGCTGGGTCCCAGCTACAGGTTTTTAGGGGGTTGTGTTTTCCTCACCGACATCCTCTTTTGTAGGATTCCCCAGCAGATCCGCATCTCAGGCAGCCTGGTGGCCATTGGGCTGGTGTTTTTAGTCACTGCAATCATGGTGAAAGTCCCCATGGAGCCTCTTCCCTTCTTCGTCTTTACTATGATCAGCATTATCTTCATCAATTGTGAGTGAAGCAGTGGAGGAAGGAGAGGGACACAGCCCCATGGCTTGGGCTGATCCCTCAGGGAGAAAAGCATGAACCTCACTGTGGGAGAGCCAAGGGGGAGGGGGACTTGCCTTGCCTCGCAGGGCAGAGGCCTTGGCTCCCTGCAGAGGTGCAGTCTGTCCTTGCCTTTGGTTTCTCATTTCTGCTCATTTTTCCCCTTTGCAGCCTTTGGCGCCATTCTCCAGAGCAGCCTGTTTGGGCTGGCAGGGCTCCTGCCTGCCAGCTACACAGCCCCCATCATGAGCGGGCAGGGTTTGGCAGGCACCTTCGCTGCTTTGGCCATGATCTTCAGTATTGCCAGTGAGTGATCCCTGCCTTGCAGGGGACGAGGCCTTCCCAGACCACTGCTGTCACAGCAACTGCCGAGGTCATGCTGTGTGGGAGATGGCAGCAGGGCTTTGCTCCTCTCACCTGTAATCTTCCTTTCCTCTCCCTTCCTATGTTCTCAGTTGGTGCCCAGCAACCTGAGAGTTTCATCGGTTACTTCACCACGGCCTGCGTGACGATCGTGCTGGCAGTCGTCTCCTACGTAGTTCTTCCTCACATGGTGAGACCCTTGTCCTGGTAAGGGAGGGTTTGGGGACGTGGGACCTTTGTGCATCCCAGCACAAGAACCGTGGCCCACTAGCAGCCCAGCCTTGGCTCCTACCAGCCTCCACCTCTTGTGTCAGGGCAGGCTCTCCTGTGTCCCAAGGGAGCACTCTGGGATACTTCCTACCACAGATACCTCAGTATACTTGGGGTATTTGAGTCCCTGAGTAAGCAGGAAAGCATCAGTATCTGACATAATTGGAAGGAATACTTTGCCCATCTTGCCCATATCTGTTGTTGTCACACAGCCCCTGGGAGCTTGCTTTCTGCACACAGGAATGAGTCCTCCCTGCTGTCTCTCTGCAGGATTTCTTCCGATACTACTCCATGAAGGACAAGACAGAGTACCGTGTGTACAATGCAGAGCTGGAGACCAAGAGAGACCTGATTAAGAAAGGTAAGGGGCTGAGAGAAGGAAGAGAAAAGGGAAATAGAAAGAGCTTAAAGAAAGAATTCAGAAGGACTGAATTACATCTCAGCTTTCTGGGGTCTGCTATTCCCTACTTGTGTCTCTCCCTGCAGATGAGAATGGGATAGAGCAGAATAACTCAAAGATCATCCCTATCCACAGTCCTGATGAGCAGCCCTCTGTCATTGCTATTTTTAAGAAGGTCTGTGAGTTGCCAGCGAGCCTTGTCCTGCCCTTCCTTTTGGGATGGGCACAGGTGTAGGAGAGCATGGGGAGAGGAGACCAGCCTGGCACTGGTCTCTTGCCCTGTGTTTGGTGCCAGCATTTTTCTTTCATCTGCCTAGCTCTGGGTCTTGGCTCTGTCTGTCTGCTTTGTCTTCGTTGTCACCATCGGCGTCTTTCCTGCCATCACGGCTAAAGTGTCCACTGTCCTCGGAGAGGGAAACAAATGGGGTAAGTGTGCCAGGGATGGGGGTGAGCTAGGAAAAAACTGAGAACAAGGTTAATGGGAGAAAAGAGGGTGGGGCTTGAAGGTACATGTGGTGGGGTAACCCTGGATGCCAAGTGCGCTCCAAAGCCACTTCAGCTGGACAGGGGAGAGAAAATGTGACAAAAGGCTTTTGGGTCGAGATAAGGACAGCAAGAGATCACTCACCAGTTACTGTCACAGGCAAAACAGACTCAACTTGGGGAAAATTAATTTATTTTCCAATCAAATCAGAGTAGTATGAGAAATAAAAACTAAACTTAAAACACCTTCCACCCTTCCCTCCCTTCTTCCCAGGCTTAAGTTTATTTACGATTTCTTTATCTCCTCCCTCTGCAGCAGTGCAGGGGGAAAGGGAAAGAGGGTTGCAGTCAGTTCATCACACACTTCCTCTGCCAATGATTCCTTCTCAAGGGGAGGACACCTCCCACTCTTACCCTCCTCCAGCATGGGCACCCTCCCTTGGGAAGCAGTCCTTCTTGAAGTCCAGTGTGAGTGCTTCATGAACTGCTTCAGCCTGTGTCCCTGCCATGGGACACAGTCCTTCAGGAACAGGCTGTTCCAGCGTGGGTCCCCTGCAGGTTCACAAGTCCTGCCAGCAATCCTGGTTCAGAATAGGGTGTTCTTCCACAGGCAGCAGGTGGATATTGACTCACTGTGGACCTCCTTGGGCTGCAGGGGAACAGCCTCACTACAGGCTGCAGGGGAATTTTTGCTGATATCTGAAGCGCCTTCTCCCCCTTCTTTTCCACTGGCCTTGGTGTCTGCAGAGCTGTTTCTGTCACATATTCTCATTTCTCCCTGTGGGTGCAATTGCGCATGCTGAGATTTTTTTCCCCTTTTTAATATGTCATCCCATAGGCCCTACCACTGTCACTGATGGCCTTGGCCAGTGGTGGGTCTGTCCTGGGGCCATCTGACATTGTCTCTGTCAGACTTGGGGGTGCTTCTAGCAGCCTGCCTCAGAAGCCATCCCTGTAGCCCACCCTGCTACCAAAGCCTTGGCACACAAACCCAATACAGAGTGCTGGAAGGGAAGAGAGAACCACTGTGCATGATGGTTTGGATGTGGACACCAGCCTGGCTGGGAGACCATTCCAGGCCTTGGTGGGAAACTGGTAGGACCTAGACCTGAAGGACAGTCAGTCTCCATGCAATGGGTATGAGGGGCTGGGGCACACTGGGCTTGTGACTGACCATCCCCTTCTTCAGGTCTCTACTTCATTCCTGTCTCCTGCTTCCTGCTCTTTAATGTCTTTGACTGGACAGGACGGAGTCTCACTGCCCTCTTCACGTGGGTAAGTATGGGGCAGGGAACAAATGCCAGGCAGTGTCCACCCCTAGGTCCCTCATGGCTTGGAGCAGGAAGGAGGTGCAGAGTTAACTCCTGCTCTAAGTTCTAAGAGGAAATTTATGGGTCATAGCCGAGAACCACAGTGTTGTTCTGTCCTCCCACCTCTCTTTCAACATGGCTTGGATGAAGCTGCCTCCTCGATTTCAGCCTCTCTGTAAACAAACCTTCACTCCAGTTATGGAAACGAGGAGACAGGATGGTGACAGGGAAAGAGGGTGAAAGACAGGGCAGCCCAAAATAAAACCTCTGGCCTCGGCGCAGGACACAGCTGCTTCAAAGACCCTTGTGCTGAGATCAGGGCAGGGCCATGCCATGTGGGTCACAGAATTGTCCCCTGCCACATCCCCTTGCTCTCATCTCCCCAGGATGGGCAAGGGACGGGGCTGTTCCTGTCTGGGTCTCTTCCTGCCCCTTCACCCACCCCCCAAGCACAGTTTCCCCCTGTATTGTTCAGGCTGTTTGTTTAGAGAAGCTCTCAGGACCACGTGAGGCATGGGGTCTGCCTGGACCTGCCTTCCCCACGGCCTGGAGCTGCTTCTCCCCTGGCCATCACTGCTTGTTGCCTTTGGTCTTGGCCATGAGCCGCCTTGCCTCGTGTCCAGGCCACAACCTCCATGGTGGGATGACCCAGCAAGAGACATTTCCAAAACAAGGCTGTGTGGAAAGTCTGACTACATGTGGTTTGGGCTGCATTTCCCTGGTTGGGGCCCCGCTTGCTCTTTTTCTCCTCAAGCAGGACAGGCAGCTGCTGTCTCCAGTTTTCCCTACAGACACAGCAGCTGGCCTAACCTCAGTTTCCTCCTGTGTTCATGGAGTTTCCTGTGGCCACGCCAGCCCAACAGTTCCCAAGGCAGCTGTGGGTCTCTCCTCACCTCAGACCAGTGATCCCTGTAATCTGTGAACCTGGCACCTCACTGAGGGGACGAGGCCTGAGTCATTCCAGGTGCTGCCTTGGTCCTAGCTGCAGGGACGACACAGGGGGACGGTGCCTCCTTTTTTGTCCCAGCCTTAGTTGCTCAGGAACTCTGGTAGGATCCAAAGAGACTGAAACTCAGCCCATGCCTTTCCCAGCACATTCCAAAACAGCCCCAGCATAATCCTTTTCCCAGATTGCTGGATCTTGCCCTGCTTGGCTGGGGGATGGTGTAGGACGTTGAAGGACGCTGGCTAAAGCCCAGTTTGCAGGCGCTGAGGTGCCAGAGGGGATTTACCTCGGCCACCCGTGTTCTGCACGCTGGCCCCATTGCATGAGCGTGCACAAAGCTCTCTTGCCTGCCTGCCTGTTGCCAGAAAGGGCTTAACAGTTGCCCACAAGCCTGGCTCAGTATTTTGGCTCTAGTGCTGCTCAAGTCACCTGCGACAGGACTTTCAGGCCTGGAACCTACTTATGACTTCAGGTGGTGATGCTGAGATTTGTTGCAGCCGAGGAAGTCTCTCAGCATCTTTGCCATCTCTGTGGTTCCTCCACAGCCCTGGCGCAGTAGGGTCAGCCTCTGTAGAGCCCCTGCCAGCATGCCATGGGATGGGGAATGTCCAGTTCTCAGCTGCTCAGCAATCTGTGTTTTTCTCCCAGCCCGGAAAGGACAGCTACCTCCTGCCAGTGATGGTGGTCCTCCGAGTCATCTTTGTCCCTCTTTTCATGCTGTGCAACGTGAAACCCCGTTACTACCTGCCTGTTGTATTCTCTCATGATGCCTGGTACATCATCTTCATGATCTTCTTCTCCATCTCCAATGGCTACCTGGCCAGCCTGTGCATGTGCTTCGGGCCAAAGTGAGTGTGGGCTGTGAACAAGGGAGGGTTGGTTACACCCCAAATGCCAGCCCTGGCACAACTCCTGGAGTCTGGTGCTGCCCAGCTCTGGCATCTGGAGAAGAGGCTGCAGGCACAGAGGGGAATTGTCACTACCCACAGTGTCCCATCTCCCAGGCTTGTGCTTCCATAACCCAGGGATGAGGAAGCTATTTGGGCTCTCCATTTTCCCCAGGGGGAACGGGCTGGATGCAGTGGGGGTCTGGAGGGGAGCAAAGCATGGCACAGTACCCACAGCAGGGTGAGCAGCCTTGCCTAGCACAGGCAGCACAAGGAGGCCCACAGGGGTCAGAGACAGACGTCCCTGGTGCCAGGAGTTTTGGGATGGCCTGCCCGATGCACTTTATGAGCCCACGGTGTGGAGACTTGGAGTTATTGTGACTCTGGGAGCCAAGGAGGATTTCTTGCCATTTCTCTGCTGCAGACAAGCCTCCCAGCTCCACTGAACAGCAGGTTCTAGACACACATCCTGAGGATGGATCTGACACCTGTTTCTCCCATAGGAAAGTGCTTGCGCACGAAGCAGAGACAGCTGGAGCTGTCATGGCGTTTTTCCTGTCACTGGGTTTGGCCCTAGGAGCTGCCGTCTCCTTTCTGGTCCGAATTCTCATCTAGCAGAGGCACCCAGAGGATGCAGGGACACCAAGAGATGGCTCCGCATCCTCCACTGAGGCCCTGGACACCTCAGCGCTGTGGGGAAATAACAGCTCACACCTGTCCCTGCCAAGTCACACTGCCACAGCAGACATTATGCCCAGGGACGGTTCCACTCCCGCAGGGTTGGCCTGGTTCCTGCCACGCTTGGCTGTGTGATGCCTTCAGGCCTACGTGCCTTCTCCTTCCCCGTGCTGTGTGTGTTGTAAGACCACCGGGATCTCCAAGAGGTCCAGCTGCCTCCCGTGCTGTACAACGTCCCTGGCTCAAGGCCAAAAGCCATTTTCAGCCTCTTTCTCTCTGAGAGAGTGAAAGGCTGGTAACCAGTGTTACTCCTTCTCTTGCCCTTGTCTCCAAAGCACCTAGAGGATTCTCTCCTTCTAGGGGGCCTGGAAATATCCCACACCCCTCCTCCTGCTGGTAGGACTTGTGAATGGGGAGGGGTTCCCCAGCCAGCCCCGCCATCCCTGCTCTCTGCTAGACGCACATCCTCCTGCCCTGTGGTATCCCAAGAGTATAGATGTCTGTGTCCCAGCCACGGAAAGAGCCAACACCCTGGCTAGGCTGAGGGAGGAGGAGGTCTCCACACCCTACTTCTCCCCCTCTCCTTGCCTCTGTTCCCTTTTTTTTTTTTTCAGTGATTCTGGTTTTCTTCAGCCTTCTGGTTGTGTTACAGGAGGTTCCACTGTGGGCTGCAAGAGGAGAGGCAGCAACTCTCTTCCCAACAAAGCTGCCTTCCCTACCCATGTGTGCTACAAGGGAAGGCCTCACCTCTCCCTTGGCTTTCCTGTACCTTGTTGTGTAAATGTGTCTATACAGTTGCCATTTTCTATAAAAAGAACAAAATGCTCCTTTGGGTTTGTGTTTTTGTCTCTGTCGCCACAGGGGTGAGGGGCTGTGGAGGGTCAAGGGTTGAAGTGAGAAAGCATGAGCATTTCCTTATCCTCTGGTCCCCTGCAGCCAGCAGCAGATGTGGAAATGGTGTGTGCATCCCCTGCACAGTCAGGCCCAGCTGTGAGGACAGAGCCAGTGTGGGCAGGGGATTGTAGAACCCTAAAATCAGAATGGTTCAGCTTGCAAGGGGCATTGAGGATCACCCAGTTCCAATCCCCCTGCCATGGGCTGCAACAATTTCCACTACACCAGGTTATTTGCAGCCCCATCCAGCCTGGCCTTGAAGACTTTGAGGGGTGGGGCATCTGCAGCTTCTCTGGGCAGCCTGTTCCAGTGCCTCAACACCCTCAGAGTAATAAATTTCTTGTCCACTATCTAAACCTTCCTTCTGTTTGAAACCATTCCCCCTTGTCCTGTAACTACATACTCTTTGTCCCTGTCCATCTTTATTGTAGTTCCCCTTCAGGTACTGGAAGGCCACAATTAGGTCACACCAAAGCCTTCTCCAGGCTGAACAATCTCAATACTCTCACACTTCCCTTGTGGGAGAGGTGCTCCACCCCTCTGATCACGTAGGTGTTCCTCCTGTGGATTTGCTCCAACAGGTCCATGTCCTTCCTGTGCTGGGGACCCCAGAGCTGGGTGCAGCACTGCAGGTGGGCTCTCACCAGAGCAGAGACCACCGATACCTCTGATAAAGAGCAAATGCACCTTCACCTTGTGAAGTGCAGTGACCCTCAGCACAGCCCCTGGAAGCTTTCCTTGTGTCTGGGAACAGCCGGAGTGCCACCTCCTGCTCCTGGGGTGAACTACACCAGCCTGCCAGCGGGAATCCCCCTCCGTCTGTCCCACATCATTCACACCAACAACTCCTCTTTGCACAACCAGGCACCAAAACGCACGTGGGAGCTCGGGTTCCCTCATCCCACTTCCAGCTTCCTTTGCTGCTCAGGGCTTTTATACCCACAGCTTCAACACAGAATCACAGAATGGGTCAGGTTGGAAGGAACCACAGTGGATCACCTGGTCCAACATCTCTGTTTAAGCAGGGTCATCCTAGAGCATGTGGCACAGGATTGTGCCCAGACAGTTCTTGAGCATCTCCAGTGATGGAGTGTCCACAATCTCTGTGGCAATCTGTTACAGTGCTGGGTCACCTACACAATAAAGAAGTTCTTCCTCATATTCAAGTGGAATTTCCTGAGCATCAGTTTCTGGCCAATACATCTTGTTCTATTGCTTGGCAGCACCTTGCAGAGCCTGGCTCTATCCTCAACACCCTCCCTTGAGATACTTATAGACATTGATGAGCTTCCCTCTCAGTCACCTCGAAGCTGCATAGCCCAGCTCCCTCATCCTTTCTTCTTAAGAGAGGTGCTCGTGTCCCTTAATCATCCTTTTTACCCTCTGCTGGACTGGCTCCAGGGACTCTGTGTCCCTCTTGTTCTGAGGAGCTCAGAAGTGGACAAAGGATTGCAGATACTGGAATGGTAAGGCTTAAGACTGATTTATATTATTATTTCCCTTGGACACTGAAAAGAACGCGTCACCACACGCTGTTTAGTAACAGCGACACGGGCCTGCCATACACTCCGGCCCGGCCACCTTCGGTCCCCGCCCCCTCATCCGCTGTGCCGCGGCTCCGCGCAGCCTCAGGCCGGCACAGCTACGCGGCTCCCGGCCTCAGGGGGAGCTGCAGGACGGAGCTGGGGCAATGCGGCTTCCCGGCTCCCCCTGCCAGCCATGGAGCCCAACAGGCGCCACCGTAACCTCTGTGGAATACTCTGGAAGTGCTCTTCTTCTCAGCTGTATTCCTCCGCGACGGGGCGCGGAAAAGAGTTCCTCGCCGGGGCTCCCTGCTGCCCCTCGCCGCGGCGCTCGGGGGTCCCCGCGGTCCTGCGGCTCTCCGGGCGTCGCGGCGAAGGGCGGCGGGAAGCCGCGGCTGGCGACCGCACGGCAGCAGCATGAAGCCGAGCATTCATTGCACGCTCGTCCCCGCCATGGCCGCCGCTAAACGGCGGCGCCGATGCGTCCCGCGCGCCATCCGTCTGTGGTTCACTGGGCGAGACTCCTTTAAGGCGGAAGGATACAGTGTGCCGTGAGGCGCCCTCCCGCTCCGTGCCTATAAAGAGCGGCCGGCGGGTGGCGAAGCCCTTTCGCCGGTTTCCAGTCTCGAGACGGTAGGGACAGGACGGGGGATGGGGCCGGGCCCGATGCCCCCAGTGGCCTTGCCTGGTTCTCCTGCCCTGAAAATAGGCCTGTGTTTGCCTTGTAGATGCCCGAGAAAGTGCAGCACGAGGAGGAGGATGCGGAGACCTTCGCCTTCCAGGCGGAGATCGCCCAGCTCATGTCGCTCATTATCAACACCTTCTATTCCAATAAGGAGATCTTCCTGCGGGAGCTCATCTCCAACGCCTCCGACGTGAGCCCGGGCGGGAGTGCGCTCCTTCCTCTGCCGGGGGCCCGGGGTCGGGCTGGTGTCTTTGTGGGAGGGCCCGGGCAGAGGCCGATTCCCGGCTCTCCGGGAGGGCCTGTGCAGGGAGGCGAGGGACGGAGAAGGCTGTCGAGTAGGGGGGACGTGTCGAGCATCCCTCTCTTCCCTAGGCCCTGGATAAGATCCGCTATGAGAGCCTGACCGACCCCTCAAAGCTGGACAGTGGAAAAGACCTGAAAATTGACATCATCCCCAACCCCCAGGATCGCACGCTGACCCTGGTGGACACTGGCATTGGCATGACAAAAGCAGACCTCATCAACAACCTGGGCACCATTGCCAAATCTGGCACCAAAGCCTTCATGGAAGCACTGCAGGTGGGTTGCTTTTGGCCGCATGGGTTCCCTGGAGCCCGGGTCACAGGCTGGCACTTGAATGTACTAATAATAATAAGTAAATAATAGAAAGGGCTCGCTGCCTTGTTCACTGTGGGAACTGTTAGCCTAGCCAATTTGCTTCCACCACCTTTCAGACACCAGGGAGGAGCTGAGGGTAGAGCTGGTGGCCTGTTGGCACTTGCATGTTTTTCTCTGCATGCTTGACCCAGTTCTTTGCAGGTGTGAATCAGTCACAGACAGTTTCTATCTCCACACTGGTCTCACAGCTGCTCTCTGCTTCCACAGGCTGGTGCAGACATCTCCATGATCGGGCAGTTCGGTGTGGGTTTCTATTCTGCCTATCTGGTGGCTGAGAAGGTGGTTGTCATTACCAAGCACAATGATGACGAGCAGTATGCTTGGGAGTCATCGGCTGGGGGCTCGTTCACTGTCCGGACTGACCACGGTGCGTATTGTACCAAAAACCAGGCGTGCTTCCCTGCCGGGAGCACCCCTTTTGCTGGTGCTCTCTAGAGCTGTGCTGCACTGTCAGTCACGCTGGTTAATTCTGGGTATCACATAATGTTTAGGCTCCAGGAGCTGGTCGTGCTTGCTCTCTGCCCTGACATACTAATGTTTCTCTCCCCATGCTGCAGGTGAGCCCATTGGACGTGGCACCAAAGTGATCCTGTACTTGAAGGAGGACCAGACTGAGTACTTGGAGGAGCGTCGTGTGAAAGAGGTGGTGAAGAAGCACTCCCAGTTCATTGGCTACCCCATCACGCTCTATGTACGTAAGGAAGGGACTGTGGGGACCATCTGGAAAGTTGGAGGCAGGGGTGGGTGGTGTTAGGAGCGGGAGCACAGAAAAGACACCCCTGTACGATCCCTTCTGGAGTTCCTGGCTGCTGGGTACTGAGCAGTGGTGCTCTCAGCTTCTGTGGCCAAAGGTGGTTTGAGGCTGGATGTGAAGGAGGTGGGTATCCAGCCACACTGAAGGCCTTTGATCTCTGTAGCTAAAGATCATCTTAAATCAGCCGTGGAAAAAGGAGGGTTTCCTGCCCCTTGTCTCTTGTCAGGCACAGTTTTTGGTTGCATGACGAGGGTCTTTTGAGGACTGGTTCTAAGAGCTCTGATTCCGGTGATGCATTTGTTTGGCCTTGGAGGATATAATTTTTCTCATGTGGAACAAAAGGATTCTTGGTAACTTGGGGCTAAACCTAACTATTGCTTGTTTCTTTTGCCACAGCTGGAGAAAGAACGTGAGAAAGAGATCAGTGATGATGAAGCAGAGGAAGAGAAAGATGAGAAGGAGGAAGATTCAGTGTCCAAAGATGAAGAGAAACCCAAAATCGAGGATGTGGGCTCTGATGATGAGGAGGAGGGAGAAAAAGGCAAGAAGAAAAAGACCAAGAAAATCAAGGAGAAATATATTGACCAGGAGGAGCTGAACAAAACCAAACCAATTTGGACCCGCAACCCTGATGACATCACCCAGGAGGAGTATGGCGAGTTCTACAAGAGCCTCACCAACGACTGGGAGGACCACTTGGCTGTCAAGGTGGGTGCTGTGCTACCCTGCCTTCCCAGGGAGGGCCCCTTTCCAGCCCTTATCCAGAGCCATTGCATGGTTGTGCCTCTGAGGGACTGAGCACTCTCAGGCCACTTGGTGATGGAGCAGCCTGTGCTGTGACTCTCACGCAGGTGGAAGGACTGGCAGTGCCAGTCCATAAGCAAGACAGGAGGATGTGGGGTCTCAGAGAAGCACGGACTTCCCTGTCCAAGCCTGCTGTATGCCAGAGAACCTTGGCACACAGGGGATAGTGGGCCTGAGCAGGAGGAAATACTTGGAAATGCTAGAGATGATGCTGTGCCCCCTTGCCAGCCTCAGTGCTGAGGAGTGGCAGTTCAGCCTCCCTGCTGTGGGAACTAAGGAAAGGAGAAGTGGAGCACTCAGCAGCTGGTTTTGGTTTTTTTTCCTGGTTCCACAGCACTTCTCTGTGGAAGGGCAGCTGGAGTTCAGAGCCCTACTTTTCATCCCACGCCGTGCCCCTTTTGACCTCTTTGAGAACAAGAAGAAGAAGAACAACATTAAGCTGTATGTGAGGCGGGTCTTCATCATGGACAGCTGTGACGAGCTCATCCCTGAATACCTAAGTAAGAGCCCCCTGCCTCAGCTTCCCAGGGCAGAGCTGGGATCCCCACAGCCTGTGGTGCCACTTCCAGTACAAAGGGCCTGGATGAGGCCCTAGCTGGTGTGGGTGCATAGCAGTCAGTGTTTTAGCTCTTTCTGTATTGAAGCTCAGAATACTTAACCTGACTCCTGTTTTCTTTCCCCCTTACACAGACTTCATCCGGGGTGTTGTGGACTCGGAGGACCTTCCTCTGAACATTTCTCGTGAGATGCTCCAGCAGAGCAAGATCCTCAAAGTGATCCGCAAAAACATTGTGAAGAAATGCTTGGAGCTCTTTTCTGAGCTGGCAGAAGACAAAGAGAACTACAAGAAATTTTACGAGGCTTTTTCCAAGAATCTGAAGGTAAGTTGGGCACCCTACACCTGGAGGAGGGAAGGGCCTATGACCCATCTGCCTGAGGAGCAGTCTTGTTCCCATGCTGTGTCTTCTCTGCATGGATGTTAGGATAAAGGGAGTGGGTCTTGCAAATGCCTCGGAGTGCCTTTGTGGGCAGCTGTCCCTTCCAAATGGTCAGGAGCTGGGCAGATAGCTGTGCCTCAGGGATGGCCAAGCGCATCCAAGTCCTATCCTGGAGACTTCATGCATCTCTTCTGCCCCCAGTTGGGTATCCATGAGGACTCCACCAACCGAAAGCGCCTGTCGGAGCTGCTGCGGTACCACACGTCCCAGTCGGGCGATGAGGTGACTTCACTTTCTGAGTATGTGTCCCGAATGAAGGAGAACCAGAAGAGTATCTACTACATCACAGGTGAGCCAGAGCTCCTCTGAGCCTAGCAAGGTAGAGGCAGGAAAGCTGCATACAAACCCTAATTTGAAACACTTCCTGCTGCCTTCAGCAGGCCATCGCTGCTGAATTACAGCTCATTCCTAGAATTCTGGCTGCTGCCAGTTTTACGTTAAGGGTCCTAAGTGACTGGGGGTGTTTTTCCTGCTGTATCCAGCTCTTCCCTCTTGACAATGTTTCCTTTCTACCCTCCACAAACACAGGGGAGAGTAAGGAGCAGGTTGCTAACTCAGCCTTTGTGGAACGTGTGCGAAAGCGTGGCTTTGAGGTGGTGTACATGACAGAGCCCATCGATGAGTATTGTGTGCAGCAGCTCAAGGAGTTTGATGGCAAGACCCTGGTATCGGTCACCAAAGAGGGGCTGGAGCTGCCTGAGGATGAGGAAGAGAAAAAAAAGATGGAGGAGAGCAAGGCCAAGTTTGAGAACCTCTGCAAACTTATGAAAGAAATCCTGGACAAGAAGGTGGAGAAGGTGAGATGGGCAGGGAGCTTAGCCTGGGCTGGAGGGAGGAGGGCTGGGTCCTCCATGCTGCAGGTGAAGGCCCTCGCTCAATGCATGCCTCTCATCTCCTGCAGAGGAGCCGCTAAAGGAGACTGGAGGTCCCAGCATGCACCATCTTGCTCTAAGCAGCCAGGCTGCAGGCGAGGGGCACTGACCCAAATACGTGCATTGATGGGAGAGGGTAAGTGTGGGAAACATGCAGTGGGTGCTCTAAGTGCTGGCTGAGCTGTCCAGATCAGTCTGTGCATCAGTCCTGGAGCTGCTTGGAGCATCTCTGCTTGCTTTGGGGCATCCCCAGGTGAACCAGGGGCAAAGACTTGGGCTGTAGTGTGCTGTGGCTGAGCCCAGTGCAGGGCTAATGGGGGCCTAGCTCAGCTAACCCTTGGCTGTGTTGACAGGTCACCATCTCAAACCGGTTGGTCTCGTCTCCCTGCTGCATCGTCACCAGCACCTACGGTTGGACAGCCAACATGGAGCGCATCATGAAGGCTCAGGCACTGCGGGACAACTCTACCATGGGCTACATGATGGCCAAGAAGCACCTGGAGATCAACCCTGACCACCCAATTGTGGAAACCCTTCGCCAGAAGGCTGATGCTGACAAGAATGACAAAGCTGTTAAAGATCTGGTGGTGCTGCTCTTTGAGACTGCTCTGCTGTCCTCTGGTTTCTCCCTGGAAGACCCCCAGACCCACTCTAACCGCATCTACAGGATGATCAAACTTGGGCTTGGTGAGTATCCATGTGATTTCTGCAGGATACTGCAGCAGGCTTGAAAGCAGATTAACTGGTCAGGCCAGTGTCCTGGGGCAGGAGGAGGCCAGTAAGGGAACCATGTTGCCATGATGTGCTGAAGTGTCTCTGTACATAAGGTGGCCAGGAGAAAGTGTAAACCTGGAACAAGGTACTTCAGAATTGTTCAGGACTCTGGGAGGACTACCCTGTCCTCCACAACACCAGGAGCCACTATCAGGATGTTCAGATACAAGCTGAGGCTTTTTATTCCTTCAGAGTAAATGTGAAAAGTCTGTCATGGGCGATATGACCCATCTGGTGAAACAGCTTGTGCTTGCACACAGCCTTTTCCTCCAAGCACACTGTTTAGCTAAAAATCTTAATCAGAAGGTGCTGTGGCTTGGCACAACTAAGTCAGTAACTCTCTGCTGCCTAGTCTCAGTAGGAGTTGGGTCTTCTGTTAATCAAGTTGTAGGTAAGGGGACTGTATGGTAGTACAGTTTTCTGTTCAGAGTATACTGAAACAGCAACCTGCAGTGTTGGAAACTGATGAGTTCTAGAGTCTTGTGACTGCTTTACTTGTGACTTGACTAGATTTACTGCATTTTTCTTCAGAGAAGCATTCATGGTTTAAACCACATTCTCCTGGCTTAAACTCCAGGTTTTGCAGTGCTGGGTGACAAGTCTCTCCTGGTTAATCTCCACTGGCTAAGGAGTGCATTCTAATGACATAGGTAGTATCCATATACTAAGTGTAGATGTTACTGGGAAGATGCTATTGATTCAGCATTTGTGCTGCAGTTGACAAGAACTTGTAATAATGTTGACTTTTATTTGTTAGTTCAGACTGGAGGAAAGAAGACTGAGGGATGACTTCATTACAGTGTACAGCTTCCTCACTAGGGGAAGCAGAGGGGCCTGCATTGATATCTTCTCTCTGGTGACCAGTGACAGGACCTGAGGGAGCATCATGAAGCTTTATCAGGAGAGGTTTAGGTTGGATATTAGGAAAAGGTTTCTTACCCAGAGAGTGATTGGCCAAGGAACAGACTCCCCAGGGAAGTGGTCACAGCACCAAGCCTGCCAGCATTCAAGAAGGGTTTGGACAATACTCTGAGACACACAGTGTGATTCTTGGGGCTGTCCTGTGTAGAGCCGTGAGCTAAACTTAATGATCCTTGTGGGTCCCTTCCAAATCAGAATATTCAATGATTCTGAGAACTCTTGGGTGCTAATAGCCCCATTCCTCAGGCTGGGGTCAGGAGGCAGGTTTACCCTGGGAGAGGTTGTACATGTGGAATCAGGTGTCATTTGGAGGCCTTATCTGTTCCTTTCCTCCCCTCTCCCAGGTATTGATGAAGATGAGATGACTGCAGAGGAGCCCAGTGCAGCTGTCCCTGAGGAAATCCCCCCTCTGGAGGGAGATGAAGATACATCCCGCATGGAAGAGGTAGACTAAAGGAGGAAGGCTCTTCCTTCACCTGCCAGACCTCTGCTCTATCGTGTGCTTAGAAGATGGTCTGCTCCCACCAGCTGCTACTGACTTCTTGGTGGTGTCTATTCTTTTGGCTCTATTTGGTTGGGGTTGTTTTTGGCAGGGTGCAGGAGGGCATGATTCCCTGTTTGTTAGTAGTGATTCAGGTAGCCTGAGGCCTGTCTGTTCTGTGTCTTTCTGCTTGTGTAGGAACAGCTGATGGGGAGCTGGAGATGTGAGGAGGTATCAGGCTTCCCCTCTCTCCCCCTCATGGAGTGTCCCATGTTACCAGTAGGCATCCAACACTGTCCTTATTCCATTGGGGTGGGAGAGCCCTTCCTCCAAACTGCTGCCTCCCTGAAGCCCCAGGACAGCATAATGTATTTTGGCTGAGTTTTGTTTGATTATTTTTCTGGTTTTTGTTCTATTGAAATTAAAGAATTGATAATTTACATGGCGGGGTCCCTTGTGTTTCATGCCTGCTCTACTAAGGAAAATGTCTCAGCCTATGCCTGAGGGCATTGGACTCTCCCCTGTGCCCTGACTGCTTTTCTGAGCCCTTAGGCTCAGAAAAAAAAAGATCACCTTCAGGTGATCTTTATCTCTTCTATGTCCGGTTGAGATGAAGTGGGTGGAAGGAACACATGACCTGCTGTGCAGGTGGGGTCATTTCCAATGAGCAGTAGTTCTCCACCTGGAGCACTGCATGCCCCCAGCCTGGGAGCAAGCTTCCAATCTGTGGGGGTCAGCTGGGTGAGCTGTGCCAGGGTCTGAGCCCGGGCTGCTGCTGCTGCTGCTTTGAGCTGAGCACCTCTGGGGCAGGACAGTGGCAGGAGCCATCTGCCTGTTCCACTGCAGCATGGAGCTGACAGCTCAGGACTGTAGTCAAACTGCCTCTCCTCAGCTGTTGTGCTGAAGACTCAAAACCTTTCCTCCCACCTCCAGCCTGCCCTTTCTCGCTTTCTGCAGCCACTGGGTATTGGGCAGTATCTGGCTTCTTTCCATCTGTGTCCTAGATGACAAGCCTGGGACATCACCTCTGATGGAGCTGCCCCTTGCACTGAGCTCACACTTTGTGAGGTCTGTCACCCCTGGCCACAGTGGCCCTTGGGATTTGTCAGAGAAAAGTGACACCAGCATTAAGTTCTCTCGCTGCCCGCATGCCAGCTGCCACAGGCACAAAATAAAATGGGCGTTAGCCAGTATCCATCTTCAACAGAGAGGCAGAGCCTGCTGGAATCCCTTGCTGCACACCAAAACACTGTGCTGCTGTGTGGGTGCAGCCTGCTAGGGCAGTGGTGGAGCTGAGCTAGAAAATTGTTTAAAAGTAGGATTTCTCTCTGGATAGGAAGATAGGTGTTGCCAAATACTGAATCAATAAAAATTAACTTTTTAAGTTAATGTCCTGGGTTTTCTTTTTTCACTGATGTTTTGTTTAAATCCACATTTAAATTAGAAAGGTTATCCTATTGTGTCCCATTCCTAACCTGGCAATGTGGATTTTTGTTGTTTTGTTTGTTTTTAATCAAAGGAAATCACATTCCATTTTCAGTCTGTCAGCAAATGGTGGCTGCAGGCATTTGGGCAAATTTGTAGGGCAGGATGAAAACCTGGGAGGTTGCACAGGCACCTCCAAAAGCTCAGAGCTAGAAAAGGAGCACAGGTAAAACTGCTGGAGAGCCAAGTGCTCTGAAGCCTGGGCTGTGCTCAGCACCAGCTCTTGGTATCCCTCCAGCCTCAGCTAAGTCACCACTGTCCGTAGTCTCCTCTGTTTCTCTTGTAACCCTCACCTGAGTGCCCCCGTTCCCTTGCTGTGTCAGGCCCCAGTCTTGTCTGACCCCAGGCTCACCCTGCCTACATGGTGTACCAGGAGCAGGGACCATCCACAGCTCAAGCCTCTCCTGGCTCTGGCTGCTACAGTACACCCCAGAAAGTGCTACAGCACTGATGGCCCTGGCTGGCAGGTGCTCAGCAGGCCTCTGTATCACCTCTCAGCAGCTACACCCACTGGGAATTCCTGAAGTTGCACTATGCAGGGAACCTAGGAGCCAAACTAGACTCCCCAGCTGTGTGTGCAAGGATCTCGTCAGGTCTTGCCATCTTTGAGTGCAACCCTGCTTGATACCAGCCTTGGCAAAGACAGAGAGAGGCACCTGTATTTGGAAGGACAACTTTGCTGTCCCAGAGAGACTAGGGACACAGGAAGAGTTGGGAATCTTTTCCCTCCCTTCCAGGTACACAGAAAAAAAAAACCCAACCAACCAAAAAAATCCCACACCTACGCCCATGGCACTGTATGCAGCATATTTTTAATTTAATAAAATAAAAAGAGAAAAAAGTTGCCTTGCAAAAGTACTCAAACCTGCTGGTTTGTCAGTCAGGTTGTGTTGATGAGAAAAGGATTGCCCAATAAAACCCAGGCTCCTGGGGAAGAACAGCTTTCACTGCTCCAGCCCCTGCTGTCTGTGGAGCAGGAACAAGGCACCGCAAGCGGGCTCTGCCCCGTGTTCCAACCCTCCAGGCACAGACTCTGGCCAACCCTTGGGAAAGCCAGGGCCAGTGCTTCCAGGTGGCAGGAAAAAGAGGGGTTGTTTGTGCTTGTCTGAAAGGCAACTGCAAAGCCCAGAAACCACGGCAGTGAGGACCCCGAGGTGGTGCTAGGGCTTCTGGGCAGCGCAGCCTTTGGCCTGTCACAGAGGCAGATGTAACAACAAAAGCAACTTCAAAGGACTTGGCAAGCCTTGGGAACTGTCCAGCTCAAGTACTGCATAAAAATCAGACTGGGCTGAGGGGAGCAAAGAAAAGTGTCCTGGAGCAGGGGCAAAGAATTGATAAAACCAAACTGGGAGGTACTGGCTTTCACTGCTGTGTCCTCCCAGAGCAGATCCCAGGCCTGGGGTAGGACAGGCTGGGAGTCCTTCCCTTGGCTGTGCCTGTACTACCCAGAGCACCTCCTGGAATGGAGGAAGAGCATGCCCCACCCTTCGATGGGCTCAGCTTGGGACTTGCCTCACTCTGAGGTGTTTCAAAAAGAAACCTAGTGTTTTGCTTGCCCTTTCCTCCTGCCAAGCTCTGTAACACTAACAGAAATGGAGGAGCATTAGCCAGAGGCAAGACAGTGCCAGGGAGGAGTTCCCTTGTTCATCAGTGACTTTGGGGAGAAGCCACAAGACAAAGGTGAGGCAGGAATACCAGCAGCCCCATGCTGGTGTGCCCCCAGGCCTGTGCCTTGGCTGTAAGTCTTTGACCTATTAAGGCAAATGGAAAAGTTTGGAGCTGCATCAGCCCAGAGCGTTTCCTGGGTTTGTTCCAGCCCCCTTCCCAGGAAAAGCAGGTGGAAAACTGAATCACTGGTCCTGCTTATCCATACTCCATTCTTCTCAGTGGGTTCTGAGAAGTCAAGCAAATACCCTCAAGTGGGGGCAGGACAGTGGGCACAGCTTAAGTGCCATGGCCTCAGCTTCCTTAGACCTTTTGTACAGGGGTCTCGCCCGGTGGGAGCTTCTTACTGCGCTTCTTCATGCGGCTGCGGGCGTAGACACGGAGAAAGAGGGCCATGAAGACAACAGCTATGCCCAGCCCACCCACAACAGTGACAGTGTGCCCATAGATGAGGCAGGAGAGGAGGATGGCGAAGGCCTGTCGGAGCGTCATGATGATGGTGAAGACAGCTGCCCCGAACTGGTTGATGGTGTAGAAGATGAAGAGCTGGCCACAGGCAGAGCACACAGAGAGCAGCACGGCGTGGGCGGTGAACTCTGAGTGGCGGGCCATGAAGCGCAGCGACTCCAGCAAGGCACCCTGCTCCAAGAGCGAGCCCACGGTGAAAAGGCAGGAGAAGACGTTGACGCCAAACATCATCTGCACGGGAGACATCTTGTAGGTGAAGAGTGCATCCTGCCAGTTGGAGGTGAAGCTGTCAAAGATTATGTAGCCAGCCAGGAGCACTACGCCAGAGAAAGTGGTGACAGTGGACACCGTCCTGTTAGGAGCACTGGAGAGCAGGAACATGCTGACCCCCACGGAGATGAGGGCAGCAGTCAGGTACTCCCAGTACTCATAACTCTTGCGCGACACCAGTTTGCCCATCATCATCACTGGGATCACTTTGGAGGCCTTGGCCAGCACTTGGGTGGGGAAGCTGATGTATTTGAGTGCCTCGTACTGACACCAGCTGCTGAGGATGTTGGAGAGGGAGGCAAAGGAGTATTTGTACATGGGAGCCCCGTGGCGTGGCTGCTTGGTCAGGGCGCAGTACAGACCAGCCACTGTGAAGGCGAGGATGCGGTTCATGAACACGAGGAACTGGGAGTCCTTGAACTTCTCTCCAGGGTCTGTTTCAGTGGCACCATACGTTCTCGTCATCACACGCTCCTGGAGGACACCCCATGTGAGGTAGGAAGCCTGCAAGACAGCAGGAGCACAGGGAGAGTCAGGAACTTGTGGACAGCAGTTGTGAGCTACAACAGGAAGAACAGACCCTAGGAGATCCTCGCTTTCCCCAGTGTTGCCTCATCCTCTGCGTGGCAATGCTTCCCTGAGACACTGGGATACGGGACCAGCCCCTACTCCAGCTGTCTGAGGGAACCAGCTGTACCACGAGGCTGTCCTACCAGGAACATCCTGTTCCAAACCACACCTGCTCAGTGTACAGGGGAGAAAAGCCCACAGTGCAAACATCCTGGGGAGAGCGAGCAGTTACGCTTTGAGCTGCTTTAAGCCTGTGGAACCAGACTGACCGAATGAGGGAACGTTACTGATACACAGCTGCGGTTTTGGTGCCAGCTCCCTGCGGCACGTCCTGGCAGTTTTCCCAGTGGCCTCTGCACTGGTTTTCACTGCCAGCTCCCTAGGCCTGGTTTTGACATCCAAATCAATTCTAGTTTCAAAACCAGCAGACAAAATTGTCCACGAGGGATGATCACTGTCCTGGTTGTCATCTCCACTACTTTTGGTGCAGCAACACCAAGCCCCTCACAGAAGTAAGACAGACTTCATCTCATCACACATCTCCCAAGAAACTAAGACACAGAGAGATGGAAGATTTTGGTGGCCCACAGCAAGTCTGAATTGGTTGGGGGAGCAGGCCAGAGGGTGAATTGTTTCCTGGCTGCAGGACACCTGAGTTTTTCTATCTCAGTGCCCATATTGCTAATTTTTGTCCTCACAGACTAAAAAAGTTGCCCTTCCTAATCATGCTCAGGCTGTAGCTAAGACTTGGGGAGTCTAAGATTTAAAATTCCTGTTTATCTGTAGCTAAATTAAGTATTTTCTCTCCAGTACTCAAATTCAATCCATCAAGGCAGAATGCATCAGCCTGAGAAAGTGATCCACGGGAGAGCCTGGGAGAAAAGAGGGCTCAAGTTATCTGCTGATCTGACATCAGGGCCAGAACAAAAGCAGCCCTAATAATCTGCTGAATCACAGAATTTTCAGAGGCCCTAGAGAACTGTGATCAGACAGACAGGATGCTCCAACTCAAATGAAAAAATCTAAATGGACCTCCACTGCCCTAAGAGGTGGACTATCCTGTCCCAGCCTTCAACCCTGCCTTGATCAAGAACAGCACAGCATCCTTGGTCTTCAAGGAACTGGCAGTCCCTAACCCACTTTCTCCTTCCAGAATGGGACAGCCACGCATGCACAGGACCCCTACCTGTAGACCAGCAGCACAGAAGAGCAGCTTGAAGATCTGTCGGGCTGTGGAGGACTCTGTGGGCTCTGCTCGGGGTGGCAGGGAGCCATCGTCCTGATGTGCAGCCTTCACCTCAGAGCCAAACACACATGATTTGATGACAGGGAAGCAAATGCCTCGGCCTGAACAGGGTAAGAGAAGATGGAGCCACAATTAACCAAAGCCTGGGCACCACATGCTGCACCAGCTTGAGAGGTGAAGCCTCCCTCCTCACCAGCCTCCAGATCTGCTGGCACGGGGGCCTCAGAGAAATCTGTTTCAGGATAGCAGCTGGACAGCACTGGGACGCAGCTCTGTGAGTGGCTCAAGCCTGACAATGCAGGCTGAGGAAACAACCTGAGTGGGGTACACAGAGGCAGGGCAGAAAGCTCCAAGGGATGCAGGATGTGGAAGGGAAGCTCCCACTCCTACCTGTCTCCAAGTAGTTCCTTCTCTTGAAGTACTGGATGAGGAGGAAGCCCGGTACCACGATACTCGCATAGCCAGCAGCGTTAACAAAGAAACGGAAGAGCCAGAAGTCCCCCCATGAGTCCTGCAGGGCAGGGACCATCTCTTCCCCTGTAGCCATCGTAGGGAGGAAAGCCAGCACGAGGGGAAGGCAGAATCTGCAGAGAGAGAAAGAGGCAGGTGGTGGGCTACTGGTACAAGGGCAGCTCCACTCCACATGCCTGTAATCCCCACCACCCAGCCTGATCCTCGTCACCCAGACCCCACTGCAATGACAACAGCGATGCTGGCAGCACACAGAGTAGGAAAAGTCCTCTGGAACTGAAAAGCACAGGACAGACATCTATGTTTGCTTCTGTTAAGGGTAGTTGCTCTGGAACATGTGGACTTAGAACCTTGTATTCCCAGGATTAGAGAAAACACTGCTGTAACCATCTGGTTTTGACTACGCTCTTACTCCACATGCAAGGAGCACCTCACACCTCACCTTTACAAGCTAAAATTTAGCACAGCTTTTAGGTGGAAAAGGAAAAGGTCACTGAATGGAAAATTTTACTCCTACCTAGAAGCTCATGTTTCATGCCTGTGACAACGAGCAACCTTCTTCTGGAAGCAACCAGTTCAGAGCTTTCCCCTCCAGCTACGCCAGGTGAGTGGAGGAGAGGCAGGGTTTGGGGCTGCCAGCCTCCCCCACCTCCTCTGCAGCCCTGGAAGTGTGCCAAGGCATTCCTCACAGCTCAGATGAAATCACCAAGGCTCACAAGCTTGGCAAAACACAGACAGAAAGCAAGGCTGGAAAGGAACTTTCCTACCAGCTGTCTGGTTGGGATTTTACCAGGACTATGCAATGAGGTATAGCTGATAGTCTTCAGCTATAGCTGTAAGAAGTGATCTAGCCAGCTTTAAAAGTCCTTGAAGGAGTTCTTCCCCTCAGTGTTCTCTCTCTGAAAGAGGCAAACCTGCAATATTCAGGGGCACCAGGTACTCAACAGAGTGAGCAACCAGGCAAGAACTTCCTAAACCCAAGGCCGCCTGCATCCTCCCCTCACAAAGCAAGCTGCAGATTCCTGCCCCAGGGTAGAACGTTTCCCTGGTCCATGCTACATCCCTGCCCCAGTTTCCTCAGTGGAAAAAGCCTCTCAGTTGCCTTGGGGGCCAGGTGAGAGTGCTGTGGGCTGGCTACATAAACACACACCAGAAAAGGTCCTGTGACTGAAAGGAATAGAGATGTTAATTCTTCCTCCCCCAGAAACAAGTGAGTCAGAGGAATTTAGGCCCTATTTAGGGGTGTACCTCTCCCCAGTATTGTATAGCTGTGACCTCTAGTAGCCCCCACACGAAACTCAGAGATTTACAAACTTAAGGGCTTTAAAGGCAAGAAATTCCCCTGCCATTTCATGAGCAAGCACTCCCACCAACCTTTTGTCCCCTTGGGAAAGACCTCAGGGACTTTTCTCATCCTCAACTACTGTGGCCAGGCCCTTGGAGTTCAGTAAACTGACCAAAGCTGGTTTCTGTGTTTCACCCAGAAATCTCCCTTCTGTGACTTAAAGGACATAGAAATTCCCAGGGAGAGGTGCAAATGGTTAGGGATGGATTTCTTTGCCTGTTTCCTACTCCTCTGTCTCCAACTCCCCTAGAAAAGACAGTGTGACATCTCCACTCAATCTCTCCTGCTGCAGGGGCACCATCACAGGCTCTACAGGTGCTGTGGGATGCAAAAACAGGGCTCAGTGCTCATAGCTGGGGCTGAAGCTGCCCATGTACTCCTGGGTTCATCCGTATTGAGTAACCCTGACTGACGGTGGGGTGCAGAAACGCTGTTCGCTTTTGCAGAAGTGAGATACAAATGACAGGGTCTGTTGCCACATTTGGAACTTGACAGGACTGCAAGCTCCGTGCAGCACGACTGCGCCTGCTGTTACCTCGCCAGCGCTGCCATGGGAGGAGAATCAGCTCCGCTCTCCCACAGCGACCGTGAAGAGGAGTCTATGGAGGGACAATGGCTCTCTATGCCTGCGCTAGCAATTCCCAGGCCCCGAGAGCTGACTCAGTGCAGCAGGCCCTGCCCTCTCTGCCGAGGCGGGGAAGGAACAGGCACGCCAGTGTTACAGGTAGAAAGCGGGGGGGGAGCGTTGAGCAGGCAACGTGCTGAGGCATGAAAGGAGCCTTAGTCCGTGGAGCAGCCCAGGAGCCGAGCCAACAGAGCCGGCCGCTGCTCCCCTGGGCACTGCAAGGGCAGCTCTCAAACACACACTTCAGAGCCGGCCTGGCACCCAGCCCTCTGCCTGGGATGCACAGTTTGGGTCCTGGGTCTGAAAAAGATCCCTGTCTACATCCCTGATACTCTTAACCGAGCCTCCAGCGCCTGGAAGGGCTGAGGTCAAATGCAAGCTTGGAGCTGGCAAGTCCATACTAACATCTCGGGATCTCGTGTCTGCTCCCTGTCCGTGCACGTAGCCAGGTCGCAGGGGGTGCCTGCCATTTTCCCCCCAGGGCTGCCTGCCGCCTCTGCCCCGGGGCCACGAGCAGAGGCACCGGGGAGCCGGAGCACCGGGGAGCCGAGGCACCGGGGAGCCGCTCCCCACCGGCCCTGGGACACCCTCCACCGCGGGGCTCCCAAGAGGGAAGAGCCCTACGCCTGC
>VXBU01003360.1:76672-101305 GCA_013400315.1 Bombycilla garrulus | reverse complement strand
CCGCCCGGCGGGCGCGCTCCGCGCCCCACAGCGCCCCTGCCGCTCCGGAGGGACCGCGGCGGGCGGGGCGAGGTGGGACTGCGAGCACAGGATCTGAGAGTCAAACAGGAGGAGGAGACCTGGGATCGTCGAGCCCAACCTGTGATCGAACACCACCCTCCCAAGTGGCCCATGGCACTGGTGCCACAACCAATCTTTTCTTAAACAACTCCAGGGAAAGTCACTCCACCACCTTACTTGGCCTGTCTTTCCAATGTCTAATCACCCTTTCTGCAGAGAAAGCTCTCCTATAACACCATCCAACCTAAATCACCCCTGGCAGAGCCTGAGGTTATATCCTCTTCTCATGTTGCTGGTTACCTGGGAAAAGGGGCGGAGCCCCACCTGGCTACACCCACCCTTCAGGGAGGTGTAGAGAGTGACAAGGTGTCCCCTGAGCCTCCTTTTCTCCAAGCTAATCACCCCCAGTTCCCTCAGCAGTTCATCACAGGCTTTTTGCTACAAACCCTTCACCAGCTCTGTTGCCCTGCCCTAGACATGCTCTAGCACTCTCTTGAAGTGATGACTCCAGCAGTGCAGAGGGACAATGCCTTGCCTCGTCCTGANGCCCCGCGGGAGAGGCGGCGCCCAGCCGGCTGCGGGATGAGGGTGGCCCCGGCGCCGCCTCCCTGCCCGGCGGCCACGTTCGCAGCGAGCAGGCCGGCAGGGAGGCGGCAGCCTTCGCCCGCCCTCGCCGAGCAGGGCAGCTGCCGNTGGGACTGCGAGCACAGGATCTGAGAGTCAAACAGGAGGAGGAGACCTGGGATCGTCGAGCCCAACCTGTGATCGAACACCACCCTCCCAAGTGGCCCATGGCACTGGTGCCACAACCAATCTTTTCTTAAACAACTCCAGGGAAAGTCACTCCACCACCTTACTTGGCCTGTCTATTCCAATGTCTAATCACCCTTTCTGCAGAGAAAGCTCTCCTATAACACCATCCAACCTAAATCACCCCTGGCAGAGCCTGAGGTTATATCCTCTTCTCATGTTGCTGGTTACCTGGGAAAAGGGGCGGAGCCCCACCTGGCTACACCCACCCTTCAGGGAGGTGTAGAGAGTGACAAGGTGTCCCCTGAGCCTCCTTTTCTCCAAGCTAATCACCCCCAGTTCCCTCAGCAGTTCATCACAGGCTTTTTGCTACAAACCCTTCACCAGCTCTGTTGCCCTGCCCTAGACATGCTCTAGCACTCTCTTGAAGTGATGACTCCAGCAGTGCAGAGGGACAATGCCTTGCCTCGTCCTGATGGCCACACTATTCTTGATTCAAGCTAAAAGCCCTTAAAGCTGACCCCAGCACCCCCCCATCCTTGCCCCCTCTGTCTCTGGGTAGCTCTCTCTGAGCTGCCAGTCCTGCACTGGGCACCGTCATAGCTGGTCCCACGGCCTGCAGGTCAGTATGGCACCTACTCCAGCCCCAAATCCTCTATCTCAGCCCCAAGCATGGCTGCAGGGCTGCCTGGAGCCAGCACATGGCCACCCAGTAATGTTTTACAAGACACCTTTTTAAAACAAATAGTTTTATTTTAAAATAACAAAACAAACAAAAAAAGTGCAGATCACTGGTTTCTGCCTTTTCCCTTTGCTCCCACACCATCCCACAGTGCCCTGCAGCATCTGTCATTGCTTCTTTGGACAGCCTGGAAGTGCCTCACGTCCCTTGTGAAAGGTGTCCTTGAAACAGCCCTGTGGGGTTGCAGCAGGGTTGAGGCCCTGACAACAGACAAGAGACAAAGATTCAAAAGAAACAGAGCAATCCAGCTCAGGACTGCTAAGGAAACCAGGCAAGGTCCAGAGGCCTGGGGGATCCTTATGCTGCTTTCCTGGCAGTAGTCCCTTACAAGAAGGGAGGAAGAAGACAAGAGCTCACTCCAGAGGGTCCTGGTTGATTGCACCATTCAGTATTTGTCCCAAACAATAGCAGCTGCTCCCAGGCAACAAGTGAGGAATTTTCCTAGCTGAGATGGGGTAAGCCAGCTCTGTGCCTCCATTCTCACAGCACCTTTGGCTGATTTCCTAATGCACTGCATGTGCCCCTCTGGCTGGAGAAGTGGCAAGGAAGGGTGGTGAGCTGAACAACAGAAGGGATGGGAAGATAATGCTGCCATCTCTTCCACTTTCAGTGTGGGAGAATCTAAAACCCAGGGAAGACCCACACTTTAAGTTTTTTAACCTCCTTCCAAGCCAGGAAAGGGGGCAGGATCTTCCTGTCCCCTGTGAAAGAGGAAACCCCAGCACAGTAGAGCAGCAAGGTGTCAGGCACAATGGCAGAAGCAGGGATCCACAACCTGGTCTTCAGCATCTCCTGTGCTCTTTCTCCAGCCCTGCAGCCAGATGCTCAGCAAGACAGGATGGGAACAGAGCACCTTGCTGGGATCCCCCAGCCTCGGCCCTGAGCTGTAGAAAGGCTCTGTAAGTGGGGAAGGCCCTGTGCTCCCACTCACCTTCTGCGGTGTGAAGGACTCAAGGGAGAAGGCAGACTGGGGAAAACCCTGTAGCCCTCACGTCCCCAAGCCCCCACGGTGATGCACTGCCTCCTGATGCTGTGGGGTGGGTTAGATCACATGAGACCTCTGGTGCCCACAGCAACAACAAACATTTATTAGAGTGAGTGTTGACTCTCCTCACCCCGCACTTATTCTGATGGGGTGCCAGACAATGCTCTGTCCAGCCTACAGTGTGAAAATGAGTCCTCTCCTGCTCCTTCCCTGTGTATGCTGGAGAACCCCACAAGTCAGATCCATGGCAGGGAGGGGAAATTCAGTCCTGCTGCAGTGCACAGATTCTAAAATAAAAGCCTCTCCTGTGTAGTGCTCATATTGCCACCTTCTTCCATCTGTGAAGGCAGCCTGAGGCAAACAAAACTTTTCCAAAGAGGGGAGGGGCAGTGGGACAAGTCCCCCAAAGTGTCTCTGCTCCCACTGAACTGCAGACAGGGAAGATCCTAGTGGGCAGCAGGGCAGCAGCACAGAGGAAGGAGGCAGCCCGATGGGCCAAAGGAGTCCATCTGCTCATTCAGAGCACACAACAGGCTTCCCTGAGATCTTCAGGTCATCAAAGGGCAGCAAGGCAAGGAGCTGAAAAGACCAAGAGTAAGGACATGTAAGCATCCAGATTGCGTCTTCACCAAGCTGGGATAGGGGCCCAAATCTTCCCCCCACCCAGTCTTCCAGCCTCCCACATGCTCGGGAAAGTGCCAAGAAACCCTATCTGGGCTTTTTATTGGGCTCAAGGCAAAAGGCAGTTATCCCACACACCACAGAGCCAATGCCTACAACATATAGGGAAGGATAGAACAGCTAGAAACTTCTCCCAGGAGAGTCCCTCTAATGAGCCAACTCCTGCACCCCCTGACACACTTGCAGGGCCACAGGCTTCCCCCCACAGAGACTCACATCATCATTGCCATCAGCCAGGTCCTGGGCTGTCTCGTTCTCCATATTCCTCAGCAGGGTGTCAGCCCCGGAGTGTGAGAGAATGGCGGCGATGGCAGCATCCTTGCGGCCCACGGCCAGGTGGAGGGGAGTGCACCCGTTGTACATCTGGGCATCCACGTATGCCCCATGGCGCAGCAGGAACTGGACAGCCCGACGGTTGTGGCACTCCACAGCCAGGTGCAATGGGGTCTTCCCACTTGTGCCTTCCTGCAACCCACAGATCACAAGGGTGTGGGTGGGGGGTCCCCTCAGCTGGGCCCTGCAGCACCCACCCACACCCCTTTGACTGGGTGTAGAGGGCAGTCCCCCCCTGACTGCTGTCACAGCACCCAACAAACCTCTCAAGGATCTTAACTCTCTGCTCCCTCAAAATTCAGTGTTCCCAAGCCTCACAGCAGTGCCTGCCTCAGATCTGAAGGGAGTGCCCAAAGGAGAGCCCCATCACCCAAACTTTACAAAACATCACACCAGGCCCAGTCTTACCCGAACATCAATATTGGCACCGCTCTCCAGCAGCAGAGACATCATTGGGATGTTTCCTTTCAAGGTACTGATGTGCAGACAGGCCAAGCCTGTGATGGGGAGGCAGAAGAGGGAGCCACAGTCAGCTCAGATCACCCTGGGGCACACCAATCCCGGCCACATTCCCATTCTGCTGTGTTCCTGGATCCCTGCATACACATCTCACGGTATCTGCACTAATCTGGCCACCAGCTCTGCCACTGCACTGTCCTCCCCGGGTCTCACCTTGCCAATTCTGGAGCTGCAGGTCCTGGTGGTGCCCATGGGGCTGAGTTGTGCCATCTGGCATGGCTGGGCCCTCCAGCAGCTGCTGGGCACACTGCAGGTGCTGCTGCTCACAGGCCAAGTGCAGCGGGGTGTTGCCATTGCGGTCCTGCAGCCCAGGGTTCACTCCCTTGTGGATCAGTGCCTGGATCACACTGGGCTGCTCCAGGTACACAGCGAGGTGGAGTGGGGTCTGCAGAGAAATTAGGAAAGGGGAGGATGTACCACAGGACACCAGGTGTGATGAGCCCCACTGGTCTCCAGGAGGTAGCCTGGCAGCATGGGCTGACTGCCATGCAGGACACCGCCATCCCTGCTGTGATGTTATATGTGATGTGGCTGACACTGCTGGGGTCACACAGCTCGCTATTCCCCTGCACCTCAACTCATGGATCACCCATGGAGACAGATCTCATTCTCCCAAGTTATCTACCCTGCCACATTCAAACCATGTCTCTTCCGTGGCTGTCTGCAATGTCCTGGACCCTTGCAAAGAAACCCTTCACCCACAGTGCTGGGAGCTGTCACGCTTCTCTCTCAGGGTATCTCCACCTCCCTTCTTCCCCTGCCTCCAAAGAGGCTGCACACATGGGGCCTTCATCATGCTCTAGGGGAAGCAGGTGTGGGGTCCTGGGGAAAGGGGAGATGGATTGAGCAGCTATCCAAGGAACTTCTCTTGTCATTTGTCTTCCTCCCATCTTCTGACTATCACAACAGCATACCTGGAAAAGATCATTCTGGATCTCCAGCACCTCCCTGGGTAGCTGAGCGATGCAGCAGAGTGCTACAGCTGGGACACAGTGGATAATGGCCAGATGAACCAACCTACAGGGGGTTAATGGGGACAAGAGAGAAAAAAAAGAAAAATAAGTTATGAGTGCCATGCTCAGGAGCAGAGATCCTTCCTGCTGCATGAATCTCCTTGCCTCCTCCAGTCTCCTTCCCTCTCGCTTGGAGGTCCTCCATCTTGCCCTCTCCCCGGGGAAGCTCAGCAGAAGGCCAAGGCAGGAACATGGTCTGAGGCTCCACAGGGCAGTCCTTCACTCTGATCCCCACAGGGAACAGACTCTCCTGTCCCTGCTAAGCAACAGAGGGTCCTCCCTCTGACCTCACAGCATGTGTAGGGTTTCAATCTGGCACTGCCCAAAGCCAGGCCTCCAAATGGTGTAGGTCCAAAGAGCCTGGGACATCTTTCCCAGAGTCCAAGAGCTGGGTTTGGTGGCTGTGGAAAGAGGTCTGGGCTCTGGCAGCTGCCCGGGGAATTCCGGTTCCCTACTGCCAGCTGCACGCTGTACTTCTGCTTTCCCCTCCACGAAGGCAAACAGCCAAAGCTGGGCAGGAGCCCAGGGCTGGTCCAAGATCACCTGCATGGCACAGTCCCTATGCCAGCCAATGTGCTGGTCCACACTGATTTCCTCTCCTCTCTCCCACATCCTTCCCTTTTAGCACTGCCATGGCAGGGCTGGCACGCAGCCCGCCAGCACAGAGGGACACCAGAGATGCAGCTGTCAGAGCGTGGTGGCAAGCAGGGAGCTCTGGTCCTCAGGACTGCGATCCCCACAGCCATGGGGTGGCCAGGCACCCCAGAGTCCCCCAGCCCAAGGGCAGGTTTAATTTCCACACAGCCCCTGCACAGTCAGAAGAGAAGCGAGAGCACAACAGAGGCAGAGCTGAGAGGGAATTTCCAGTCCCCCCTGCCAAGCTCCTGCCTCCCAGGCCCCCTGCACTGAAGGGCCTATTCTCCCACCACAGAGCAACCCCCTCTAGCCACCACGGTCAGCAGCGAGGAGCAGGCAGCAGCTCCCACTCTGCACAGCAAGGCAGGCATGAGCTCAACCTCCAGACCCCCCCTCACGACTGCATGAGGCACTGCGTGGCCTCTGTCTCTGGAAGGAACCAGCTCCAAGCTGAAGGCTGGGCTCTGCCACCCATGTTGCTTTGATGGAGACTGACAGGGCCAAGAGATGGAGGGTGAGAGCTGTGCCAGCCCTGGCAAGACACCCTACTCTCCAGACAGCCCAGCTCTGGGATGCCACCTGCAGTGTGGGGGATAGAGAGCAACCCTCCACAGGCAGGACAACAACATATGGCCCTAAAGCATTACAGACAAGAAGTGGGGCTGGGGCTGCCCTTTTGCCAGTTGCATCGGGACATGAATGTGCTGAGAAGCTCAGAGGCCAGTCCTCAAGAATGTCCTTTATTGACCTCCTCCCAAGTGCTGCTTGAAGATCAAGCCAGCATCTGGCACCCCAGGCATCTTCAGTTGGAACCTGATTTTGAAGGCAAAAGAAGGCCAGTTCCTCTCCACCCTGCTGCCAGGGGAGAGGCTGTGCCCAACAGGAGAGGCTTTGTCCCCAGGGAAGCCCTAGGTTATGCTGCAGCAGGGAATTTCCCCACTGGAAAGGGAGGCCACCCACATTTGCTTGCCTCTGCACAGCCATGGGGTGCCCCCTGACTGCCAGCAGAGGAGGGGGCTGTGAGCAGAGGCCACGCAGCCCCGTGGGCAGGGTCTGGCCACCAGGGGTGGACCATGGGGCAGAGGCAAAGCCCAGGAACAAGGGGCCCAGCCCAGTAACAAGGCAACCAGCTGTAAGAACAGCCCTCCCCTCATCAGGCTTTTGCTAACCCTAGCCTAGGTACAATCCGAGCAGGGAGATTCCCTGCTGGGTTTTGCATCAGGCCACCAGTCCCTGTGGTAGCACCTCTGCTGAGGTGTCCTTTGCACACTTGCAGGGACAGCCCCTGTTTCTCCAAACCTGCTCCCAGGCACCACGTGCAGGAAGAGGCTGCAGGATCTGCCTTTTTCAGGTACAGCAGAGTTAAGACTGCTCAAATGAGGGACTTTCCACAGCAATTCAGGCTTGAACTTTAAACCGCTGGTGCTTTCGCTTTCCAGAGCCACGCTGGGCTCCCAGGGGAGAGCACAGTGCTCAGGGTTGTGCCCCAGGAATCCCCCTGGCCCCTCTGTCACTACCCACACCACACTGCACTGTCATGTGGGGACAAGGGGGGCAGTCACTCGGGGGAGATGGAAATCCCCGAGCAGCCCTCTGCCACTGCCAGCACCTCACTTTTCCAGGCTTGTCTGCCTTTACAGCTCAACAAGGCAGTGGAGTCCTTTGGAGATGGGCTCGCACTGAGCTCGTCTGGACATCCATGCTGCAGAGGCAAAGGGGGGGACCATCCCCCCGGCCAGAGCTCAGGCTCTTACCTTGCAGCTGGGATGTGCCTGCTTTAAAGGATTGCCTTCCCCCCTCCCCCTTCCTTCTCCATCCGGGTGCAGCCTCCTCCTGGGCTTTCATTTCTGCATTCGTTCCAGCCTTTCCTCATTACTAGCCCTCAACTTCCTACAATGGCTGCAAGAACCTGAGCTATTTGGGAGAATCATCACAAGGCCAGTGAGCTGGGAGGAGCCCACCATGAGCACGTGTGCTCTGAAGCATTCTGTGCCACCAGCAGTGCTGCCAGCCAGGAACTGGAATTGTCCCCTAACTCAGGAAACCTCTTGCACCAAGGAGACCTGAGGTACAGGCATCGTGCACTTTTCTCCACCGAGGCTACAAGCACACCTCTCTGTCACACAGCCCTGTGGTCCAGCTGCTGATGGGCTGCTGCATGTTGACACTTCGTGTGCCAGAGCCAGGGCACGGCGATGGAGAGACACCTGCTCGCTGCCAGAACTTCTCCTTGCCCAGCCACAGCAGTGTGCCCTTGCCAGAACAAGCTCTCCATCCTGCCATGCTCAGATCCTTCCCATCCCGGGCTGCCTGCACATCTCTCCTCTGCTTTCCTTGCCACTTGCCTGCTCCCTCCCTCTCCATGCTCTTGCCTGCAGCCACAGGAGTGGGTGTCCAGCAGGAATTGTCAGAAACGGCAACAAGGAGTTTTGGAAAGGGCAAGGGATAGAGGAGTTGTGAGCAAGGGAAACACAGCAGGAGTATATACTGCTGCCTTCATTCTCAGCTTTTCCACTTGCTCACCAGCTCTGTCCTGGCATAAGTGGACTCAACACTCTGAATCACAAAGGCACAGGACATCCCTAGCACAAAGTGATCTACCCATCATCAGAGAGATAACCACCCTGGAGCAGAGAGGTTGGGGCTACCCCTGGGGATATCCCTGGGAATGAACATGCCATGCCCAAAGTGGTCCTAGCTTAGGCACAGGAGAGCATCCATTTCCACAGTGCCGTCCACCTCCAACTTCTGAGTGACCTCAAGTGTCCAGCAGGAGAAGTTTCCACACACGAGGACTGGGGGCAGGAGAACAGGGTAAAGGGTGACACTCAGCTCTGACACACAAGCAGAACTGATGAAGGCTCACCAGTTGTCTGGCTATCCTTTTCCATCTCTCTAGAAAAAGGGCTGACCAGGCAGATCCTCCCATCTGTAGAGCAAGACGCTTTGTCCACAAAGCAGCCTCTCCCTTCACCATCTCACCCCAGAAGCGTTTTAATCAGGGGATCCAGCATTCAGTTGAATTTGTTTTGACAAGTCTTTTTCCCTCTCTAGATAAGGTCCTTGTCTGCAGCAAGAACAGATCATTCCCACTTCTTTGTTTTGGCTGAGTGGAGCACTAGGAAATGAGGCAAACAATTCACACAAGAGAAGCTTGTTCAGGGGAGGAAATGGTCCCAGCAGCAACAGAAAGGAGAGCAAGGGAGGAGGAAAACAGCAGGGGAATTCCACGCTTACCCTGCTCTCCTGTTCCAGCCCTGTAACCTGCACTGCTAACCGCTTCCTCAGCCAGCAGCATGAACCTCTGCCAGCAGGCTTAGCAAGCACAGCTCGATCCTGCCCTGCAGCCCTGAACCAGCCTGGCCTGGCTCCCTTCCTTCCTCCCCACATACCAGCACAATGCTGCCCTGCTCTATAAAGCTGTTCCAGCTGCCCTCTGGCAGCTCCAAGGGAGCAGGGGATTTCAGCTGCCTTATCCCATGTTCTGTGTTCCTGCGCTGCAGGTTTTCTTCATCCCTTCCCTGGGAAGGGGGCACAGCTTGAATTTGAGTGGAGGGGGGATGGGACTGGAGGGAGGTTGTGGCCAGAGGGATGCAAAGCCCTTTCAGCTGGGTTCAGCATTCCTGATCTCCAGTCTGGGCAACAGCTGCTTCCCAGCCTGTTGCTCCTGGGGCCAAAGTGGGGGGTGGGAACCAACAGGTGAGCAGAGGAGACAGGAAACAGTCTCACCTTTCCTCTGCAGAGGGTCTGGTCTGAGTGCTTGAGGATGAGGGGAGCTGGAGTCTGACTGGCAGGAGAGGCATTGCAGGAGGGCTCTGGGCAGCTCGTTTTTCAGTGAGGTAGGGATGAGAAGGTATCTTGACCTCACAGCATCTAGATTCTGCACCTACACATTTGGGAATTTTGCTCCATTCCTGAGCAGATGTGGGGATCTAGGATTGCAGAAGCACTAAACATCAGATGCATGTGGGCTGTTCCCTGCAAAACAAGGGACCTGTCCCATACTACTGCCTATGCACAGATGGGCCAAGCCAGAAAACAGGTCAGCCCACCCAAGCAGGGGCCAGTCACTCTCAGAGAAGCATGATGAACAATTTCAACAAAAGCAGCAAACATCCCAGAAACTCCGTTGACTGCAGACAGTCCATTTCAAACAGAACAAACTCGCACCTGACTCCTTGGGAAGCAAATACATTCTACAAGTTCTGTACATAAAGAGATATCTTGAGGTCAGAAGAGCCTCTTACAAGAGGAAAGAGCCTGGACCTTACCAGAGCATGTACAACACACTCTAGCAATCATTTACAACCCCACAGGTATCCTCACTGTCTCAGGATTTTCTCTTAATGAGGCATGAGCCATGGGTCTAAGAGACCTCAGGGCCCCCTTCATCTCTGGATCTGCCCAGGTCAGAGGGGCTTCCCAATTCTGTGACACAGAGCATCCCACGCAAAGCTCACTGAGAGGCAGGCAGTAACCACTCTCACAGCTCAGATCCCACAACCTCTTCCTACACAGTCATGTCTGACTCCTCATTTTTTTACATTATACTAAAAAAAACCCAACCCCAAGCCAATAAAAAATAATTTTTTTGTGTGTTAAATTAGCTGAGCTCAACCTTTTCCCAGCAGCAGTTGAGCCTGCCTGCAGAGAGCAAGGACCTGAAGCCCTCTGCACCTTGGCTGATCTGCAACAGCCAGGCTTCTGCATCCCAGGACACAGAAATTTCCAGCCCTTCTTTCCCTTCCTCTGTGCTGAAGGTCCCTGTGTTTGTCCCCAGCTCTGAGGAAAACCTAGGCAGGCGGAAAGTTTGAAAAAACTTCCTCCAGGCCAGGCTGAAGTCATCCAAACAGGGAAAAAAAACCTCTTGCATGCACAATCTCAGAAGGCTGTCAGGACTTACCCACTTTACGCCAAGGCTGTATGTGTGTGACCCCTGTAGCAGCCAGCAACTTCTGGGACATTCCAAAGCAACTTGTGCAGAGCTGCCTGGCCTTGCTTAGAGGAACAGCAAGCTCCCCTGTTTACCAAACTCCTGAACACACATAGAGGAAAAGCTGAGAGTTCAGGGACAAGGAGCTGGACGCAGGAAAATCTCCCTCCTGGCAGACCCATGTTAGGACTCACTTTCTCTAAAGCCCCAGAGTTGGCAGCACGCTAGGGAATAACTTGGGATGGACTTGAATCCTGGCAATCAAGCAAGGTTTCTGAAGACCCTCTGGTAAAACCAAGAGCATCCCCACTTCCCATTAACTATGGCTATCCCACTGCTGGGCAGCTGGCAACAGCCAAGCCCAGCAAAGCAGGAGGACTCCCTGCCGGACCAGCAACAAGGTGTGCTCTCTGCATCAGACGTTAATCCTAACACCAAGTCTCTCCAGTCCTCTGCCTTTTTTTTTTCCTTCTTTTCTTCCTTTCTTTTTCTTCTTTCCTGTCACACTCTGAGCACTCCCCCAGGTACACAGGGCACAGGAGTTCAGCAACACCCTTGTACAGCAGGTCAAGCAGTGAGAAAGCTGGAGCAGACAGCCTGAATGGGAACAACCTCTATTCCCCTACTCAGGGAAGATCTCCAGCCCAGGAGCAGTCATGTAGATGACTTGGGAGAGTTATGACTGGCATATGCCAATGAATGAATGGTTAGAAGTGGCTCTTGGCCCCTTGAAGACAAGCCTTCATCCTCAGCAACAACCCATGTGGGCAAGGGAGGCCCCTCCACTACATCATGTGAAGAGTTCAGAACATCAGCTCCCATGGGGCCCTGATTTTACTTGATTAACTGTCCCCAAGCTCTTGTTAAGGCATTTCAGCCCACGAGTCACTGGCACGTGATTTCTTATCAGCAGATGGGGCACCACTTGTCTCTGGTGGAAGGAGGAAGTCAGGCTTCCTCTGCTCCCCTCCCTCCCTGAAACACGCACCCAACCAAAACCACACAGTCCCATTTTCCATCTGAAGGAGGCCTAGGTCTTCCTTCTATGATTGAGCTGGGGTCCCTCGACCTTCACCCCTGCAGAGGTGCTGCACTGCTTTGCATAGAGCCCCATGCAGAAGACAGTCACTCTCCTGCAGAGGCGCAGCCCCAGCTTTTCCATTACCACAGCATCAGGTACTGTGGCAGAAAGTGGTGTGTGGCCCAAGGACCAGCATGGACAGAAAGGAAAACATGTTTTTAAGTTTAAGATAGACTATATAGCCCTACAGAGAGGAAACTCTGCTTAACTTCACACACTGATGAATCAACTCTGCCTCTCCAGAGTTGGCAGAGGCTGATATCAGCCAAAGGAAACGTGGAGGTTTTCTCTTGTGCTGGAACAAAAGCAGGTGATCCCGTCACACCCCATTTCATCTTTCTTGAAGGAGCTGGTCCCACACCCATCCTTTTCCCAGGATGCTGGAACTGTGCATCTGCCAGTGACGCTGGGAAGGATGGGGTTTCCTCAGTGAATCCTCACAAAGGCTGAGGTGGTCTGGAGGCTGGGGCACAACAATAAATGTGTCTGCAGTCTGCTCAGAGGCATCCAGGCCTACAGCTGGGAAGCCCCTCTCTTCACTTCCATGCAGACTGGTCCCATCAGGACCCAAGTCAGCAGAAAAAGAGCTTGTTTACACGGAAAAGATAGACATACAAAGTTTTGGGTCCCAAGGAAAAGAGAGATGCTTGGAGGAAACGATTTGAGCTTGAGTGCACAGGGTTTGCTCTCTACCTGCCCATGGGATAAGCAGGATACAGATCACTGCCCCAAGTGCACCCACCATCTTCCCCTTGCCACTTCTCCTGCCCTCACAGCTAAGCCACACTCTCTTGGGGACTAATGTGCCTGATTACCGTGGCTCTGACTTCCCTGAAGCAGAGGGGCTGCCAGTGGCACTAGGAAGCCATGGAGAGGATAACATTTAATTCTTGGAAGACAGCACCCACATATTTCACTGGCCATCATACCCCCATCTTTCCTGTTAGCCAATTTCCTTCCTGCTGAAGTGAGACTCCTTCTAACTTTGGGCACAGAGAGACACAGTTTTAGCCCCATTGCTTCATCCTGCCTGCTCTGAAGCTCCTCTCCTGTGAAGGCAGGCAGGGAGGTATCCAAGGAGGATCCTGCTGACATTCCAACCACCCAAGCATGTGCTCTTCACCTCTGCCTCCACCTCCTGCTCTTACCCCACAGATGCCAAGCTGACAAACCAGGCACACCTTGAGATGGCACAGGTGGGTAAGCCTGAGGGAGCTATGGACAGTGAAGATTTTTGTCAGATGGAGAGCCAAGACTTCTGCCAGCTCCCTTTTTGCAAGCCCAGCACTCCTCTCAGCTCAGTACCAGCCAGGGCATCTGGGGAAACAGGAACTACTAGGCCAAAACCCCCTGAACTTTTTGTATTTTCAAAATTACAATTACAGGAAAGTGTAGTTGCCCAAGTCTTCTGAAATATAATGATAGTATGATTTTAATTGTCTGCCTGGAGCTATTTTGTGGCAGACATTTAAAAAAGGCACACAAGGAAATGTGCTGCTGACAGAGAAGAAAAGAAGATGGGTTTGTCTAGCTGGATGAAAGGGATGTAGCCTATGGCCATCTGATCCCTTCTCTCTGGGGACCTTCTGTCACTGGATGAGCAATTGCACCACAGACTTCAGCATTACTATCAGCCATACAAAACCAGTGGCAGTTCAATGAGCCGCTGGGTATTCACAGTCCCCACTTGCATCGACCTGAGTGGTGGATGTTCAGCACTTCTAAATATAAATGCCACCTACCTCTGCCGCAGGGTCAGGAGGAGAGACAAGAATAGCGGAGGCACAAATCCACAGCCTCACCACTCTAACCACAAGAATAGTCTTTCTTTCCCAGCAGTGGGAGCAGATCCCAGGAAAGCCTGCCTCCTGTGTGGACATGGTAAGGCCGGAGCTGTACAACCAGCAGACCTATCGCACCCTCCGTCACTCTTTAGAGATTTCCTGTTCTGAAATGCACTGAGAGTGAGAGAAACAGAAGAGCAAATGCAACCGTTTGGGGAGTTCTCTGAGAGCCTCTCCCGCATACAGTAACCAAGGCACCACTGATTAATGTTTTCCTAGTTAATAAGATGTTTGCGTTGGGTTTCTCCAAGCAAGTCTGACAGGCAAACAGCTTCAACCACCAAACAAGACAGCCTCGAGCACTATAAGCCACTCAAGCAGCTACATCTATGGGGCTCACTAATAAAACAGTAAGCGAGAAGCCCTGGGCACACCATCACAGACAAACCTGGGGGCAAGCGTTACTTCCACAGCTCTGATTAAAAGTCGCCTGGCTCTCTCCATGGGCATCTTGGCTCTGGTGTTACAACTGGGAAAACTGGCAAAGCTCCTCCATTCTGAGGAGCCACAGAATCAGCCTGTAGATAGGACAGGACTAGAAAGCCTGTCTGGGGAGTGTGGGAGGCTGGGTTTAGTCTAACTTTGCTTGCCATGAGACTTCCAGCCAATCCTCAGAAGAGATCCTACAGTCAGCATTAATGAACTAATTAGCACATGCACACATTCCTTCCTAACAGGGAAGTAAACACTCAGGCTGTCTCCCAGCTCATCTTCAGCTTCAATCCAGATGTGCTCTGCTAGGCAAGGACAGACCTTTCTTGCTGCTCTTGCTACTGAAGACATTTGCTTGATCGTGACATTGCCTCTAAGTTTCTCTTCCTCTTGCACCATTACTTAGTATTAAACTCTAAACTGGTTTTGGGGCAAAGGTTTGCCCTCAGCTGTGAGAACGCTTCGCTCATGCTGTGTGTACACTCATGACGAAAACCTTCCATCAAGGGAATGTACAACAGGAAAAAGCGCTGTGATTAGCTGAAGGTAATTACCAGAAGCCAAACCTAAAAACTCTGGTGTGATGCCTCTGCCCCAGAGAGGGCATTAAGGACGTGGGCAGCCCCCCTCATTAAGAGAAACACTTCTCTCCGTCACAGAAGCTCAGGAGGGCAGCCCCACATCGGGGCGTGAGTCACAACTCTGCCAAAAGCCTCTGCAGGCAAAGCAAGGCGATTCCCACCTGAGAACAAATAGTTCTTGGGTTGCTCGGTTGAGCAGCGTCTAACACAGCCATCACAAGGTCTTGCCCCCTCCACGGCCAATCTTATTTCAGGACTTGCTTACGTGCCATCTCACGCAGCCAAGCCCTTCCATTGTGGAGGAAAACTTGCACTCTCTGGGGAAGAGACAGTGGGGGGGCTTGATTTGCTCCCCCTTTCTTCTAGTCGCTAGCAGCCCCATGGCAAGAGGAAGCTGGCTTCCTACGGTGGGTCCATTCGGTGCCATGTAGCCTGGGGTACATCTCTCCCTGATCACTCCCTGGACCTGGCTCAGATACCACTAAGGCGAGTGAGGGAGGGTCATCCACCCAAACCTGGATCCCAAGCATCCACGCGAACCAAGGCAAGGTGGGAGGTTCCTAGGACAGGGGTCCGGGGAGACCTTAGCAACACGGCTGAACGGATGCTCCTCGGGAGAGGGCTGGGGACCACGGCAAACACAGCCGAGCTTATCTCTAGGCTCCGGCTCCGCGGGGGTGCAGCCCAGGGCTGGGGGGGCAATCGCTCGCAGCTCCCCGGGGGTCACTCACGTGTCTCCGTCCTCTGAAAGGTAGGTGAGGGCCTGCAGCTGCTGCCGGCTGAGCCCCTCGGGCTGGAGCGGCGGCTTCTCGGGGCAGTCCNCGGGCAGGGCGCCGGAGCCGTAGCTGGAATCCAGCCGCTCCTCGGCGGCGGCGGCCTCGGCGAGGGTCTCCTCGAGGGCCTCGGGGGCGGCAGGAGGGCCCTCGGGCGCGGCGGGGATCTCCCTGCCGCCCNNCCTCCTCCTCCTGCCCCCGACCGCACTGAGTCAGCCGCGCCCGGCCCGCCTGCCCGGGATTCCCCCGCCGCCGCCCCGCCCCGGCACGGCACGGCACGGCCCAGCGAAGGGCTGCCTCTGCCCGCCCTCTTTGTCCGGGGCAGCGCGAAGCACCGGGCGGGAGCGGAGTTACGATGGCCACGGCAGCGTGGGCGAGGGCCGGCAGCCGGGGTGCGCAGGTCAGCGAGGTGAAAACGCTGCACTTCCCTAGGCCGGGCGATGCACGCCGGTCTGTCCTGGGCCTGCCTCCTCCCCTGCCCGGTTGGTTTGGGTTCTTTAAATAGCAGGCAGGTCTGCCAGGGGAGGGAGCGGGGCCTTGTCCAACCAGGCGGTGTGTGGGTGAGGATGCTGTTGCGTGTGCAGGTGCTGACTGAAGGCACAGGTTCTGTGGGAAACAATGTTGTGGATGTCACTTGTGGCAGAGGTGCCAACAAAGTGTTTGCTTTTCCCCACGTGCATACATTAAACTGTTCCGCTCACTAAGACACCTTCTCGTCTGTTGTGCCTTTACAGGAAAAGCCGGGAGATCACTGTAGCTGGCTGCACAAGCCTCTTGGTCCAGCCACTTCCCACCACCTTTCTGTGTTGCAAATAGAAATCCTTTCAAAGCTCAGAGTGACTACCAGAGCTCCCACAAGAGCAGCCAGGACACAGATATCAAAGCTGAAAACAGAGGGTGGAATGAAAGCCCAGCTCACTGCCTGTGAATGATTGACCAGACTGAATTTCAGTGCTCTCTTCCCAAGGCCAAAACTTGTATGGATCTGCATAGACATCATGTAATTACTTGCCAGTGTCCCAAGCAGCGGGCTTTCCTCAAAAGACAAACTACATAGCTCTGAACACAGCTGACACTTTAAAATCAGTTTCACTTTTTGCTTTTATTGCTTGAGATGACTTTATGACTGTAGGATGCCCATTCCTCCAGTTCCTCTGGGCAGGAGGGGAACAATCTCCTACAATTAAGCTTACCTGGGAAGAGCTTGAGATGGATACTGGACGGACTCACAGGAACCACATGCAGAGCGACAAATATTTCCCTATCCCACACTGCAGCTGTTGCTTTGGGTTGGTAGAAAGAAAGGTTTTGGGGTGTGAGGGCAGCATCAGGGAGACAGATAAGTCTCTTTCAGCATCAATGACTTCCATTCACAAGTTTTCCTCCCATGCTGAGGATCTGTTTCAGTGTCTCCGGTTGTCTCTGGCACTGTGCCACTGCAAGATTACAATTACTATGGGAAAGGAGCTTCTCCCACTTCTGTCAGCTGTGTCCAGTGCAGTATGGGGATCTGGGCTATATATCCATGTCACTCTCTCTCTCTCACCCTCGCAATGGCTGCATCCCAGCTCCACCTGTAGCTGTTGTTCCTGATCCCCACACAGAATTTCAATTCTTTCAGCTTTCTATACCAAACTACTACTGGGTTATCCATCAATTGCCTTCTTAAATGCCTTTGCCATTTTCTCTAGATGCAGCTCCGTGGTGGAATGGTTCCTTGTACACTTTCCTATGGATAAAATGGTCAAGTCAACACAAACTTGTGTGGTGATACACAAAGATTAAATTTTTCTGTGAACTAGTTGCAGCTTATCTTTGCATCAAGCGTCAGTCGCACCTTGATTATATTGCAATGGGAAACAGGTGTGGATCCTGATTCCAGGACTAACACAAGTCCAGGAACAGCTTAGCCAAAGCACAGAACCTGGAGTAGTAAACCCTGGACCAGCTCTGTCAAAGAGGCAATTCACGACCCACCGCTGGGGACTCTACAGTCTACTCCATTGCAAGCTGTCTACACCTCTGGCTATCAAGTAGCTCCTGGAAGTGGCCTTCCTCTGCTACTGATGTGAATTTAGCTGCAGTCTGTGATCTTGCAGCTTCCTTAGGGTGAGCCTTGAACTCTTTGGAGCTGGCTAGTGCAGTGCCAGGGCTGTGGTCTGCTGCAGCTGAGTGGGGAGACCAGGCACGCCCCATTAACATTAGCTATGCCCCCGGGCATTCATGGCCAGCCACTCTCTGCTATGACCTTTCAACTACACCACTAACACCCAGCTCAGGCACCATCTGCTGCCACCCCTCTTCTGCCTGGGTGTGCTTCTGTTAACCTTTCGGGCAATTTTACTGGAAAGTCTGAAAGAGGAACTTGGCCACTTTGCCCCATTATTTGCCTTCTGTTGCTCATTCTGCAAGGCTTGGGCTCTCTTTCATGCTACCTTCCTAACAGAGATCTTTCCTGCCTGGCTGTGCAAGTTTTGGACTTCCATTATTTTCAGAGGCTTTAAATACAGAGAGATATACATACACACAAATATCTCTATATAATGTATTGAAGGCAATGGTAGAGGGATTAAAATAATTAACTATAATATGAGCCAAATCTTGATGTTCTGATTTAGTTTTGAGGGTTTTAAAAACGAAGCTCTGATTCTTGGCTCTCTCCAGTCTCCTTTAATATGTCACATAAAATGGTTAAAACTGCGGGGAAAATCTAAAGAGGAAGGGATCTATTCCCACTAGAGGTCAGTGTCAGCACACGCTGTTCAAGCCACCAGCTGTGAGGAGCATCAGGTCAGTGCGTGGACATGGGAAGAAATCCCTAGGCTACCCAGACCCCCGGTTGTTGTCCCTGATAATGTCCTGTCCCCAAGCACAGCCCTCTGATTGACTAAATGAAAGGAATGCCTGGCCTGGCACCAGCATCTTCTCTGTTCTTTGAGCTGTTAACTGGATGAAATGAGTGAAATGCAGCTGAGAGAGAGGGAGAAAGGGAAATTATACCCAGTCTGTGTCTGGTCTGAGAAAAAATAATGGTCCTTTAATTACTAGCTGTGGTCCTGTCATTTGTAAGCAACATGGGTTACCTGAAATTGTGATGAGCAATTATTGCCATGGTAGTTCACACCAAACAACATGACTGGTGCTACCTTCCCCTCATGCAGACTGTCCACTGCACAGCTTTCATCTCACATGAGCACTGGGCTGCCCCATTCCCTGAGCATGCAGCCCTTTTCCCTCATTCCCAGAATCAGAAATGCTGAATCCATAAGAAAGGTGCTAGATCCCCATTTAAGGAAGTTCCTTCTGCATTTTCCCCACCAGAGATGTTGCTGGGCACCCCAAGAAACAACCTGGAGCTCCAGCTCAGACAGCTCAGACTGTGAGCTGGGCATTCAAGGGAAGCAGAAGCCCTGGAAGAATGATGAAAGTTGCAGGAAAGACAACAGACTCTCTGCTCTGACTGTGGTTCCATATATCTGACAGCAAATCAGCTCTGTAATGCACCAAACTGGGTCACTTCGCTTTCTGCCCCAATAAAGAAAAGGAGGAACATGACTTTCCAAGAATCTATGCCCAGAAGCAAGGCCAGGCTTTCCAACAGAGCAATGCAAAGCATTTCCTCCTCGAGACAGGAGTCCTCCTTGGGTACCCATTTTCTGGGGTAGTCAGCCCGGAGAGCACAGGCTGCCCTCTCCTGGTAAATCTGGCTGAAGTCAGAGGGTCACTTTGAATCTCTCCAGGGATGCTTCTCTGGGCATCTGCTTGCTTTTTCAATAAGGGATTATTTCCAGCCAGAATTTTTCTCCTTGCAGTCTGTGTTGGATGCCTCACATACTTCCACTGTGCCCTGCTGTAATGTACGGGAGCCGTCGTGCCACTGTGGTCACACAACCCCGAGCAGATCGGGTTTGTCCACATGTGGTAGGTGGTCAGCAAGTTGCCCAGCTAACGCCCTTCCTGAGAAGATTCTCACTGTTGCTCAGAGTCCCACAGTGAACAGGGAAGTTTCTATCTGCGTGTGTGTGATGTGTAGGAAGTTGGACAAGAGGATTAGTTGACTCCTTGAATGGGGATCACACCTGACTCACTCCGCTCTCAGCCATGGCATTCACTTCCACAAATAGAAATTGATTGCTATAAAGATGCAATAAAAATTCTCGACCTTACAAAGTGAATGAACAAAACCCCTAGATATTTTAACAAAGCTTCATTCTAAATTATATCTCTCTAGTGTAATTCCTGTCAGCCTGGTGGCTGCAGCAGCAATGCTCTCTGCTTGCATCTGGGCAAATGCATGGCTGACAGGCCTTGCTATGTATTTATGTGTATGTGTGCTCACAGCTCTCCCAAAGGAGATGGCAGATGTGGTTATGAATGGGGAGGGAGTGGCAGATGGTCTTTGAGAACTGATAATAAAACCATGCTTAAATAGATGGTGAAACTGTGCCCTAGGTGAAAAATCTTGTCACCTGAGGCTCTCTTTATAGCTAGGGATGAGACAGACTCCCTTCAGAGGGTGGCTCTGATAACCTCTGTCTGGCCACATCACTCTAATGAAGAACACTCCTCCCTCCCCATGGAATAGGGGAAAACGGTGCTCCATTGCCGGGCTATCATTTATTCATGACTCTCTAAGTACAGTTCATCTGGCAGAGAATACCCAAGACAAAACAAAAACCTCAACCCACCCAAGTATTTCTCAGCTCACCTTGCCAGTGAGCACAGGACAGATGCTGCCAGTGCTGCTCCTGGGCCTCAGCATTGCTCCACTGGACCTGATGGCTGGTAGAAGGGAGGAGGGGTCAACTTCCCTTTATGAGCTGATTCTGCTTGAGTTGTTTTCTGCGTCACCTCAGCCTGTCACCACAGCCTTGCACCCCCACCAGCCCGGTCCTTGTCTCCTAGCAGTGCTCGGAGTGGCTAGGTATTACTCATGTGAGCTCGGCTCTGCTCTCAGGACAGTTAAACCTCCCAGCTGCCAGACTGAATTAGGGCTTGTGTCTCTCCATACTTGCATCAGAGTGAGCTGGGAACAGGCCTGGTGGAGCCACACTACTGAAAACAAGTGAGGAGCCCAGGCTGGGGCTGAGAGAGAGGGGGTGAGCAGGGTAGTAGTGAGGGGAGGTGGGGGTGAGTGAGCTGTTTGAAATATTCAGGTGCTGAGCAGGAGCAGGTGACCACCCCATTGGACAGAGCAGTTCTGATACCATGAAAAAGTGATGACCAAGTCTGTGCTGCCCAGGTGACGGAGCACACAGAAAGTCGGCTTGCAGCCATTCCCCAGGACCTTGGCCAGACTGACAGACCTGGTCTATACAGTGACCCCTAAGCATGCAGTGGGTTTTAGCCCCTTCCCTAGAACAGTGACTTGCCTGCCTGCCAGGTCCATGGGGAGAGCTTGGTGGGGCAGGGATGCTTCTCCAGATCAGGGTAGGTCAACTCCAAGCCTACAGTGTGGGGGAGGCAAACTGCAACAGAAAACTATTTTCTGCTTTTAGGGAGGTGACTCCTGGAACCATAGCTAGAGATAGACTGGATTCTGAGCCATTCGTTTCTGTGGTTTATTCCTTTCTGGGGGTGATGGGCCAAAAATTTAAGTGAGAACAAAGCATTTGGCAAGGGAGGACTTGGCTCAGTTTCCAGGCACTTGGGGCGGTTGCTGCTGCTCTGGAGTTATATCGGACAAAATGTCCTGAGGACTGTCAAACAGCATCTGGGCAGTGCTGAATCCGCTTTTCATTTCTAAGGGGGATGTGAGGGAGGGCCCTGGGTATCCTGCTGGGCCACTGCAGAGAGAAAAGTGATTTAACCTGACCCAGAAACCTCTGTGGAGCCTCACAAAAGCTGTGATGATGACAAAATAGGCTCTCATGAGGCTGGATGGAAAACAAACAAACTGTATACAGGCAGCCTGTTGGAAAAGAAAGGATCAGAGTGGGGATCAAAGACTTTTCAATGACAGCAATCCTATTCAGTGAAATGTGCCCCAGAGCAGCAGCTACAAACCCACCTACTTTGTGAGGTTTAAGATTTTGAGTGTTTGGGGACTGCACTTGTGATGTGTACCCCTGTTAGTGATGCTAAACAGAAATGAGCTCCCCAGTCACCAATTAATGACTCCCAGGGGTTTCCTTCCCACAACAAAAAAAGGCACACTTGGATCTTCTCCTAGCAGACATGAAGTCTGTGTGTAGCAGACAAAAACATTGGCACATACTTCCTTGAGGACAAAGCTTGCAGAGGTAGATGGCACCCACACAGTCGACACCACTGACCAGCAGTGGCAAAGGGATGTTGTTTAAATGGAGCAAGAGGTGCATTCCTTCACCCACACTCCCCTTGTTGCATTAACAAGGAGTAATTTAATTGGAGTGACACATTCTGGAAGGCTCAGACAGCCAGCACAAAGTATCCTTGCAATTTCTAAATTGAATAGGCATTAAATTCTGAGCATGGAAAATCCTGCATCCTAACATGGGATTCTCTGCCACACATCTTCTTAAGAGACAAAAAGCAGCACACTGCTAGGAATCATTGATTGCTTTGGAACAAAAGACTTTTGATCACACTTGGTTCTATTGGAAAAAATTAAGCTAAACACAATGATATAGATATAGATATAGATATAGATACATAGATATAGATACATAGATATAGATATATAGATAGATATATGGTGCTGTAAAAATCCATTTTTATATTTAGGCTACAAATACCAGCACAAGGATAGGTTATCTGTGGCCATCTGGTTTAAATTGCAGCCTCCGTCAAAGTTTTTTCTAGAAATTGAATGCAAATTTGCTGCATGGGTAGGAACTAACAACATATTTAAGCAGGAACTAAAAGGCTATTTTCTGTAGCTACCAGAGACAGAAGAGTGAGACCTTTTGCGGTTTGATGCATTATGGAAAGTGAACGAATCCTGCTAATATGATGTCATGCTTTATGCTTGCTTGGAACAGATATGAATGTCTCTGCAGGGTGGCAGATACAGGATTTCTGGAGAACAAACCTATTGGTAAGGGCACCACCTCTACTTCAGTTGCTGTGTCTTCTTAAAAGCCTCCCTGCTTCTTTCAACCATTTTGTCACATCAGAAAGGCCTCCCTCACAGAAATGTCCTGCTCTCCAACATGATTTTCCAGTAGAGCATCCTGAAACCTACAGGAATAACTGGAGGGAAGTCTCACATATTTTTGTCTCTTGTCCCCAAGAGAAGGAGGGTTGAGAGGATCAGGCAGTGTGTTGTAATTACAGCTTCTGGGTTCTCCCTCTGATGATGACACAGAACACAATCTTTGATGCTGTCTGTCTTGCTTTAGTTTCTGAAAGGCCTGAGCATCATATGGTCTTACTTCTCCTGCTCCTGGGAGTCCTGTGCCCTTTGTTACACATTATCAGCCATGCATTTGGGTTCCTGCCTGAGGGTTGAAATCTGCCACGTGCCTCTTTTCCTCAGAAAGTGGCAGAGAGAACTTATACAACTTCAGTTCAGACAAAGCAGGGCACGCAACCTCTTTTGTGCCACCTCATCTCAAAAATAGCACAGCTGGTGATGTGCTTGACAGTGTTGTCTCCAAGATATGCTGCCAGGACCAGTATCAAAGATGCCTGACACAAAAAACTCTACCTCTGGCTCACCAGTAGCCACCAACTCCACCAGTGGAGGATAAATTGCATTGTGGGGAGCTCCATAAGGATGGGAGCAGCTTGCTTCCCAAGGGTTAGTCCTAGTGGATAAAAAGCCCAGACTGGGCACATCAAAGGAAGCCCCTTGAGTCTGTAGGTGTGCTGTGAAACTCCTTGCCACAGAATGCATGAAGCATCTACAACTCCAAAATCAGAATTAATTCAAAAGTGAATAGACAAATTCCTTGGAGAAAAAGACACCATGGGCTATTGAATGCAAAGACATAAACTCATACCACCTTTTCCCCCTCTTCGCCCTTCTCCTTTGCTCTTTTTGTGTGATATTCACATATTTGAGATAAAATCATTGCTTTTCCTGGAGGGCGATCATCCCTCAGGCAGCTTTTCATCTAGCTGAGGTCACATCCTATAAAAAGCAGAAATGCATGTAGGAATGCAAATTATTTACAATTGTGTCTTAGCGTGCATGGAATAACATTTCAGTGCTGTTACAGGAATTGTGGCAGCTCAGGGCTTGTGCCTCTTTGCTTTGCTCTGCCATGGCACACATGCATGGGTGAGCTCTCCTCAGAGGCATGGGATCCATCATGTGAGGGTGGGTCTGAAACCCTCAGGAGCCAAAGTCTGCCGGGATGATTGGGCAGGGGGTGTCTGAGCGGGTAGGCAGCAAAATTCCAAGCAGGCTGCTCCTGCTTGCTGCTGTTCCCATGGAAACAGGGGAAAGGCGAGAGGAGACAAATCCCCAGCCTCTTTTGAAGATGAGCTCCTTCAGCAGCACCCCCCGGCCATCACATCTATTCCCATAAGAAGCAGGGGTTGGCAATTCCCCTCGGATGCATCTCCTTGAGTGAGACCATCAGGCCTACACACTGTTCCTTTCTCATCCCAGGCAACAGTGGACAAGGGCTTGCCAATCATCCCACCGCCAAGGCTGAGCCTCAGAGCTCAGAAAAAGAGAAGTTTCCAGCAAATTCTGCAGCTTATGCTTCTTCCTAGTTTGGATCTGGAGAAGCACCTGCAGAGACACCTGTTTTCCGCACTATCAAGGAGGCTGGGCTGTAACTGCAACATCCAGATCTTCACAAGTACAGACCCTTCCCAAACTCTGTGTGTGTGTGTTCCCCCTGTGAGATTAGATTGAGGGTCTCAAGAGACTTTTCCAGTCACCCCTGTAACCGAGCAGGTTAGCTCTGTGGAGAAATAAGCTGTAGCTGGCTCTGTAATAGCTAGCTGAGAACCCTCGGGCCCGGTGCAGATCACAGCAGGGAAGATCCTGCCCAACCTAAGGTTTTCCACGAGTGCCAGCATCAGCACTGATAGTCGCCACTACCCCACTTCCCCCGACCTGCTAGGGTGCCCACAGATTAGAAAAGCAGACAGGGCGCATGTAAAGTGCTCCTGGTTCTCCCGCTTCGTCTTCGTCCCGAGGGAAGGAGAATCCACGGGACCCCTCACCTCTCCATCAGCTGTCCAGCTGGGACCGACGCCAGCCTGATGACCCCTCGGCGCGGCTGAGGGCAGGAGCGTTCCCCGACAGCGCCGGACGGCAGCTCCGCTCCCGGTGGGGCTCGGGAGGGGCGGCTGCACCGGGCCCCCTCCTTCCCGCTCTGCTGCCGGCCG
>VXBU01003360.1:0-76428 GCA_013400315.1 Bombycilla garrulus | reverse complement strand
CCCTCCCTCCCTTCCTCCCCGTCCGCTTTGCATGGCGCGTTCACTGACCGCCCCGGCGCGGGCCGGGCTGGGCTTTGCCCGCACAGGTACGGACCCGCTCGCTGGGAGCCCCTCCGGCCCCGGGGATGCGATGCGGGCCGGTGGGGCGGGGGGGGTTGGTCTGGGGGGCGAGGATCCCCACCCGTCCGTCCCCGCCGCCGATGGGCTGCCCCGGCGCACCTCTTCTCCATCGCTCGCCCGTCACCTGGGGATCGCCGCGGAGCCTCCGGGGCTGGAAGGGAAGCAGCAGCCAGCGCCGTCCGGAGCGGGGGTCGGGGCTGGAGTGGCCGGGATGGAGGAGGAAGGGAAAAAAAAAATCACAAACGAGAAACGCGGGGCACCGTTTGGGCTTACTGCCGCGGGCAGAGCTTGTTATGACTGGGAGAAGTGGACGTGGAGACCTCCTCCGTGCTGTGCGCTGGCTTCTGGGGCATCCGGGATGTGGCACAGCTGCCTGGATCACTGTGGGGGAAGACGCGGTGGGCAGCAGGGTAGAGGGCTTGGGGACATGGCAAAGCCAGGGGCTGCTGCTGGTGGCTGCTCCCAGCTAGAGCTTGGCTGGGGAAAGTGGAAGGTGATGCCTGGGGCAGGCCAGGTACCAGCACAGCCTTGCCTCCAGGTGTGCTGCAGTCTCCCTCACAGATGACTTTTCTGGAGTCCAGGCAGCAGATGCCAGAAAGGGTCAAGAGCGGGGTGCCTTGTGCCTCGGGGGCACCAGCAGGAAGGCAGGTGTGCCAGCCCGTCTCTACAGATCCTGCTTGCAGCTTGGGCTTCCCAAGAAGAGAGAAAGCACCTGCACTGACTGGTGAGACTCACTTTATGCCATGGGTGTTGAACCATGGAGGGCAACTAGGCAGTATAGGAAAGGCAGCATTCTGCTGCTGTGGTGGGCTCTCCTATCTGGTGAGACCACAGCTCTAAGGGTTGCTTGAGGGGGTACTCTGAAGCTGATGCATCGGTTCCCCTTCTGCTGTTGAGGAGCTGCAGTTTGTGAGTGCTGCATAGTCTTGGTATTCTCTGCCTCCTTGGCTTGGGCAGAACATGTATGCTCATGCACGGTTATTCTATATATACAGACTTATATTTAGATATAAATAAATTCAGGAGAGGAATGCTGAAGTTCAAGGACTGGGAATCTGTGCAAATACCGTATAGTCTGCCCTGCGTCTGTTCCTCTCTTCCTGCCTGCATTCAACAACTCCTGATGACCTGAGCCCAGCTCTTCAAACAGATCCTGACAAGGGTAGCTAAACTGTGAGGTGCTTTTTTAGCGTGAGGATGTGCTTGTGCCATGCTGCGATGTGGTCTCTTACTGCCAGTGCTCTGGCAGGGCTGGTTCTACTTTCAGGACAGCACAGACTTTTCAGAGGTGCCAGAGCAGGAGCCAGTTTGGGTCAAAGAAGTGTAGCAGAGGCAGTGCCCAGAGGAGTGTCCCTCACGTACAGTGCCCCCTGGCTCGCAGGGATTAAAAGATTGTTGGGTGCTTCAGTTACTCTGTGGTGGCTGCCAGCTAGGATGTTAGTATAACACTCCATGGGAGCAGGCAAAAAGGCTCTAGTCCATGACCTGCTCTGTTTAGACTAAGGGCGTCCTTCTTATGACCAGAAGCTATCACAGACTTGCATGAAGCAGCTGGTGGAGGAGAGGGAAGCTGCAGCCTCTCATGATGGTGCCATGCTTGCTGGTGTCTCATGTGATGCAATGAGGAGAGACTTTAGTGGCAAGCTTGGATTCATGGACTGACCTAGTGCAATCCTCTTGTCTTCAGAACTATCAGGAGGGGAGAATGTTCCTCCTCCCCTCTGGTGCCTGTGTAATGCCTTACGGGCTGTGCAATGTCCTCATTTACATCAGAACCAGCTGCTGGTGCCAGCATTGCTGAGTGTCCCCGCAGTGTGGCTGAATCCCACATGTCAGCGTCCATTGGCCACAGTGAGTGGGAAGCCAGAGGAGATGTCTAGAAAATGGGAAACGTGCCCTGCCCTGTTTGCAAGTGCCTCATCTTGATATGTCAGGCTGCTGTGTCTAGGAGCCAAGCAGGGCTTCAGGTGCTTCCCAGCTTTGTCCCAGCAAGGCACACAGCAGGAGCTACTAGCCAGAGCTGACCGAGTCCTTGTTGCATCTTGGCATCACATGCCTACCCCCACATTTAGTGTCAGTGAACTGAGTTTCACTCATCAATGCATACTTGGAGGGTAGGAGATCCCAAGAGACAAGCTCTTTGGCCTGAGAACAAGCAAAAAGCATGTCCTTGTCCTGCTGCTCAGGTGGGATCTGATGGAAGGAACCAGTCCTCCTCCAGGCTGCTGTGTAAAATGGAGACCTTGGTACCACTGCAGGAGCTGACTGCTGGCAGGATTCCCTGGATTGTCGATGCTCAGCCTTCCTCTGTCCTCTGCAGTTGGCAACACTGCCAGCCTGGGACTGAGCCACCTCTTTCTTGTAGGCAGGTAGTTCCTGAACCTGGGCTGTAGGCATGGGGTGTGTGATATGGGTATTTGCTGGGACTGTCCTGGCCAGCCATTGCCAATGTTTGTCCAGAGCCTTGGAAGACAGTGTAATTCCTAGAAATGACTGGATCCTCCCTACTTCCCTTTTTCTGGGGATTTGAGGTCAAGGGGATCAGGGCTTATTCATTTCTTGCATGATGTAAGTGAATCCTCGGGAAGAGCCATGGAAACTGATGCTCAGGAGTCCCTCTGGAGTCTCCTGCAAGCTGCTGCCACCACCTGACACTCGGGAGCTACCTGGGCCTTCAGGCTGCTGCTCCAGGGCTTTTTTTTGATTGTTTTTTCAGTCCTCTAGAGGGCTGTCTCTAGGACACCTAACCTAGGAGAGGTTCACCTGTCTATGAGTTTTTTGAGACGGGCCAACTCAAAAAATGGAGGTTTAGCCTTCTTGAGGTGAATTGGAGATTTCACAGAGGTCTCTGCAGGGAGAGGCAGGTGAGAGGCATGGGAGGTAATGACATGGAAACACTTGTTAAAAAAGGATGGGGCCAGGGCTAGGCTGTTACAGGGAGTAGCTTGAAGCACTTGAAGGGTTTCAGTATTCAAACTTGCAGATGTGATGAAGGGATTTTGACCTATGTGCTTGGCCACTGAGGTGCTGGGTATGTTTGTTCCCTTGAGGCTGTTTTTTTCGAAGAGGAACACCCAGATCTCAAAGGAGTTTAGTGCAAGCAGTGATGCGGGTCCCCTCTTCTACTCCCTCTGTCCTGTGCATTGTGAGTGTCTCGTTTTGCTCCATGGCTGGTTGTGAATCGTCCCCTCCATCCCCTCCATCCCTCCCCACACATCCCCAGCAGCACCTGCAAGTGTGGGCCTCCATCTCTATTCACTTCAGGGGCAATGTCAGAGGGCAGTGCCACGCAGGAGGGAGGGGAGGCCCAAGCAGCAGCCTACCCCTTGCCTTTCCTGGGATGTGTCTCAGTTAGTGCCTGCAAAGGGTTGCCCCATGTGTTCTACGAGGTGAACTGAATCACAGAGAAGGGAGCTGGTTGGGATCCCATATCAGGTTTGGCTAAGCTATGGCCAGCCTTGCCCCCCAGCACTGCAGAGATGTTTCAGTGCACCTGCAATAGCAGATTTGCTTACCGCTCTCCAGTGCTGGAGCCTGAGCAGTGAGGGGAGCTCCTGGAGGTGGAGGGAAACCCTGTTTGCAGTGAAGTAGGACAAGTCTTTTGCCTCATTCCATCAGACTGCGGCGGGCAGATGACGATGGCATTTATATCAGTGCCTGCTCTCCTCCTAGTGACACTGTTCTGAGACAGATTTCTCTTTCCCCAGCTTTTTCATCTGCTTGTGTGCTATGCTGAACTTATCCAAGGCTAGTTAAGAGCTCAAGGAGACAACCTTATTCAGCTGCTTCTGTGGGGGAATCTGTGGAGCTGATTGTTTGCTCCTGTGAGCCCTTTGCAGCCTGGGAGAGGAGCAGGGATGCTGCAGTTCCTACTGGGATTAGACTCTGCATCTGGCTCCTCCTCCGTCTCTGCTGTGGTTGTATCCCGTCACCGGCACTTGATCAGCTTTCGGAAACCCCACCAGAGCAGCTGAGGTGTATGTGTTTTACCTCAAAAGCCTAGGACAAAGCTGGGTTGTAAACAGTTTACAGCAGGGGTTAGTGTGACCCAGCAAAAGTGCTGCAGTATCTGAATGTTGTAGTCCTAGGAGGAGACTAATGCGTGGACTAGAGCCCTGCTAACACAGTTCCTGGAACCAAGCCTGGGCTGCATCGTGCTCTCTGCCCTGGGTGGGTAACCGCAGTGGGGCTTGCCTACATCTCTGCAGGGTGACAGCCAGCATCTCCCTTCTCCTGCAACACAGGCAGTGCGGAATATGAAGGGCTGGGGAGTGATTATGAGGTAGAATTTGCTTTTCTGAAGCAGACGTGTCCAAAGACCTGTCATTCTGGTGCCCCTTCCCCAGCTGGCAAATGCATGAGCTGGTTGCTTTGCTTTTTTCCTTGTGCTCCGTTTGCAGATCTGCCTCCTAAACAGAGTGCTGTTTCTCAGCATTCACACCCCACATGTGTGGCATGTACCACTCCAAGGGCCCTGTTCAGACCCTCCCCATGCTCCTCCTTTGGCTGAGCAGCTCCTTTAAATCCTCACAGCAGAGCTGCTGCTGCCAGGGAAAGCCTGAAACGCAGAAGGCAGCAGTGAGAGAGGAAGCCTTTAGCAGCCTGGGTAGTGGAACAGTATTCCAGCATGGGAGAGCCGTGCTGCAACCAAGCAAAGACAGACGGATCCGAGCAGGCTCTTGTGACTGCAGCATTGATCTCAGGAGGGAGAGCACAGCTCAGGTGGCTCTGCCTCCAGAAAGCCCCCCCTCCCCTTCTTCTCCTCACTCCCTTTTCTCTTACCTGGGGTTGCCTTCTTGCCCCATGACTGTGAGGCTGCTGCAGTGTTCAGTTGCACTGGGGAGGCAGGGCTGCACGTGTGTCCATGCCAACACTGCCAGCGGTGCAACCTCTCTGAGCTGCCTGCAAACCAGCACCACCCCACCTGCCAGCCCTGGACTGTATCTGTCTGCCTCCAGGTCATGCTCTCAGCTAGTGGCTTCAAAGAGGGGAGCTCAGCATTACTGATACCTGGGACTGCCAGTGGGATGTAACACCATTCCCCTTGCCAGCAATGGTTTCTCTGGATGTACCACCTGCTTTGCTCATCACGGGCTGGCTGTTGGGGTGGGCAGGCAGGGGAGCTCCGTGCCTCTAGGAGAGAAACCTCTTTTGGAGGTTTGGGCAGGATCCAGCCCTGCTGAGTGCAGTGACAGACAGACAGTGACAGTGACAGAAGTCCCACTGGCGGGCTTTGACAAGGGCGGGGAGGAAAGATAGGCCTGTGGGACTCTAGAGCACCAAGCCAGGAATGAGGGGCTCTTCAGAAGAGCAAGGTGCATTTCTTAAAGGAAAGAAGAGGCCCAGATCTGTCCCTAGACCTGCCAGTGGCCTTGTGATCTCTGGTTCTTGTTTTAATTTTCCTTTTCATGCCAGTGAAAGTGCCCCTCCTGCTTTCTGACAGTGTGATCCCAGTCAGTTGTTTGGGATTCCTGGATGAGAGACCTCTCTAGCCCAGCATGCTCCAGAGTGGAGACTAATGGAGCCAGGCTTGGATTGCAGTGCCATGAGCAGTGTCATTATAGCTGGCATTGGCCCCTGCCACGGTGGAGATGAGCTCAGGAGCTGCTGCTGCCTGCAGGTGCAGAGGGAGAGCAAAGTTTGAAGCCTCTGAGTGAGTTTTGTGGCATCTGCACAAGGCTGAGGTTCTTGACCTCCTCTCTCAGGTTGCACCATTGGAGATTCCTGGATGAGATCTTCTGTATAAGAAAGCAAATAGTTGCTTTGCCTGTTCTTTCTTTGGGTGGGATGATGTCATCTCACAGACAAAGCTGGATCAATACTTGAGACTTCAGAGTGTTGCAGAGTGACAGAGATTTCCTTAACCAAGTTTTTTTCATGGGTTTGTGTGAAACCCTGCACTGTTCTATGGTAAAGGCACCAGTGCAATCCCTTTAAAAAGTCCTGTTGCTGAAGTTCTGTCTTTTCCTCACCATGAAAAACCTAAGAGCATTTTTTTCAGAAGTGTGGGCTGTCACAGCTGAATCCTAGTGCAAGCAGGCACATTTGCCAACAGCTGTGAGTGGCCTCTTGCCCTCCTTGCTGCTGCAGATTGGTAGGATGCTCCTTCCTTCCAGCCTGAACACTTTTTAGAATGTTACTCCATATTCGCTTTCTCTCCTACCAAAGATGCCTATGTTTCAATTGTGGAAAAGTACTTTCTCACTGGTATGGTTTATAAAGCACTTGAGAAGCACTTCAGAGCTCCTTAGGCTGCCAAGTGTTGTAGTGGGAATTGTCATTACCAAACACAGACCTTCCCAGATGCAGAAGGTCTGTTTCTCCATCTTACAGGCACACCGGGCAGTGTGTGCCGCCCTGGTGGAGAAATTGCTGGAATGTTGCTGTTGGTCATGACCAGGAGGCGAGGGAGAGACTCGTGCAGTGGGTTGGGCTGTGGTGAGGGGTTCAGGTGGCATGATGTCAGTTAGAGCTGCCTGTGCTGGTGGGGTGGGTGCAAAAGCTGAGGAATGTGGAGGATATCACCCAGACTCATCTTGTGCTCCAGTAGTGCTCCCTGGGAACTGGCAATGGTAGGGGTTACTCCCTGTTGAAGCAGGGGGATGTTCAGGGTGCAGCTGATAGTGTTGTCCTTTGTCACTCTCTGCCATGTCCAGCTGGGCTCTGTCTGTCTCCCAGGGAGGGGCAGGGCACCAGAAAGGGAGCTGGGGCATGACAGTTGCCTGTGCTGCATGACCATCATCCTGTGAGAGATCCCAGCCTCTGCCCTGCCCGCTGAGGCCCCTGCCCCACAGCATCTGCTGTTTTGTCTCTGTTCACAGAGCTGTAGGTGCTACCACAGCACCCTGCTGCCCGCTCCCCTGCCCCTGCGGCCTACTGACTCCTCTCTTGTTTTCTCTCTCCTTCTCCCTGGTCCCTGGAGCAGCAGCGGCCAGTGAAGCAGTCTCTCAGCAAGTCCCTGTGCCGAGAGTCCCACTGGAAATGCCTGCTGCTGTCCCTCCTCATGTATGGCTGCATGGGAGCCATGACCTGGTGCCACGTCACCAAGGTGACCCGGCTGACCTTTGACAGCGCTTACAAGGGCAAGTCCATGATGTACAAGGACAGCCCCTGTTCCAACGGCTACGTCTACATCCCCTTGGCTTTCCTGGTGATGCTCTACGTGGTGTACCTGGTGGAGTGCTGGCACTGCTACACGCGCAACGAGCTGCAGTACAAAGTGGACGTGGAGAGCGTGCACGAGCGCGTGCAGCGGATGCAGCAGGCAACCCCCTGCATCTGGTGGAAGGCCATCAGCTACCACTACGTCCGCAGGACCCGGCAGGTGACCCGCTACCGCAACGGGGACGCCTACACCACCACCCAGGTGTACCACGAGCGGGTCAACACCCACGTGGCAGAGGCCGAGTTCGATTATTCCAACTGCGGAGTTAAGGACATCTCCAAGGACCTCATTGACCTGGAGAGCTACCCGGCCACACGGCTCCGCTTCACCAAGTGTTTCAGCTTTGCCAATGTGGAGTCCGAGAACTCCTATCTGACCCAGCGGGCCCGCTTCTTCACCGAGAACGAGGGCCTAGACGACTACATGGAGGCCAGGGAGGGGATGCACCTCAAAAACGTGGACTTCAAGGAATACATGGTGGCCTTTTCCGACCCAGACAACCTGCCTTGGTACGTATCTCACTATGTCTTCTGGGTGGCGGCTCTGCTGACCCTGTCCTGGCCCCTGCGGGTGCTAAATGAGTACCGCACCTCCTACGTCCATTACCACGTGGAAAAACTCTTTGGGTTCGACTACGTGGCGGTGACGCCGGCCGAGGAGCGCTCCTTCTGCCGGAGGATGCCCCGCGTCAACACGGTGGACAGCACCGAGCTGGAGTGGCACATACGATCCAACCAGCAGCTGGTGCCCAGCTACTCGGAGGCCGTCCTGATGGACTTGGTGGGGCTCTCCGGCTGCACCAGCTACTCTGCTTGCCGCTACGGGGGCTACCGGCAGAACTGCGAGCGGTGCCACAGGACTATAAGCAGCTCGTCCATCTTCTCCCGCAGTGCTCTGAGCATCTGCAACGGCAGTCCCAGGATTCCCTTCAGCAGCAGCCGCTTCTCCCTGGGCCGCTTGTACGGCTCGCGCCGCAGCTGCCTCTGGCAGAGCCGGAGTGGCAGCCTGAACGAGCAGAGCTGTCCCACCGAGCAGACGCGCCTCTCCAGCCAGGTGACTGTGGAGGAGGAAGACCCCCCTCCTTATCAGGATGCTCTCTACTTCCCTGTCCTCATTGTACACCGCAACGAAGGCTGCCTGAACCACGACCACCGTCACCTCCATCGCAATGGGTCCTGCGTGGAGACCTCACTGTGAAAGCAGAAGGCGGTGAGATCTCATTGTCCGTTGCCTGGCCCAAGCCAGCGCAGGATCTGGGGAGAGGAGCACAAGGGGGATGGCCTGGGAGGACATCGGGATGGAGTGGACACGGCATCCTGCTCTGGCAGCCAGCAAAAGCTTCCCCCGCTGTGGCTCTGACCTCCCAGAGGGGTGAATGCTGATGCTCCCCCTGACATGGCACAGAACTCTAGACCAATCACCACATGCAAAAAAAAAAAAAAAAAAAAATTAAACAAAACCAACTGCAAAACCGTAATTCATGGTATCAAGACCCAAAATGGGGAATAAAACGACAGGCCTGATGCAGACAGGGGGTGGCTTTGGCTCCCAGCCCTGGTTCCAGGCTGGCTCATGCTCCAAGGAACCAGCAGCCACCAAAAAGCATCCTGCTGCACCTCTGCCCACACTGGAGCAAGACCCCTCACAGGGTGGAGAACAGGTCCCTGGGAGCAGGGTGTCGCTGCCTGTGACAGAAGGTCATGGGTACCCAGGCACATGGAGCTGAGTGGCAAGTTAGAGCAAAGGCTGAAAGCCACAAATCCTCCTCTTCCCCTGTCCCCCTGACCATTCCCCACTCTCCCCACTTCTTTTTTTTAGACCATGCTCCGACTGTTACTTTGTTCTCACTGCTGGGAATAGCATTGCCTCCGGAGCATCCCAGGCTCGGCTCCTTAGGAAGCTTCGGTGTGCCAGCTGTGAGTCAGCATCCCCTTGGTAAAGGGTTTTCTGTTTGGGCATGCAGCACCGGGGAAGGGATGAATGTGCAAATCCAGACAGAGCAGAGATCTGCAGCACTACTGATGTGTTTGCTGGAGGAGGGCTCAGCTGGAAAGAGAAAACGGGAGGCACCTGGTGAGCTGGGGAAGGGGAAGAGGATGGCACTGGGACAGACGTCGTGGTATCAGGTGACACGTCAAGTGTCTGGGGACCCTTCCTGGCTTTGAAGTGAGTCCTAATTGGTTCAGCCAAGCATCAAGGAAGTTTCTGGTAGGTTCAGCTGCAGTTCACGTATTGATAGTGGAGCAGCAGGTTGGTGCTTGTCTGCACTAGTGAATTTTGCATGAGATCCAGCTGGGCTCTGGCTGTGGCCTCTGAGCTGCAGGCTCCTGGAAGCCTCATTTTGGAAGAGAGCTCTGAGGGGATAGGAGGGACAAATGCCAAAGCATGCTGGAGCATTGGGAACTTCAGCTGGGGAAAGGAGGATGAAAAGGATTCAGTTTCTGTGGGACCCCTCTGTTGGTGCAGGACCTGTGCAGGAGGTATCTGCCAAGAGGGACGCTCTGCAGAACAGGGGTGGGGCGGGGGGGCGGGGATCCCTTAGAGGAGACCCTGATTGAAACTAAACTTTTTGCATGACAAAGGTTTTTGAAGGGAGGTGTCAGGCTGTGAGAAGTGAGATGACTTCTGTGTACCTCATTAGCTACTGGGTTCTTCTGCCTTGCTCTTGTCAGGGCAGGTTGCTCTGAGCTTTGTGCTGCCCCTTCTACCCCACTGCAAAGGATCTCAGTGACATTGAGCAGAGAACCTTCGTGTCACTGAAGCTGCAACAGTGTTTGCAGCGTGCAGACACCCAGCTTTTCCTCCTTCAGCAACACATCCCCAGATCTCTTGTGTCCTTGTTCTCAGAAAAGCTGTCTCCTTTTCAGCCAGCTCTTTGGGAAGTGCATGCCAAATCAGCCAGCGATTTCTCCAGACAGCACTACTCCTCAGCTTCACCTCACTTCCCTCATCAGCTGTGGCAAACAAAAGCTAAGAGCAGCACATCTTGGGTGACAAGGGCAAGTCCATTGGCACCTGGGCATTTGTGCTTGGTGGCTGCCTCCCCATCTGTCGCAGAAGGGCAAACAGTGAGACACTGTGTGTAGTCCAGCCATCTTCCTCCTGCCAGCTATTAATGAGAGGTCTGTGTCTCTCATTGTGCTGCTGTGGTGCTTTGCCTCCCAGGTCTTGAGGAGGCTGCAGATGCATCCATGTACCACGTTGGTCCTCTTTTGAAAGTCATCCCCTGCTGGCAAGCCTGGAGTGGTAAGCACCCATGTGCATTGTAGGGCTCCACTTTTCATTTCCCCCAGAGCAGTCTGTTCTGCTCTTTATGCCTTGCATATCCTGGTTAATGTCTCTGGCCCTTCAAGACAGCTTGTCCTCCTGGATCTTGGGTGCTAATCTACAAATTACAGTGGTTTGAACAGGAAGTCTCTTAAAATCTCACTCTGTTTATGATTCTGTCATAGCATCAGCCCTTACTTTCACTACCAGAGCTGGATGTTGGCTTAAAGAAGAGGGTCCTTTGGAGTACAGAGAAGCATAAGGTCTCTGGTGTAGGCACATCCCTCTCTGTGTTTTGTTCTCATTATTCTTGGCATAGATTCAGACTGGGCGAAAGCAGTCCTGGGATTTCCTTGCTTAGTAATGACATTTGTCTTGCTGTGCACTCGTGCTTCTCTCTCCAAGGGCCTAATGTAAGCCAAGGCCAATGTCGGGTGTCCTCGTGACTCCGGGGAGATAATGGTGTGTGCTTGTATGTCCCAGTGAATTGACACAGTGGAGCTGCAATGGGTCATTAGTGAGGAATGAGGTCCCGCTTGTCCTTCCTGACAAGTTCTCTTTGAAATCTCCTGCACATTGCTTAAATTAGTCTGTAATGGCTCATCTTTCTATCCCCAGCCTCCAAGGTGCCTTGGGCAGATGGATTTATCTAAGTTTTGGCAGGCCTTTTAGCTCCCTGGGGCAAAGACAGTCTTCACAATAGGGACAGATTAGCAGGGTCTCTGTGCCCCCTGGCTTTCAACACCTGCAGCCGAGTTTCAGGCACCGTGTCCTTGGCTCTTTCTGGGGCTTTCCATGAGAATGCCTTGCCCTTTTCCTCTGGCCCCATTTTCACCTATGAAATCTTATTGTGGAGGTGGTCTATCCAGGTGGACACATGGATCTTTGAGGCACGGCTGCTGTTCTGACCCACAGGATCCATACAGTCTTCCTGTGCTGAACACCTTCCCCATGTACTTGGTTCCAGCTGGGGCTAGGTCTCAGCTGTAGTCCCAGTGCTACTGTCTGTGGCTGGTCCAGACCCACAGTACCCTAAGAAGTGAGACCTCTCTAGTCAGTGTTCCCCACTGCATGCCAGCCTTTCTCAAAGATCCCATCCCTCATATTCTTGGCCCTACCCAAATGTGCCTGGTAGAACTGCCCCCCTGGTCCATCCTATTCCATTCTCTCAAGGGTGGCGACATGCCTCAGGAAAGGGGGATGGTGCACTTGGACATGGTAGGGGAGCTGGACTGGGCAGCAAAGACAGAAGCTGCCTGGTGGCTTGACAGAGAAGTGGTGGAGCTGAAGAGGAGAAACTGAAACTAGGGTTTGTCCTGACATGTCCGGTCAGGCAGGAAAGTTCAGAGCAGAAAACTGGGCTTTCCTTCCATCTCCTGGCATGGGACACCACTCCTGGCATGGGACATTACTGGCAGGGAGGGTTTCCTCCTAAGTGTTGGTGAGAGACCGCAGTGCCCTGGGCCAAGGCAGCTGCTGTAATTCTACTTATGGCTCAGGTTACGAGCACAGACACCCAGAGATGGCCTGTCCCTGTTGTGGCACATGGCCATGGTGGAGTGGTCCCATCTCCTGCCACGTACACATCGCCCACCGCAGCTCTGGGCTGTGCTGCACTCAGGTGTCTGCTCTTCCTGAGACTTGTGTTTGCTCTCTGCTTGGTGATGACATTGCTTTGGCAGGTCATTCCATGGCCCAATATGCTCCTCTCAGGATAGCCTTCTCCCTTATATTTAGCCTGAGTTCTCCCTGCTGTATCTTAATGCCGTTACTTCTCCTCCATTGACTGGTGAGTCTAATTGGCTCTGTTCCTTTTTCTCATGGCCTTCCTGACACAAGTAGGCGTGTTATCTGTAGCCTTCCCTTTACCAAAACCAGAGTCTTGATCTCACTGCCAGATCCTGGCTTGAGTGGTGGTGCAGAAGTTTTCACTGCATAGTGAGTATGTCACTCCTGCTCTGAGCCTGGCCCGGGCAAGAGGGCCAAAGGTGCAGGCCATGCCTTGGTCTGTCAGTGTGGCTGTGTCCTCACTGCTGGTGCAGAAGACCTCTTTAAAGTGAGTGGAGTGTACAGAGCTGCTGGCCGCTTACACAAGGAAAGCAGGACAGCACGCATTGCCCTCTGGGAAGGTCAAAGCTGGGTGCTTGTCAGTATGATGGGGGTAATAACTAGGAGGATCTCTGCAGTCAGATGGCTTTGGTTTTTTCCATACATCTTTCCAACACTGCGGTTTTCCATGGGCTGAGAGTCAGGCTCAGCACTGCACTTAGCAGCACATTTTCCTCATATATCAGAAGGAGGGAGGCAGGAATGCTACCACTCCTCTTCATGGCCCTTCATGGTGCTAATGCAGCCCGGAAGAGAGCTAGTCCTTACTGCTGCAAGGCTGGAGAATTAGTCTGGGCTATTTGGTGTTTCCTCTTGCTGTCAATATACTTGTCAGGTACTTAAAAGCTCTCCAGCTTTTCTGAACTAGAGAAAAAGAGAGAGAGACAGAAGTATGTGAGAAGCTCTGGATTAGCTGATCATCAAGACCCTTCATCACCCATTTATCTATCTTTCAGCACAGTGGAAGCTTCCCACGTAGTGCCTAGCACCTTGCTTGTGCAGAACCAGTCCAGGACACCAACCAGCCAAGTGGTACTTCTTTGAGCCCTCTGTGTGTCATGTCTCACCCCACAGCAAGCAGGGAGGTTTCAGAGAGGGCTGTCTGGGTGAGCAGCTGTAGGGGCATCCCATTAGGATGGGAGAGGGAATCTGATCCTTCCAGTCAAATATGCAGTATTAAGGCTAGGGGAGCTGCTGTTCATCTGCTGTCAAACAAATACACCCAACTTCCTTTCTGCTCCTCATAAAATTCCCATTGGAGATCCAGCTGGTCCCTGCCCTCCTTGTTGTCTCTTTACTCAAGAGACTGCAAAGTTGTTTAATAACTGATGGATGCCCGTGGGGTGAGAACAGCAGGAAAAGGTTTATTAAGTGGAAGTTTAAGAAAGTTAGGTAGCATCTGATGCCAATAAAACAGCACCTGCTGGTTGGCAGGTGGGGCGAATAACGCCTTTTAAGCTCTCTTTCCAGCCTTTCCAACCACAGCTTCACCACTGCTGTCTAATGTCACCAGGGTGCTGCCTTCTGCAGGGTACAGGCTTTGCTGCAGTGTGCTCCTACTCTGCTGCAGTCACTGTAGGGGCTGGGTCTGAAATGCTACACCACCACCGAGATGTTGTGTTACCAAAGAACTGTAAGTCTCGAGCTGGGATATGTCCTTCTGATCATGTTTCATTCCTATTCAGTGGTTAGAATAAAGTCTGTAGGAATATGATCTGAAATGAAACATAGTTTAAGTGATAGCTCTATCTGGTGCTGCTGCCTCCTGTGATGCACTTGGGCCTACACTCTCCGCTGAGCCAGGTATGCAGGGGAGCCAAAGGCTGGTTCATAGGACCTGGGACCCCAGTGGGGACTTGGGGCTGAGCCTTCCTGGGGCTGTTTTCCTTGTGGGCATTTCTGGAAAAAGTGGAAAGGGGTCATAGTCACACTTCAGGTAGAAATTAATGGGCTATGTTCATTCCCAGTGTATTTTACTGAAGCTAGTGGTTCTATACTAATGTGAGGTTGGCTTAGCAGCTCCTCAGAGGGGTCTGTCCTTGAGTCCAGAAAAATTGATCTGTCACAGTGTTGCTTTGATGTGTAGATCTTATGCTGGGACTTGGCTAACGTGAATGAATGTTGAATATCTGTAATTTCTACAAGCAGTGGGTTGAATTGTGCTCTACTGCCTCTGTCACAGCTGCTCTGCCAAGGGGAACATTATGCCTGTGGATGTGATCTCGTCAACTCCCTCAAAAGCAAGCTAACAAGCAAATTGACCTCCACAGCACTGGGAGAGGAGCCTTCTCCCACAGGACCATAGCCTTTCCACCTCTGAGGTAAAAGAGGTCCCAAGGACAGAACTGAACCTGCAAAGACCCATGGCCTCGTGGCCTGCCCTTCCTCCTTCCCTCCTTACCTCATGTCTGTCTTGGGGGAGGGACAGTTTCCCTGTGGAGTTCAACAAGCTCTTCCTGCTGCTCATAAACAGGCTCTACTAACAGGTATATCATCCACCTATGCAACTCTTCCAGAGGCTGCCAGATTTTCAGGAGCCCATTACAATGTGCAGCATGGCCGTCCAGCACTGAGAATAAGCACAGCGGCTGCTGGAAAGCTAAGTGGGTTTTGTTTCTCCCCTGTTCCCCAGGAAGACTCGTTTTGTTGGGCCATTTTGTTTGTTCATTTGTTTGGTTTTTGTAAACTTTGTTTGGGGGAGATGAAGCTTGTGAGAAATTGGTGCCCATTCTGAACCCTCCCCAGTCCTTCGAACTCTGTGAATGGATGGATCACCTATGTGATTATAATTTAGTGGATATTGTAGAACAAAATAACTTCACACACAGACACATGAGGTTCTTTCACTCTCCATCAGCACAAGCTGCTTCTGCAATCTTAGCTACTCACATTACTGAAAGAAAAAGCCTAGCTAGAATGTGGTGAAATGACGTAGTACTTTGTTTCAGTCCCATGGTCTCAACATCCATTAGCAGCGCTGTCAGCTGCTGTGCCATGAATTCAGACTTTGGATGGCAGCCCATGAACCAGGCAGGGTGAAAGTTTGGAAAATCCCAAGCCTGACTCTATGCACATTTCCAGAAGCAGGTGCAGAGGGAGGATCAGCTGAAAGCAGGCATCACCTCCTGCTTGGCCCCGGCAGAAGCTGGTGGGCTCCGTTTGTGCTGCACCTGCCCCCAGGAAGAGCCTGTCCCCAGGGGCCAAGCAGAGGGGAGTGAGAGGAGCAGTGTCTGAGAGAGCAGCACTGCTCAGCTCACTGGGGAAACAGCAGTGACAGCTAGACCCCAAAGTAACAGCATTTCACTTTGGAAATGCCAAGTGCTTTTTCAAACTGAAATGCAACTAAAGGGCCTTAACAGCTGGGAGAAGTGTTTCACATTGCTTAAAAAGAAAAAAAGAAAAAAAACCCAGATTTTTGGTAATGATGTAAGTTTTAATTCTCCACTCCTTCCATCTCTGTTAGTAATGTGCCATGCTGGTGGAGAAGGAATGAGGAATGCCCAAGGCAGATCAGGATGAGGATGGTGGCCCTGTGGCTTTGCAGTGGAGTAGGTTGATCAGGAATGGAGGCCAGAGTTTAAAATTTTCCTCTGCCCCTAGAGGTGTGGTGTGGCCATCCACCTGGATGTGGCAGGGTGGGGTTCTGTGTGCTCGAGCACAGCTGGGATCTGTGGCCCTGCGGAGGGCTGATATGTTTGTGGCTTTGGTGTGGTGACACCCGTCCACCCTTGCAGCAAGGGCTTTTCAGGGTGACAGAGCATTGCTTGTTCCTCGTGAGAGGAAACTCCTGACCTGGTTTCTGTGAGGAGATAGTGTGAAGTGTCACATTTTCTGCAGCGAGTGGCAGGGAGCAGGGATAAAAGCATGGAGCAAGCTGGGTTTGAGAACAAGCTAATGCTGGCTGCCTGAAACTGGAGAGCTGCTGGATCTGCTCCCTGGACAATGCTTTCCGGCTCTTCTCACTCTCCCCAAACCTGATGTGCAAACTGTCATTCCTCTGAGCTAGCCAAAGCACTCCCTTCCCCTGAGCTCCACCGAGGCCGTGCATTCACATCAATTTGGTCCCCTCCCTGCTGGGCACCATGGGCCAGCCATGAGATGCCCTCAGATGCATGATGACCACAGGCATGCTGGTGGCCACACCTCACCATACCCTGCCTGTGCACAGCCTTCCAGCAGTGCTCCCTGCCCTGGCCCGACCACTGCTTGCTTGCTACACAGCAACCGCAGCACATCCTGGCATCACTTTGGCATTACTCTGTGCTTTCCCAGAGGATTTCGCAGCACTTGTCCTAAGTTAGAAAACAGAAGGCCTTGATGTTTTGGTGGTCCTGGGCTCCAGACCAGGGAGGAGAGGAGAGGCAGGTCGGCTGTTGTGGCAGTGCGGAACCAGGGGACAGCATCATGGTGAAAGCAGCGTATCTGCAGGAGAACTCTCCAAACATGGGCTCTGTGCTTCTCAGCTGGGGCCCAGGGCAGAATAGGATGTGAGTGTTCACCAAGAGAGGGGAGGAAGAGAGCTGGTTGAGAGCAGCTGTAAAAGGCTTTGCAAAAGTGGTGGTTTTTACAGAGACAGAAGGGAAAATGGGGCAGGAGGATGTGGTGCTGGAGCAACGGTGCTGTGAGGCAGGGAGAGTGGGGGGGAAATGGAGCAGGGCATTTGATAGAGAAGCTTGGGAGCAGAGTGGGCTTTCAAAGCAATCTGTGCATGCTCTGGCTGAGGAGAAAGGCAGGAGGTATTCCTAAGCTGAGGTGGCCAGGCCATGTCTCGCTGCATTGTTGGAGCAGCAATGTCCCTTCCAAGCCCAGCACTGACAGTTTGAGCACGTGTCATCAACCAGGATGGCTAATGCAGCCACAAGGTGTAAATGTCACTAATGAATAAATTGCCTTGTGCCTTGGAGAGGCTAATCCATCATGGCCAGAAACAGGGATCTGACAAGCCTGGCTATTTCAGGCATACCCTGTAGGGAGGAGGAACGCTTCGTTTCTGAGCCGTCCCCCTCCACCTAGGGAAGCCGATGCAGGGCTTGGCTCTGCGCCACTTCCCATCTTCCCAGCCACATGAGCTCAGGCTTCATCCCTCTTCACTGACACTGAAGAAGCACAAAAGGATCTAGATTAGCCAAAAGTGTCCTGTCAGCAGGATGGTGCGTGGGCCTAGCTGGTGATAGAGTTTGGAGGGATGCTGCTGGACACAGGGCATGGGTGCTGTAGGGGTGATGGAATACAGTGGTAGGTCCCCAGTGATTAGGAGAGTTTGTGTTAGTTGTCTGGGTGTGTTTCAGGCCAGGAGTGCTTGGCACTATGTTTTACAAGCGTGCTGTTTCCTCCTCACCCCACTGTGCTGTCCCAGAGGCAGTGCACAGGACCCCCACTTTCAGGACCCCCTGAGCTGCTGAACCCCAGCCACCAGCACCTTGGCTGACCGTGCAGAGGGCCAGCAGGTACCAAACAGGCAGGGACAGCTCAGCCGAGACAAATCCAGATCCATGGGAGCAAAGAGAAGCTGAACGCAGCAACCATTTCTATGCACAGCCTCTGCTCATCGTTGTGGCAGCCTGCTCCTCCTCCCCACGCCGGTGCTCAAAATCGACCTGCCATCCTGTTTGTGACATATGCCAGTGTGACACCTTGCAAATTGATGCCTGGGTCTCTGTGAGCAGAAACTGCCAGGCTTGGGAAGCTGGCCACTGTCTCCTGCTGCCGCGTGCGCTCTGTTTGGAGCAGCGGAAGCCGGCCTTGCCATCTGCTGTGGGAGGGAGCCAGCTGGGTCCCCTGCTCCGGCCCGATGGGACACCTGCCGGCACAGCCCAAGGGCAGGCCCTCGTGTCATTCCCCCTTCTTCACCTTCCCTGTCTCTCTCCATCTCTCTGGCACAGACCCATGGGTGAGGGGTGCTCCCAGCTGGACTCTGCTGAGTGCTGCTGGTGCTGCATTGGTGGGTGGTGGCAGTGCCCGAGCTCACTCCCTCCTCCAGATGGAGGCCCGCAAATGACCCCCCCTCCTCAAAGCCTGCCATACTCCTTGGAGATGGATCTCATGGCAGAGCTAAGTTATCTCTTCTGGCCCTGCACTCAGCACAGAGTGACCAGCTAGTTACCTACTCTGTGGTAGCTGGACCTGGAACTGACAAGTGACCCACCAACAGCAGGAATGTTCACACTCCAACAGTCTGCTGTTGCTATCCGGCCAGAGTGCATGGCATTTGAAATGGCTTCAACCCTTGCAGACTGGTAGACAGTTGACTGTTGGTCTTGGCTGTGGGCAAGTGGTGCAGGCTGCTTGGTTTGAACTTTGCTTTTTGGCCAAGAGATTGATGAGAGAGAGGGCAAAGAGTTCTCCAGGCAACAGCTACCTGTCCAGGCATTCCTGTGTGTGGCAGCCCAGGAGTGGGTTTGAAGGGTGCTTAAGTGGTGTTAACAGACTCAGCTGTTAGCAGGAAAATGAGCAGTGAATATCTTGGAAAGCAGGTCAGAAGTTGTTCTGGTGATGACATATTTTCCCAGGCCCATTTCTTTCTGTCCCTTGTCCTCACTGGCTCTGGTGGCCAATTTCTCCTCATGTGTCTGCTAGCATGTCTGCAGGATCTCAGTGCTGTCCACCAAGCATGAGCTTTCATTGCACAACTGGCTGACCTGTCCTTGGAGCTACAGTCAGGCTTGCCTAGGACCAGGCCACCCCCATTAAACCCCCACCCTCGCTGCTGGAGCTGTTGCTTCATCAGCCTGATGCTGATCTGGGTCTTTTCTGCTGTTTCTGAACATCAGTTCTCATCTCATTGAGGTGTGTCATCCAGTGAAAATATTTTGTAAATGCAAATAAAAATAAATAAGTATATATCAATACCTCGGTCTCGAGGATGGGAAACAAGTAGTGAGAGATGCCCAGGTAGGGAGGTTTCACAGCTGCTACTGCTCGTTAGGAATTCTTCTGGACATAGTCCCTGGAGATTCCATCAATAGTTGGGAAGGAAGCTGCACAAACCTGTGAGGGCTTGGGGCTGAGCCCTGTCAGCACCCTCGTGTGGCCCCTGCAGTCAGGGCAGCCTCACACTCCATCCTTTCTGATCTATATGGGCGTGACACGGTGCAGGCCCCCTGTGGGCCAGGGGCCAGTGGCACCGTCGGTGTCTGTATCCATCAGGCAGGGCAAGGTAGAAGCGGGTACGTGGTGAATAAATTCTTTTGTGAACACTGGGAAACGGTTTTTACTTTTCAACTCTGTCAATATGATCTAGCTCTGTCTGTCTCTCTATATATGTACAAACAGTATATCACAATGTTGCCTTTTTTGTTGGAAATATCAAAGTACAAAGATTGTAAACCAAATCGGTGTAATAAAAGTTTCAAATGATTCACTGAGGTGGTTGCCAGCAATGGGTCTGTGAGCACTGGTGTTGGGTGGGGCTGGGAGGCATGAGAAGCTCCTGCATTGCTCAGGGGGTGGCAGGGGATGGAAGTCCACCCACTTGCTCAATTCCCTGTTATCTCCTGAGCAGGGTGGTCAATGGACCCACTCACTCAAGTGTGTACCTTGTCTCATCCTCAGGTGACTACAGCATGTAGAGCAAAAGGAAGCTGCTCTATTTTGCTCCAAGCCCAAGGAAGCTGCACTGCTTTCAGGCTTGCAAGCTATGTGGTCCAGTAGTTCTGAAGGGACCCCTCTAGCTTGAAGTTATGCAAAATACAGATTGTTTTGGACAGGTTTACACAGAAGAGCACAACTAGGTAAGGTAAGCATCTGGTTGTAAAGAATTCACCTGTTGCAAAGCAGGCTAGCACTGATCAAAAGCAGAGCAACCCAAAGCAGGAAACCATGGTGGTGAGACCTCTTAATTTATTTAATTTATTTCTATTTACTTTTCACCACTCATGTCAGACTCCAGACAGATTTTACTATAAATACAAATAGATTATTGAGCAGAGCAATATCCAGAAAAAGCTGCTGAGGAACTAGAAACAACATTGCCTTAATCATCTATGCCTCTCACAGCCTCCTCAGCAAAACCTTAAAGTTAGGTCTGGCCTAGACCTAGATGGAAGAGACTTCATCTTAGCTGCTTTACAGGTGAAACAATATTCACTTGCCTGAACTAAGCTTGCTGCTAGAGCATATAAAAGCATCACAGGAGGTGAGATTTAGGGTGCAGTGAGAGAGAGGGCTCAAGAGGCAGATTGCTCTGTGGTGCCACTACAGTGCCTTGAGATCTGATGTCTGTCTGCAGTTAAGTCACAGGCTGGATGACAGGGGTCTGGGAAAGACTGCGGTGGCAGCCCCAAGTTAAGGGTTTCTCAGAAAAGCAAATAAAACCAGGACCCTGAAGTAAAGTGTTTCCAAGACTGCACGGCCAAAGCTCATTGCTCCCTAGAGCACTTTATTCAAAGGAGTTCAGTGGTGGGTTGCTACAGAGATCCCAGCCTCACCGCTTCCCTATTGGCCCACACAATTTTGTGAATGAGGAAATCGGTCTCCTGTTCCACCTCTGTGTGGCGGAGATCAAGCTCGGTCAAAGTCTTGTTGTTTGCCAGCCCTTCCAGCAGCTGCTTCCCACCATCCTGCAAAAGGATGAGAGGGGATGGTTAAAGGAGGACATCCAAAACAAAGTGTATTGCTCCTTTTCCCTCCTCCCCCGGGGAGTTTCTGCTGCTGTCAGTGGGAGGTCCATGAGCTGGTGCCAAAAGGAACAAAAAGGCCTCCACCCGGGTCCGAAATGTTGCTCACAGAAGTGCAGAGAAGTGCAAGAGGTATGCACCTCTCTCTGATGTGACACATGCTAATGACTCCCTCTGGGTACCTTGTCAGGAGTTCTCAGGCTCATGCTGCTTAATAACACATCTGGCAATGATAACCTGAGAGGAGTCTGCTCTCCCTTGTCCCCCAGTTCCCAGCTTACTGCTGACTGGGGACAAATGGATTGGAGTGCTGCTCCTCATCTTGGCAGCTGTGAGAGCCCCAGAACTGGCAGTTTTCTGTCTGGATGCCATTTCCCAGGCTGGGTTGGCTTTCCTGAGGGGAGTATCTCATGTAACTGAAGACCAGCCTGCATGAGACAGAAAATGTGATGTAGCCTTAGGGAGGCAACCTACTCTGAGGCATTCGCCCCCCATACATGAAGCACTATATTTAGGGATGTGACAATTTGAACTTTTTTTTCTGGTGTTGCTATTCCCATTCAGATACCAAATACACCTCCTACCCCTTCTCCTCCATCCAGATGATCCCTTCATCCCAACACCCTGCCTCTTAGCTCTTTTGCCAGAAAGGGCAGTGGAAAAAGGACTGGGAAGAGGCCTCTTTTTAATGGGGTACAGAGGTCAGAATTGAATGCATCTCTAGCAAAACCCCCAGTTTTCCCAAAGATAATACTACCAGCCATCTTTTGGGCTGCCATGGAACTTCACAAATGGGTAACAGGAGAGCTCATCAGAAGGAAGATACTAAGCACAGAGATTATTATTTACTAAACAAAAATCCTTCTATCCTTTCCGACCTTTTCCCCTTTGTATCATTAAACTCAAGTGGTTTTCCAGATCCAGGACCATAAAACTCAGAACTCACAAAAGGTTTTCTGACATCAAATCCTTTTAAAACCCTTGTCAAACACATTGATGCCAATATTCCTGCCAGCAGGGACAGCTGGTCTTGCTGTCTCTTTATTTGACAGTGAGAATAATTGAAGCAGCGCAGAAAGTTTAAAAGCCAGCATGATTGCTTTTGGCTGTCTAGTTTCAGATTTCTAAAGCTCTTTTTAATCAGCAGAAGAGAAGCGGTCTGGTTTGTGGGCATGTTGCATACTGCAGCTCTTAGGGATGTAGTAAGATCTGCGGATGCTCTTCTGTCTAGGAAATGTAAGCCTGTGTTTTGGGAGCCCTTTACAAGCACATAGACATGACACTGCTGACCCACCGCACCGCTCCCGGGCTGCAGGGTGAGTTAAAGAAGCTCAGCAACCAAGCCAATTTTCTAACAGTCTCCTCTGAGCGTGTGATGGACAGGAGAAATTCTGGGAAGGGTGACACTATCTGTGTGCTGCTGAGTGACAGATGGCACAGCAGATCCAAAGCACAGAGGATATGCATGAGACCTGCATCTTATGCCGCCTATCGTTAACTACACTCACGTGTGCGAAGTGTCTGTGATTTTTCCCAGACATGCTTCCTGGTTTTCAGTTTCCGGGGCGGAAAGCCCTCTCTGGCCAAAAGCCCAAAGCCTCAAAGCCAGATTCAGCTCTATGAACAGAGCTAGATGTAACAAGAGAGGTAAATGCATGTTCATGCAGAGAAAGTGCCCTTCTCTTTCCTGACATCGGCTACTCTCTTGCCTCCCCACTACTGATTTTTATCATAGCAAGAATGCAAAATGAGAGATGCATTTGCCTCTGTGGCTTTGAGACAGGCTCAGGATCTGCTTTGCAAGGCCACCATGCAGGCTCACAGAACTGCAGGGAGAAGAGGCTTCTCTTACCAGCCCCAGGTGGTTGCATGAGAAGTTGATGCTTGTCAGAGTGGTGTTCTGAGCCAGGACCTGGGAGAACACTGCCGCAGTTGGCTCTGACAGGTTATTACTTCCCAGATGGAGGGACTTCAGGCTGGTGTTGGTCAGCAGGGCATGGCCAATCGCCTCCCCACCTTTGTCACCCACGAAGTTGAGGCGGAGATTCAGGGAGGTCAGGGTGGAGCTCTCAGCCAGGCCTTGAGCAAGAGCCTGAGCTCCCAGGTGACAGATCTGGTTGTTACACAGATCAAGGGTTTCTAATTTGCTGTGGCTGATCAGCTTGCCAAGAGCTTGTGCCCCGTGGTCCCTGATGAGATTGTGGGACAAGTCCAGCTCCAACAAGCAAGGGTGATTCTGCAAGTTACGGGCCAGGAGCTTGATCTTGTCATCATCCACTTTGCTTCGTGTCAGCTTGAAAACCTGTGGGCATAAAAACCAGGGTCACTACAACAGCCAATGCTTTGGATGAGCTTTGTACAAGATCATCATGGAGTTAAACCTCTGGTCCCCTCTACAGGATTCATTTCCCTTCACTTCAGATGCCTTTAGCTAGCAGGCTCAAGTAGTTGCTTTCCTAGTGGGCAGATACTTCCAGCAAGCAGGGCATGCCACTGATGTCCCATGCCTATTCTAGGGAAGAAGGGTTTGCCTCCTGGAAATGCCTGTTCCTCTCCGCTGACTGCACAAGATCTCTAACTAGGGGCTAAATTAAAGCAAGATAAAGCTGTCCAAACATCTGCAGCAACTAGCAGCATAACCCACCCCAGATCACCTGTCTGAATGAATAGATGCACCAGTGGTAACCACAGCACAGTGTCCTGTGTGGCCGGAGCATCTTAAGAGCTTCAAAAGAGGTAATATCTGTTCTGGAAGCCATATTTCCCAAAGCATGCCAGTCTGTGGGGAGTTCATCCAGCTCACTCTGGCTCCACTCTGGATAGCAACGCCCACTGATGTTTTGGAGGGGCTGAGTATCTGCACTGCAGTTGCCACAGAGCTGAAGATACTGTTAGTGCTTAAGAGGAAAACCCCTCATTGCTCTAAGGCAAGTGTGAGTGTTTCCCCACGCTGTTCTTGGGGGTCTTTGCTGACATGCAAAGAGAGGCTGACATGCATTTATTGAGCAAAGCTACCAAAAACTCCTTATGAAAAGCTCCCTCTGGACTTTTCCTCTCCTCCCTCCCAGAATTATATAAGGAATTAAAACAGTGGAGTGCTGCTGCCCCTTATGCTACAGGCAACAAATGTTGTAGGACTGAGTATTTTTCTCACTGATCCTCTGACAACCCATTCTAACAAGGATATGGCAGAACAAGATACTCAGCGCTAGGCCAGCAGGTCTCTGCACTCTTACAGAGCCTGTAACTTGCAAAAAGAAGGGTGCTACCAGCAAGCAAAACTGGTCCCTGTATTTCTGTCCACAGGCAATTTGAAGATCTAGCTGAGGGAGAAAGGTTTGGTTTGGGGTGTATTACTTTCAAGTTACGGCACATCTTCACGCCAGCAGCCAAGTTGGAGCAGTCCAGCTCAGTGAAATTAAAGAGGCTCCACTCAAAGTTCATGCCACAGCTCTTCACACCGTAAATGAGATGAAGCTCTTCAAGGTGAGGGAGAGCAGTAATGAGATCTTTCAGGTCGTAATGATGCGTGTAGACCTCACCAACTTCAGCATCATCCTCTGTGTCAGAGAGGTCATCGCTCTCTTCCTTTTGATACGCCTGCAAAGGCGGCAGGAACTGATCGATCTCCAGTTTCCGCACGTAGCCTTTGCAGAGTGGGATGAGCTCTAGGACCTGCTTGGGGTCTGTGGTATTAGGGATGAAAAACTTCAGAATGTTCTCCAGGTGACGTTCAAGGAACATCCGTTTCCAGCTGTCTCCGTAGTTGGAGACGTCACACACTTGCCAGCGCTCCATACAGCACCTCTTCCAGTAGTCCTCATGGCTTACTATGTTGGCAGTCACAGTGAGTGGCAGGCTGGTGGAGAGCCTGTCCACCACCTTGTTTTGGTGCTCAGGCAGAAGATAGTTCAAAATAGGGTTCTCTGGAAGAGAGGAAAAGAATGAGAGGTTGGTCTGGGCATAGGAACAATTGCTGGCACTATGGTTCTGCCCAGGCCCCCAGCTGTGTGCCCATGCCCTCCCCTCTTCTGATAATGGCTCTCTCCTCAGTTGCCAGAAGCTGGAGCACAGAGCTAAGTTGGCAGAAGACATGTAGCATTCATTTGCACATTTCCGTATACGATTTCTAACTTTACAATGAAACAACAGCCTAATTGGGTTTACTCTCATAATATTTGGGAACTGCGCCAGGACCTGAGCTCCCCATTTAAATTTAGTTTGAATGCAGTTTATATTCAGAGCAGGAATTCTGCTCCCAAGAGAACTAATTCAGCCTTACAGTGATAGGAGACTTTGGCCTGCCATTTGCTGAACTTTCTCCCTTTTGGTTTCTAAGCATATTGAAGAACAGTATCTGAGAACAACTTAGGCTTTTCATGCAGGTCCTTGTGCCTATTTATCTTAATTCAAGCATCAGTCTTACCTCAAATTGATTCCTGTTCCTTTTTGCGGAGGCACACTCCTAGCTTTTAGGTCCACCTTGTTTAAATAAAAGTTCTGTTTTCCCAGATACTCTTTCCCCTGAGTCTCCTTCCCAATGCTTGCTTGCCCCAAGTCTCAGCTGTCTTCTCTGGTGGAAATTCTTTGTGGCAAGAAATGCCAGAGAAAAGCCACATATACTCACACCATGATATTTGGTTACATGTACACAGTTGTGTTGAGTAACATAAGTCATCAGTGGAAAAACCTATGTGGAGACTGTGAAATGGGAGACCAGATTATGAAACACGAAGGGGGACTAGCTTTATATTTCCCCCATTTCTGGGGCATTTCCTTCCTAAGGACACTGACAGTTTTACCACAGCCTCTTCCTGGAGTCTCTTTCCTGGTGTCCCACAGCTGACACTGCAGTGACCTTCTCTGCAAAGTCCCACGACAGAAGCAGAGGTGGGACACTTGGGCAGGGCCGGGTGAGCTTCACTCAGGCTCATTCAGGCCCCACCGTGGGCAAGGTGTAGCTTCACAGCTCAGGTAACAGCACGAGGGTCCCCATGGAGACGAGCACACTGCTTTTTTGCGTGCACAATGCAGGTCCAGTGCATTTGGCGTCAAACTAACTGGTCAGGCTTCTAGGACTGCCAGGTTGTCCCAGCTCAGACCCTCAAGTACCATCAGCTCCTGGCATAAGGCAGCACTAAGCTCTTCTGTACTGTCTTACACTCCCAGTGTGGACATAGCCTTAAAACTATCTTTGGTCTTTGCTGCCACTTCACTGAGTCAGCCAAAAAGACAGGTAGGCCCTTCTTTTCCCCCTCCCAGTCAGTTCTCAGATGAGACACGCTTCTTCTGTTCTGCTGTGTTTCATCAGTCCACCTGCTTCAAAAGCACATTTGCTGCCTGAGGATATAAATTGTCACATCACTACCAAAAGCCATGGAGGAGGGCTGAGCCTGTGAGTACAATACTGAGATAAGAGCTCCCCTGGGCAGGGAGCAGTTCTCCATCTCATTGTACAGCACTCAGGTCTGTACAGCAGGGCTCCATCCTTGAGCACTACCCTAATGTCCATAGCAATCAAGAGCAGGAAACAGCAACTGCACGGCCCAGTCATGGTTGAGGTGAGTCCAGAAGAGCATGGATGGAAGATGTCATAGAACAAGGTCAGTACAGAGTCACATCCTGGACTGCAGCCCAGAGGACTTCAGCCATCCCTGGAGTGTACAAATACATACTTAGCAACTAAACAGTTTGTTCAACTGGCTGCCCAAGGGGATATTTCTCCCCATCTGTTCCTTTGTCAGGGCTGGGTGCCACACTGCCTTTCAGATGCATCTGCCTGCTTTGTTGACCCTCTGTTCTCTGGGACTGACCCTCTCTCCATGAGTCCTGGAGTAAACACACTTCCACTTACGTTCGAAATTGTGAGCAATGTGCTGGAGGCAGAGCTCAGTGAGGTGGGGGACAGTGACCAGGGACCAGCTGGGATCCTCAGTGATGCAGCGGCGTGTGTAGAACGAGCCATCAGTGGGGTTGGCCTGGGATGGACAGGGTGAGGAAATGGCTCTGCTCTTGTCACCAGCTTCTGGCTCCTGCATCCTTGCTCAGGACCTACTTCTCCTTCAGGAGAAGCAAGGGGAAAATTCTTTGAGAGTCACCACTACGTGGTTACCTGCAAAAGAAAAAGGCTGCTTTTGAAAGAAGCCAGCAATATTAATGGTCAGCTCACACTGCTCTCCCGTAACGCACTTGCTCTTTGCCTGCCTCCTCTGCTTTGGACTGGAAGCACTGCAGCCAAACAATTACTATTACTCAGGCTCATCTTTATACCCTGCCCTGTGCAAAGAGGTCTCTAGGCACCACATGCAATAAGGAGATAATAACGTGGTGTTAATTCAGAGTGCTGTTGAAGAGGATGGACAGGAATTGATTGTTTACTGTCTTTTCCAATTAAAGTAGCAGGGGAAGCTGGCAGGAGCTAGGCTTAAAGCAAAGGGTTCTTCACACAGGCTGCAGTTGAACTGGGGAATTCCTTGCCACAGGATGCTGTGGATGTTAGGAGTCTGTGCACACTCTAAGAAAAGTCCATGGAAGTGAAACCCTTTGAGAATGATGAAATACACAGAAGTCACGTGGCTCAGTGTGAGCATCTGAACACAGCTGGAGGTGGGGAGAGTGCTGGAGGAAAGAACACACCCTTATTGTTTTTCTACTTTTCTCCAGGTGTCTGCTTCTAGCCACTGTCAGAGACAGGTTTTTGGGCCAGCTATCCCCTGATTTGATCCAGTATGCCTGTTCTTATGACTCTATAAAGACAGATGCTTTACAGATGAATACATTATAAGTGTATTCTTTTCCTGCTTTTCTCCATTACTCTCTGGCTGAACTCTTTCCAAACATCCATTAACTGATAAGATGGGTCAGACCTGTTCAGACCACACTGAACCTGCGCAGATATGAGCTGAAAGAACCAGCCTGGAGCAGAAGGAAGGATGCCTGGTCCTATTAACTTTGCAGAGCTTTCCCAGACCAAAGTTTTCCATTTATTCCAAACTCAAGGCCAGCTCTCTCAGAATCCCACATATATGGTTATTGCCTGGAAGTCCTAATGGTTCTCTAACCAGCCAGTCTTGAAGAGGCAGAAAAGACACCAGGAAGGAATTATTCACTTGAGTTCTGGGTTCCACAAGAGCATCTAAGTCTGGTGAGCATCCCCCAGGGCATACAGACCCATGCTGATCCTTACTGGGGCTAACTGGACTTAACAGGGCTGCAGCACAGGGCTGGGCAGTTACAGGCTGCAGGACACCTAAAAGAAGCATGAGGCAGAGGTGGATGCCAATGTCAGAGGTGAGAACACTTTCCTGCAAGACCAAGGGGATATCTCAGGGCAGTGGTGGCCTTGCACCACCATAGGGTCAAAGGATCCCATGGAAGGATAACCCAGACAGTGGTGCCTAGATGAACCATCTTAGTCCTTCCTTCCCCTGCACAAGGTTGCTCCTTTCACCTCTGCCTTCCCACCTGGTGCTGCTTCTGTTCAGCACTCCCCTCTCCCTGGAAGACTTGGAACCGGCTTTGCTAGTGTTACTCCCTCTGCTCCTTCCTCCTCCAAAAAGGCATCTGAGGAAGGGCCTGCAAAACAGGGAAGAGAGGAAATCTGTGAAGTGCTGAGGCCTAGAAGAAGAGGAGCAAATGATTCAGGCTTCAAATACATCAGCAAAGGCTTCTTCAAATGCACTTGAGGCAGGCCTGAGAGTGACAGTCAGGAAAGGGTGGAGATGGCCATGGCAGGGAATTCTCTGGCCCATAGCAGGTGGATGAAGGCTGCCAAGGGCAGGGAAGCTGTATTTCATGGGAGGCAGTAGTGTACAGATGACAAAGGTAAAGGCTGTAGAAAAAGGGAGCCTGATCTGATGAAGGGTGGATGTGGAAGGAGAAGGAATGAGTGGTAGGCAGATGTAAGGATAGACTGGAAGTCCTTTCCCTGCAAAGGTCCTTGTGCCCTAAGGAAGGTGCTATGATGATGGGCCACCTTTCAGGGGGAAGAGATGAGACCTGATTCTCCACAGCACACTAACCCAGCTGAGACCCTGCTCCTGGTGCTTGATGGACTTCAGTGGAAGGACAAAACACAGCTAGAAGGCAGTGAGGTGGCATTAATAGAAGTGACTGGGAAAATTGTTTTCTCCTTGCTCAGTCCTTTGTCCTATTCAAAAAGCATCTGTATCATTTTGTTCCCCAGGCCAGTCACAGCTGATTGGAGCTTCTGATGCCTTTCCTGACCTTTTGGAAACAATCATTAAAGGCCAGCTGTTGGGGAGAGCCAGTGCAGCATTGGTGGCCTAGGATTATTTCTTGTCTGTTCTAGCAGATGATCTGATTGCCTGTTTACCAATGGCAAATTGATTTTCAGAGGGTAGGTAACCCACGGCACATGCCGGGCTGCTGAATGGGCACCAGGAGTCGAGGCAGGAGACACAGCTGCCCTGAGGCAGAGCTGCCCAGGCTGCTGAGAAACTTTCTCTTGATCTGAGCCCCAGAGCAAGTCAGCTCATCTGACTCCACCATGCCCTCTTGTCATTCACTATGAAGCAAACAGCAGCAAGGCTGCAAAGCACCCAAATCAACCCCATGCCTGTGGTGCCAGGTCTGACGCTGAGCCACTGCTCCCAATGCACTCCCAGTGTGGGGTGAACACACCGGCCAGTGCCCTTACGACCAGGGGAAGGGCCTCCTTCAGTGCTCACCCCCTCTGCCTCAGCTGTGGGAGTCTCACCCAGGCAGAGCTGAGACTCCAAGCAAATTTCCAGAGCCGGGTTTGCTAAGCACATATTTAAACACAGGGGGTAGCGCTGTAATTCACTGTTAATAAACCAAGTCAACACTGTTAATGCACACTCCTTCCCACCCACTCTACATACACATCAGTCACCTATCCTAAAAAGGTTTTATTAGACAGTATACAATGAACAGAGCCATGTAGTAAATTCCCACTTTTTGTCATTTAACACTCAGATTAGACTGAAAAGTAAAAAATGCTTGAACTTCTTTAAAAAAATAAAGGAAATCACACTTTCGTTCCCCAGGAGAAACTGACAGAAATCTACTTTCACAACCAAATTATGCTGCTACTAGCATGCCTAACAAACCTTCTTCAGCTGAACCTGTTTTGATCTGGAAATAGAACATTTTTGCTCTTTTCATTCACACCAAATCCCAGGGAGACTAAAAAAGAAGAGCTGCATCGAAACTGGTGACCTTTGGCTGATGCTCCTACCAGGATTACAGAGATCCAAGAAATGGAACAAGTGTAAACATTGTGCTTACTGGAGAGTTTGTAAGAGCAGGATAAATTATTTCTGAGAGTGGTTATGCCCCAGCCAAGAGTGCATTTGCACTGAAGCTCTGTCTGCCCATTAATTGAGGAACCTCTTACGCCACTGCAGCAGCACCCTGAAAATGCCAGTTATTTTGCAGGTGTGCTGTAGTCCAAGCAAGTGATCCTGAGTTTGGCTAACACCACTGCTCCCACTGACACTTGTGGGGACTTGCCATGCTCTGTGGCACTTCCAAAGGCTAATGCTAAGTGTGCATTAGGATACCGTATTGCAGGCTAATCCAGGGCCTGAGACACTGCAGTGGGTTTTAAGTGAGTTTAAAAAAAAAAAGTGCCAAATGAGGAATCTATTTAGCTTCACATATAATGAAATTTGTCTGTAATGGGAGATTGGGCAGAGTGAGGCCAGCTGGCCGTTTGGGAATTTGGTTAATGTCACCACTGTAATAATCCTGGCGGTGTGAAGGGCCAAAACTGTGGTCCTGGATCTCCGTCGGCATGACCTGGGAAGGGCCGCTGCCCCAGTGGGATGTGAGAAAAACGAAAGCCCTTTCGGACCTGAGCACTGCCCATCGCAGTTCCTGCCAGTGCTCGCAGCTGGCTCTGCCGTGCCAGCCCCCGGAGGCTCGGAGAGGGGTCCCTTCCCCAGGGGGGCAAGGAGAACGCCTGGGTGCTGCTGAACGCCGCGGCCCCCGCCAGCCCAGCTCCATGGGATGCCGGCCCTGAGCTCCCCCCTGCCAGCCAAGCTCCTCTCCAGAGACCCCGAGGGGGAAGGAAGCTCATTAGCGCGGGCGCTTCGTTACGAGTCAGACCTGCGAACCGCCGGGGGCAGAGCCCGCTCACGGGCGCTGGGTGTCCCCAGCCCCGGCAACACCGCGGGGGCACCGGGCCGAGAGACGCGCGGGGTGCCTGCCGAGCCCTGGGCCCGGAGCACTCGGCTGCCGGCTCTGTCCTGCTGCTGTTGCTGCTGCGGGCAGGGAACGGGACCGGGACCGGCCCGGCCGCGCTCGGCACCGCCGCTGTCTCCAGGGACGCGGCCGTTGCCGGGGCGGGGCTCCCGCGGGCCGCGACCCCCGAACGGGCACGCGCGGGGCTCGCGGGGAGCCGGGCCCAGCGCTGCGGGTTCGCGGCCGGGGCGTGCAGGGCGGCGGGAAGCAGCAGGAAGGCGGAGGGACGGGATTTGGGATGGCTCTCTCCTGCCACCCCGCCCCGCTGCAGCTGCTGAGAAGAGCCCACTCTTCCTACTCACCGCGGCAGGAGATGTGTGAGCTCACCGCCATGCTCCACGAGTGCTAGGTGGGGAGGAAGGAGGGGGGGGGTATTTGCCGAAGTCCCGGACACTCCTGCAGCAGCAGAATGGGGCAAGGTGTTCAATGCGAATGGTTTGGTACCAGGCAGTATTCAAAAAGTGAATACATTGCTGTCCTCAAGATACCCGTTTCGTTGCATGTTTGTATGGCTAAAGGTACGCTGACTGTGCCTGAAACGGGCTTGCTTTAAGGCCTCATATTTTGGGGCAGGACAACATCACAGGCAGGTCTGAGGAGGAGGAAAGCAAATCTGAGAACTCCACTGATGGCAAGAAGATTTTGGTCCATTTGCTGCATGTTCATCTCCTTGACCTGTTCGTTTTTTCATTTGCTGCTAAGCATCCTCTGCAGAGGTGGGGAAAGACCAGAATCCTCATCAAGGCACATATCATGCTGTGGAATATAAAGAGTAAACAAGGGGAAGAAAACATGCCTCTCCTCTTTCCCATTTCTCTGATCTAAGCACTGCAGTGTTTGCCAGGGCATTTCCAGCCTGAAACAGGTTTTTCTTTCACTCCTTTGGAATGCTGATGTAGCGGGCACAAGAGGAGTGCAGCCAGCCTGTGCCCTGTGGGAACATACATAACACTGGTGCCAGCTCTCATGATAGTCCTGCAAGTCCCATAATAGCTGGCAGTTTTAGGAAGCTGTGCTGACTTTCATATAAAATTTACCTCCTGGTCATTAAGAAGATGTTAAAAACATGATCCCAGATCGCCCCAAAGGCTCAGCAACAAAACAATAAATGCAAAGAGGCATAGATTAAAAAAAAAGGATCAGTATTCTGAGGCTTCCTTTGTGAATTTCAAAGATGGGAAGTTAGACTTCTTTTTCTAGGTGTGGCCTGATTCTGTCACTCAGCTCCCCGGAAGACAGTGACACTGCCTGTGAGTCAAGCTGGTGTTTAACACAGTGGGGTAGTCAGAAGCCTTGCAAAGCCTTTCACAAACACTGGCCTCACACTGACCATCCTGGGAAGTCATCTCCAGGGCTTTTGAGACCTTGAAAAATATAAGTGAGAGCAACAGAGGTATTTTCTCTTGCACTGATTTCCATGCACACATTCGGTCAGACTCCTGAATTGCAAAGGAGATAGCCAGACCAGATCCACAGAAATAGCACCCTGAGCTGCCTGCATAACAGCGATCAATTTCTGAGCTAAGCCTTCAGCAAGCCATCAACACTGAGGTTTTTAGCCCACCTCATGGCCAATATAATGTAAATGTCATGTTTTGGAGACTTCACAGTCCAATGGAGTCCAGCTGTGTCTACCCAGTCATTGATTCCCAGACACAACAGTGCCCAATATTGCAGTCAGTTGTCAAAATGGATGCAATCAGGTGTTGAATCATATGGTCAAAAGAAGTAATGGTAGTCAAAAAATACCCATGTTAACTCTTTCTCTACCTTGGTATTTATTTCCATGAGTATAGACATTAGTATTGTTCCCTGTGGGGTGTGCAGTGGCAGTTGCTCCTTAAATGCTGTGGAGTAGGGATGCAGGTTAAGACATTGCATCCACTCCCATTCCCAGCCGCACTGCTGACATCTGAGAGTGAGGATGAGGGAAGGTGCTGCTTCCTGGCCCCAGTGACTAAAGCATTGTCCTACCAGCTGACCCCAGGTGCCCTCTGTATTCCTCCAGCTGCCGGGTCTCTGATTTCCCCCAGACAGCACCTGTGATGGTGTTGTGCATTATCAGCTCTGCCAGCTTTGCCTGGAGTTGGAGCACAGTGTAACAACAGTCAAACCTCATATCACAACAAATAAATTGGACAGGAGCCAGGTCCTGCAGTGCCTTGTGTGGGAGGAACACATCCCACGGGGCATCTTCTGCTGGTAATGTGAAGATTCAGGTGCTGTTCTGGAAAGAGAGCTATGGCTGTAGGGTGACAACCTTTTTTAGTGTCTCAGCATGATAGACTAGAAACGTGATCCTCCCTGGCATTGCCCAGCCACCAACACATCCTGTAGCCAAGCATTTATTCTCTCCTCTCCCTCTCCCTCTCTTCCTCTCTCCAGTTACACCAGCTCCAGCTGTCTCCTCAGGGACTGCAGGAACACATCTGGTGAGCTTTCTGCCCACAGCAAGTACCAGGCTGTTTGTTTGCAGTGGCAGCTGGAGGAAGAAGGAGTGAAAAAAACCTCTCTCTGTGCATGTGTCCTCCTGGTCAGCTCTGCTAGTGCATCTCCTGCAGCCCCCCTGTGTCCTCACATCACACCATGATGGCCAGAAGTCACCACACCAGTCCAGGGAATCATTTCATTTCAGTCCTGTACTCCACGTGGGGCAGCCTCTCTAGCTGATGCCTGCAGCGAGGCAGCCTCCATCTGTCAGATGTGGTTCATCTCTCTGTGGGGAAGAACCATGGGCACAGCTGAAGGTCAGGTTTGAGAGGAGCCTACTGGTGATGTCTGCCTGACACCAAAGGGATTCATTTGGGTAGGAGCCAGCATGGTTTGTCCTCGGCACTGGTGGAGTCCTCCTTCATTAATGGCTTCTACTCTTTCAATGAGGAGCACAGAAAGTTGCCAAAACTGGGTGGGATTCAGAAAATTGAGGATGCTGAGGAGCAAGGACTGGCTCCAAAACTCTATTTTCAGGCCCTCCTTTGGCTGGCTCCCTGCAGCTCTTGCTGGAAAACATTGCTTACAAGCACGCAGCAGTTCCTGGAGTCCTGGGGGAAGCAGCAAAACAAATAACATCCTGAAAGGAGGAAAACTGCCCCTCTGCAGCCAGTGCTGAAGGACAGGGGACCAGGATGTGGTGCTGCTGCTGCTGTGCTGCTGCTCTCCAAGCTTTCTGCTCTCCCTGGGTCCCAGCAGGAGCCATGCAGCTGCTGACAGCTATTAATAGATGGGGAGAACGTGGGCTCTTTTTCCTACTGCTTCCTGGGATGAATGGTAATTACCCTTAATGAGACTGGATTTGGTTCTACCTCCTACCTTCCAGCCCCCTTGCCTGCACTTGCAGGGAGAGACCAGCCTGTCTGCTGCCTGCACTGGCTCTGTGGGGAGCAGAGCTTGACAGCAGGAGTGGAGGCTCATCTCCCCAGGACATCCCACAGGCCTTGCTCGTGGATGCTGGGCACAGGGCAGGAGGCAGAGCCTGCCAGCTGACAGGCTGCAGCAGCTCCCCCTCAGCCTGGCCTTCCCAGTGGCACAGTCAAGCTGCCATAGGGTTAATCAGGATATGACCTGCACAAGGGGGATAGTTTTGTTCTTCTCACACCACTGCACCTCTGGCCTGAACTCTGAAGCAGGAAGGTTTCCTTCATTCAGGTTATTTCAAAAATACTGCATAAATAGTGCAGGAGGTTTTCTTCATCCACTGGGAGGCTGTGCCTCCTAGAAATCACTTCCAAGTAGATGGAAGCAAATGTAGATGGCTGTTAAATCTTTCTTGTAAATCCCAGGCTCTGGCTCTGGGGCAAGATATCCTCTGCATTAGTGTTTGCCAAAGATGCTTGGTAAGGCTGCACTTCACAACCCCACCTCTATGCTGTTCTGCCCATCTGAGCAGCCACAGTGCCTCAAAGAATCTTTACTGCTCCCTGAAAACTCAGATGTTTCCTTTCTTGGTTCAGCTTAGTAGCTGGTAACATTTTCCACCATGCGAAACCGTTCCCTTCACTGACGCTTGCTGCTTGCAGCAGGGCAAGAGAAAAAAGGCTGCCTCATCTGGCCAAGCTGAAACTTCCCAGGCAAGACAGTTTATTTGCCTCTTGGTTTCTAATTCCAGATCATATGTTTTCTTGACTGAATCAGAAAAATCTTCCTGCAGGCAGGATCTGTGCCCAGGGACCTACTGGTTCCCATTTGCAAACCCCTGCCTCCTTGCTCCTGGAGCCCTCTCTTTTTCCCTCTCTCTGAGATCCCTCCAACGTCAGACCAGAAGTTTCAAGTCCCTCTGCTGACTCCCACTCAGCCCCTTGTGTTGCATCCAAGTGCCAGATGGCACTCTAGGCTCGAGAAGGAGCTGTGCCAGGCTTCCCTCCCTTTCTCTCCACCCTTCAATCCATGGATAAGAGACAGAGAACCAGCACTGCCAGATTTCAGGCCGCCGTGTTTGTGCCAGCCTCTGTGCTCTTCAGCCCCAGTTGTGGTGGGATTGACATGGGAGGTATTGGCACAACCCTGGAGCAAGGGGTGCCAGGGAAGAGAAGACCTACTCTGAAGCTCCCCTCTGTGCCCAGCTCTATGTTATAATTAACAACTGAAGCCGAGGACACAACCACAGCCACTGTTTCCTCCATGCTCCCCCGGCCTTGCTTCCTTCTTTCCTTGTTGGAAAATTTCTTGTTTGTCCGGGGTTGCTCACCAGCACTGGGTAGCTGCCTGCAAAGGTAGTTACAGTTCTGCAGGTCTGAAAGTTTAGCAAGCTCCTCTTGGGCAGGACAAGTGCCCAGGCCCCCTATAATGAAACGAGGAGCAGGAGGAGGGGAACAGCAGAGCAACTGCCCTACCAGAAAGTGGGTCACAGGGGTTGTGGGCAGCAGAAACATCCTGTTTGTGAGTCCTGCTGGGAGCATGGGGTTGTGTTTGGACAGCAAAAGGAACTTGGGGAGGATGTGCTCAGATATTCCCAGCCTTTCTACTTCAGATAGCTGCGTTAGCACAGTGCCTGCTGCTTTTGGCTCAGAACTGGCTGACCCCTTGAGTAATCCCTCCTTTCCTGGAGGGACTCTGGCACTTTTTGGTAGCTCTTCTTGGTACTTAGGGAGGGGCATCTCCATTAGTGCTGCCTCAGCTCGAGGGTCTCTGCTGTCACTACTGCGTTGCAGCAATCCCCACAGGTCCTGTCCCTGGAACATGTGTCTCCTCATTGCCAGGTTGCTGTCACTCAACTCTTTGGAGGGGATGAGGAAGACATGACCCTTAGTAGAGTCAGGAGGAGACATGCACAGAAGAAATGAGATGCATCCTGCTGCAAGAGAGCAGCTCACGATACAGATATGCTAGTCGCTGAGATTTTGCTTGCCCTCCTTCTCAATTCCTGGTGAATGGGGTGCTGTTGTGTCCTTGCCAAGGATGCCAGCTGTGGCCAGATTCCCTCAGCTGGTCACAGTCTGGCCTGCCCTGGCTGCAGGGCTCTGTGACAGGAAATCACCACTCAAGCAGCCTGGCAGCAGGCACGTGAGCCAAGCTGGGGTGCCATGCAGGAAAAGAGAGCTGGCTGAGGGTTTGGTTGGAGGAGGGAAAGCTTCTAGTTAGTGACTTCTATTCCTGTCTGGGCTTGCTGCAGGCTTCACAACATTCAGAGCAGGTGTGAAGCTTTTCCTTACCAGGCTGGGGATGAGAGTTAGTGGGAGGCTGTTTTTCAGCACTCTCATGGAGATGATCCATTGGTTTTTCATGGTCTCTTTTTTTCCGCATGATGGTCCACAATTTGCATTTTAGCTTGTGACTCTGTGTCATTCCCTTTCCTGCCCCAATTTCCACCTCTCCTTGTTGTGCTGTATTTAGATAAATCCAACTGCTTGCAACAGTGCAGGTGCTCCAGAGGGACGTGAAGCAGGATTGGGCCCTACAGCACAGGCAGAGCACCGTGAGATTTTGAAAATCCCAGAGGAGACAGTGCATCATCCGTCCCTTGTGTGGCCACCAGAAAGCAGCTCAGAGGTCCATGGTCCTTGTTATATTTAAACTAAGGGCTTCCTCCCTGCTTGCCTTATTTACCTTCAAGGTCAGCTTGGCTGTGATATCCTTTTCAGAGGGAACAACCAACACCCCTCACAAGAAGGCGCCCCTCCCTTGGAGGTTGGGGATGCTCCCTGGAGCCTGACCCGCAGAAGGAGTGGGAGAGGGGTCAGCTGGGCTGTGTAGGCTGGGCAGCTGGGGACACATGAGGAAGGAGGTACATTTTCCATCTCTCAGACCCTCGGCGTCTCCCAGGAGCAGCTCCATGTATCTTGTATCGGGAGTTGTAGGGCAGCTTGCAGGAGCAGGAGGGCGCCCTGCTCACCCCATCAGGGCAAGAACAATGTCGGGGCGGTCGCTGTGGTGGGAGCTGGACACTGATGGGACAGGACAGCCCGGGAACTCGCGCGCCGAGGGCTGCTGAGTTGACACTGTCCTTTGGTGCCCTCTTCCCAAGCCAGCGGAGCCCAGCACCGGTAGAGCTGTGGAGCTGCCAGCTGCCATCACTGTCCCTCCAGAGCCATGCTCTGTGACAGATCTGCTTCCTGCCGCTGCGCCCAGCTCCCGGGCACTCCCCGGCCTCACTGCAGGGGATAGGGGCCGTGGCAGAGCCACGCTGCCCTTGGTGTTCCCTTGCAGGGCTCGGCTGCGGGAGCAGGGCCCCAAAGCATCGTGCTGTGTGCCGGGGGAGCTGGGTGCACGCTGCCAGGAGCCCCCCGCTGAAGTTTTCTGCCACTGCCTCCCTGAAAGTCTCTGCGTGCCCGGCTCCGGGAGAGCCACCGGGCTTCCCTCCTGTGCCCCGCTGCTGCAGCCAGATTACACTGGCACAGGGAGCTGGGCTGGCATGGCCCAGGCTCCGCCTGCAGCTGCTGAGCCAGGCTGTCTGGAAACCCTACACCCGAGGATTTGTTCAAGGGTCAGAGATTGCCTGATGCCTGCAGGGTGCTTTTGAACCTGCGAGGAGCAACCTGGAGTGTTCTCAAGGACTTCTGCAATGTGCCAAACCCAGCTGCTGCCTCTGTGCTTGGTCTGTCCCTGGATTGTGCCCTGTGGTGCTTCCTCTGGACCAGTATAAAGCTTTCCATCCCTGATTCTAAGTCCAGCTGTCCCCCTCTGCTGTAAGGCTTCTGGCTCTGCCTGCTATGGCCAACTCATCCCACTCAGCTGTGGTTTTTGGCTGCATTGCTTGGTGGGTCTCTCCTTCTTCCATCTCCCTGGCTGGGTGCCCAGGGTGATGCTGCTCCCCCAGGGCTGGGAACCCCAGCTGCAGAGCCCTCACTTGCTGTCTTTTCTGCACAGAAATGCCAGTGTGCAAGCTCCACGGCCCTCAGATGTGCACAGGGGGTGTCTCTTCTCTCAGACCCTGCCTCTGGTAGGGATGGGTGGTGTCCATGGTGGGGACACCCAGACATTCCAGCCCATCCTGCTGCTGCAGTGCTGTGAAAGCCGGCAACTCTTGGGGCAACCACCTCCAGCAGGAAGCTCTCCTGGCTCTCTGGATGTCCAGTCTCTTCCAGGTGGGTGATTCCTGTGTTTCCAACAAGGCAGGGGAAGAAAATTAAAAGCCCAAGTGAGCAAAGCAGCCAGGCTGAGCCAGAAAACGTCAGAAATGCCTCTGTCAACACTGCAGCTGAGGCAAGCAGGCAGGCAGGCAGCTTCTTAATTATTGATGGTGCTTATAAATAAATGCTGGGGCAGGGAGGAGAAGGTTATAACAGAGCAGAGGAGCCACTTCTGGGTGGGGGAGGGAACCTAAGAACTTGCTTGTTTTAAAGGTCATTTGTTTTTGCCACTGTTTCCCCTTTTTTCTGTAAAACTTGGTGATATTTGAGTTGGTGGATTATCTTCCCTGTGCATCTTTTTCTTGCACCTGCTTAACCTGGCCAGCCATGAGGAGGAGAGAGGAAAAACACCCATGAAGGCAATGAGAGAAAGAAGGGGGAGGAAACACTGGGTGGAATGTGGGACAAACAGGCAAACGAGGAGACAACGAAATTAGTAGAGCAGCAAATCCCAACCCAAGTGTAAATAATTTTTCACCATGTGAAAAGAAGGTCTATGTAGGCTTAGATTTATCTTCCTGGAGCTCAAGCCCAGGCAACCTCTGATGCAAAGCAAGAGGAAATTGCGTGACATGAGGCTGGGCAAGGACTAGAAGGAGATGCAGGGATCTTGGCTGGGGCCTGGAGTAGTAACCCAGCGTCTGCATAGCCTCAGGGACTTTTGCAGCAGGCTCAGGGTGGTGTGTCCCAGAAAAACCCGACTATCTGATGGCAATAGTTCTGGGATAGGGATCCCATAGCCAGCTGAAAACACAGGAAGGGTTTGGGGTTAGGATTTTGGACTGGAATTACACCAGTTCTTTGAGACTGGCAGGGCCCACAGGAGTCTTAAATGATTGTGCATGGTAAGGCTTCACAACTTGGTCTGAAGCCCTCCAGCTTAATGAAGTGAACACACTGGGTGCAATACAGACTCAGGCGTGACGGAGCCCCTTCTAGTCTACACCACAGCAGGCTCTACAGGCTCATCTTCCATCCCCCCCATTCTCAAGGGAGCCACTAAACGTGGTGGGCAGCAGCACTGCAGTGCCTGGGGCTGGTCATGGGTACAAATTTGGGTGCAGCTTTGCGCATCTTTCCACCGCAGCCTGCCATGGTTACACACCTGCAGGATGAGCAGCTCTGCAGTGCGTGGGGGATGCAGCAGCACACGGCTCTCTGGATGCAGACTGGGTAACACCACGACAGCCTCACTGCATTCCCTCTGTGCTGACACCCTAGGACCCCACAGCCACCCTCCAGTGGCCCAGAATGACATCAATCAATCAATCAATCAATCAATCAAAATTCAGATCTCGATGGAAATGGGCTGCTCCTGGTCAGGAGGGTGGGCTCAGCAGCAGGGTGCTCTTGACCTCAGTTGGGATGGTGATGGGGAGGAGATGTAAGGGGAAGCAGAAGCATTCTCCCAGCCCTGAGGCTTCACCAGGTGCTTTCTGGAGGAGAGAGGAGCTTTGGATTGCAGCTGAGGAAGTCATGCCTCTCTGCAAGCAGCACGGAAATGCCAGCTGCAATCCAGGCTGAGGAGCTGCATGCAAAGTGCCAGTGCTCTCGCAGAGGGAACCAGCTGGCTGTGAAGGGCACATAGCAAAGGTGAGCTGGTGGGAGTCTCCTGGAAATGCCTGTCCTGCCGCCCTGGGCACTCGGCATGCTCTGTGAACAGCATCCTCCTGCAGTGGAAACTTCTCTTCCCCAGAACTGATCCCCAGAAGCCAGAGAGCCAGAGCTGGAGGGGTGATTCAGCCATGGGGTGCTCCTGCCCAGCCCAGGCTGCCTGTCCCACAGCTGAAAACTTCCAGTATGGAACCATTTCTCTCCTTTCTCAAGCATCTGGGATGGAGAAGGTGAGCAGCAGCACCAGCTTGACATAGCCCTGAGCTGCTCCCGAGGGAGGGGAAGTCCTGTCTCACCATGGCTGCTGAGTCTGTGGTTCCCCTCCACAGCCTTGTGTGTGCTCTGCAGCAGCTGCCCATGAGAGGGAGCCTGTGGTGCAGGGCAGTGTGAGGGTGAGAGCCTGCAAGTATAACCCAGGACCCCAGAGATGTGGATGCTTGGGTTCCTGGATTACACATGTATGATGTGACCAGTTCAGTGCACGCTATCACCATGCATGTAGAATCACAGAATCATGGAACAGTTTGGGTTGGGAAGGACCTTTAAAGGTCACTTCTGGTTCCCTGCCCCTGAGGTGCTCTCCCTCCCTGTGCGGCTCAGCTTGGACACGCTACATTATGTTCAGTGTCTCTGGGAGATGGCTCAACACCAGATCTGATGAACCAAGCCCCATGGCTTTTAACATTCTCTGCATGGCTCAGCTCTGCTACTACCACAACAGCCCCAGGGGCCTCCTGAAGTGAGTCCTATGGCACCCAAGGTGCAGCACGTCCCAAGGCTTGGGGTGTCAGGGGTGCCTAGGAAGAGCTGGGCTTCTCCCAGACACTGTGTGCCAGCCTCCCAGTCTGCAGCCCAGGCTACAGAGAGCAAAGCTCCTGGAGCAAAGTGAGAAGAGACACACACTTGTGCTCCCCTTTTGCCAATGTCAGGTCGCTGCTTGGGGTTGATGTTGGCAAGCCCTCGCATTGCAGGTGCCCTTAAGGGACCTCAGGGTCCATCTGGCCTTATGAAGGTGTTGCCAACCTGACAGCACTGGCTCACAGCAAAAACCCCATCTTCTTTTAATCAGTTTCCCACTTCCTGCCATCCCTTCTGTGTGGATGTGTTTGGAGGTGCAAACGTGTGCCCAGGATACTGCTCGCACCTTAGATCGTTGATGTTTGTAAGGGAATGTAGGCTGCAATTTTGGCCAGAGAACTCTATTTCAAACTTGTGCTTCATTTCCCAAAGCCTTCCCAGCTAAGCGTTACCTGACCTGCTGCTGACATGTAGGGCATGCCAGGCACAAATGCGGCAGCTACTGCAGCTGCAGCACAGTATGTGAATGTCTTGTCCTCCTGCAGCAGGAAAAGAGGACGGGATGTAAGTCTGCACACTAGGACTTCACCAGAACAATAGGAAATGCCCTCTCCAAGAATCAGCAGCATGGCATGGCTGCAGCACAAACTCCAGCATTTCTACTGCAGTGACCCACTTTACCAACCTGAGGTGACACGGGCACCACGGACTCCACAGACTCACTCTTTGGTAGGATAAGATCCATTTTCTCCTTCAATTCCAGGACAATTTTACTGCTACTGCACTTACAAGTGCAGGATTTGGTTATGCTGTGACATCATTGATTCTTGCAAGCTCAGAAAGGGTACAGGAAATACTGAATTTCATGTCTATAAAAGCCAAGACCAGCAAAGGAGGAGGAAGAAAATGGGGTTCCCAAGACAGCACCAGATGAGGCAGAAGAGCACCACTGCAGCAGCTGCAGCCCTGCTTACATACCAGGTGGTTCTAAAGGTTTATACGAAGGTGCTGCAGAGGATGCAGCAGCCCAGCCCTGAGTGTGGCGGGTGCAGGCACTGCTGCAAACACCCTGGGAACAGAGAGTCATTTTTCCATGGAACACAGAAGGGGATGAACAGACCTGAAGTGCCAAGGCATCAGTTCTTTGCTGCTCACTCACCACACAGTGCTGAGAGCCCAACAGCTCCCGTGGTGGAGATGGATCTCCTTCCAACAGCTCTAAGAGCAACTGCTCGGTCGTGTCCCCTAGCAGCAGCCCTTTGCCTCCCACAGCAGAGGAGTCAGGGGCTCAGAAAAGGCATTACCTGGAAGGGCAGCACCCAGACCTCTGCTCTTTAAGGAGTTGGGCAACAGTCTGTGAGTTTAGTGGCTTTTAAGGTAATAATCAAGCCAAAGCAGATTAATTCCATAAGGCTGCGGCTGGCAAGCTCAGGCTCTGCTTTTGGAGCACCATGCAGGAGCAGCTCAAGCCAGCATTCCTTTCCTCCTCCTCACACCTACTCTCCAACACTGAGAGGAGATATCATCTCCTGTAGCAGCTATTAATAAAGTAACACAACAGCACTCTGGGAAAGTGCTTTCCCAGTAACACAGTGCACCCCTTCCCAACCCCAGCTGGTGCTGCTGGGGCCCAGGTGAAACACAGGAATTGTGCAACACCGAGCACTGCTGCTGCTTTCAGCTGATGGCATGAACCATCCTCTGGGACTCCACACACCCTCTCCAGCACCCTACCTTGCCACAAGGTATTCCAGGTGTTCCAGCTCTCCCCAGTGCTCAGGTGCAGGGGTGTTGGGAGCAGCAGTAGCACCTCTGCATCCAGAAATTGAAAGAATTTTGAGAAGGCACCAGCTGCTCTGCTACAGTGGAATGCAAGCAGGGTCTGGGATGAGCAGCAACCTGCCCTACTGGCAGTGATGGAAGAAAGGGGTCTATGCACCCCTCTGATGGCTGAACTCTTGGCAGAAGGGGCAGATGCCAGAGACCTTGGTTCATAGATCCCTTTGCAATAACCCCTGCTTTAAGCTTCCTGGCTGGAAGCAGCATTTACTGAACCAAAGGCTTAAGGTCTGCACTCCTGCTGTAGCTGTCAGTGATTTGGGGGAGAAGGGGAGGACAGTTGGGAACACCACCAGCCTCTAAAAGCTCCCCATTCCTTCTGCCTCTGAGTCCTCACATTTATATCTGGCACTTTCCAATGCAAAACCAGCTGCTGGCACTTTGCAAAGATGAGGAGGAGCCACATAAAGCCACAGGGACCACATATGGGATTTTGGGCTGGACAACCACTGGGATATGGAAGAAAACCCCTTGTGCGAATGATGTCCCCCAAAGTACACATCCCTTTTTCTCCTAAGATAAGCTGTTCACTGAAGAGAAGGGAAATGAGGCTCTGCTCACAGCCGCTCTTCCCCCTCCCTCAGGCAGACAGTTAGGTGGGAAGCCTCTCACTGGGACGCAGCTATTCCCCACTACATCCTCTTCACTAATCTGTATCTATGTGACAGCCATTTCCTGCTACCCATCCATCAGCATCACTGCTTCTACCCCTCCTCCTTCTCTCCCCAAAAGCAGGCAGCTACTGGTCCTCCACCTCCCTTTATCTGTGTCAGGTTGCTCTTGCTGCTCACAGGGTGAAAACCTGCTTGTATCACTATCCTGTTGCACTTTTGCCTCAGCTACCATTTATGATCTCTATTTAGGTCAATACTCTATCTAAAATAATGATGCTTTGGCCAGGAGCTCTCAGCATCACTCTAACATTGAAGTCTGAAATGTCTTCATGAATTGAATTTGCTGGGTCCACCACTGCTTGTGAAAAATTACCAGTTTATGAGACCTGCTCACCTCAAGAAAAAGCAGAGCACAGTCCTGCTGCAGGGACTTCCATGCTGCAAAACAGCAACAGTTTCCATGTCACAACTCATTATATTGGTGTTGGTTTTTAGGTATGAGCTGGTAAGAAGCCAGAAGGAAGGACTTGCAAGGGAGTGGCAGGAAGAAACAGAGATAAGAACATTCATCCAAAGCAAAGAGGTGGAGACAGGGACAATTCTGTTCCCTCAGTGTTGAGGACTGGCTTCAGCACTACCCATTGCATAGCCTAAGAAGCCTGAGCCCACAAGCAAGCTGGGATTTCTCTAATTTCTAAATTAGAGTAGCATCTTTAATCAGAGGGGTGTCCTGAGTTCTGCAGTAGGAAGGAACTGCTTAGACAAGAGTATGTACTGACTTCTGGAGCTGCAGGGGCAGAACGAACCCCTCTGCCAGAGCAGAAAAAAAAGGGTGCAGCTAACAAAAAAATGTCAGGTGTTTGGGTACTCTCTACCCTTTAATGGCTGTAAGATAACAGTGCCAACTGCACATGCTCTCATAAAATCTCTGTGCTGGTCTTGTGGCAAGATTTGCACTGTTCCAGGAGAAGCAGGATCTACTGCTGCAACTAGTGCTTTCCAAAGCTCCATCCCCATATGCTCGTGCTGAGAACAGGCAGCATCACACTGTCAGCGGGGTCTCTGCTCATCCTGGGTGGTCAGAAGCAAGTGCTCCAAGGCAGTAGTTGCAGCAATGTTCAGCTGCTAATCCTTTCAGGTGGACTGAGTATATGCTTGGTTGGTATCAAGTGTCCAGCTGGGTGCATACAGCTGTCCTGGCACTAAAGCATCACAGTTTGCTCTGAGCGAACTCCAGTGCAGCAGTCAGGGCTCCCTGCATGCCTTTGGCATTTCCACTGCCCTTAGCTACGATGGGAGAGCCTCCTGCCTTCCCTTCCATCCGTTTACAGACAGCCACGGCCCAGTCAGCAGCAGAGAACGTGGGGATGCAGTTCTGGGGAAGAGACACAGGCAAGTTATTTGTACTGTGGGGCAGCCTGCAGTCTATGAATAAAGAAAGGTAACAGCATCCTCTCCTCACCCAGCCTGAGGCAGTCATGACCATGAGGACCACAAAGGCTGAGCTTACATGTTAACGCTGTGTCCTGCCCATGGGCAAACACAGCCTGGAGGATCCAGGGATATCTGTGCCCAGCAGAGACTGAAAACACATCTCGTCCCAGTACAGTCATCTCAGGTCCTGCCCCTGTGTGATTAACCACCAACACTGTGCAAAACCCCAGAAAAAGCCTCAAGCAGGACCTGCTGAGCAGTGGGTCCAGTCCCCCTTGGCAGGCAGGTTCCCCTTGTCTCTGTCAGGGTTCTGCTTACCTTGGATACCTGACAGGCACAGAGCACCTCACCCGAAGCCTGAGGGCTGAGCAGCAAGACTGATGTGCCAGGAGACTTGTCACACAGCTGGTTCACTACTTTCATTAGGATCTAGGAGAGGCAGGGAGAAGAGAGGTCAGGCAACAGCAAAGGAGACCAGCGTCCAGCAGAAAATGTGCCCAGCAACTCTCTCTGGCTGTTTGCAGCACCTGAAGAACTGCTGGGCCAACAAAGAACATGGACTACTCACAGAGAGGGAATCAGCTGGGATAGTATCAATGATGACACGCTGGTTGCAATATTTTGCTAGCAAGATTTGTGCTGCCTTCTCAGCCTGAAGGGAGAAAAACACAGCACTTTGAAGGGGTACAGGTGGCATAGGGTGGGCTGGATGGAGATATATCCATGTAATATACACAACAAAGGGAATGCAAGCCCTGCTCTGTGAGACAGACGGGAGGCATTTGATAGCAGAAGTCAGACTAGCAAAGTGAAATCTCCTTTTGGAGACGTATACAGCCCTCCTTCCCCAAATACAAGCAGAGATGGACCTCTGTCAAAAGTGGAATAGAGAGTGACTCGTTCAGTCCCCAGCCTTTCTCCTGGTCCTATGCAGCACCACATGTCTCAGGAAGACTTCTGTGGCAAGATGCTCCTACTTCAGGAAAGGGATAGTTCTTCCTGAGATTTCTAAGTTACCAATAAGTATTTCTAATCTGCTTTTAGTGTAAATTGGCAGAACACAAACACATTGGGAAGCACAGCAATATCCATGTAGCTGGAAGAAAGACTCTGTCCTGTCACTGTCTTTGTTATAACTCTGTTAAACCCACTGTGAGGACCATCTCATCTTCTCCAGGCATAACAAGGAGGTGATGCCCAATGCCTATTAGCGTGGGCCAAAAGTGCTGGTATGGGGCTCTCTGTTCTCACAGGTAGAGAGACATGGAAATTCTGCAGGTGCTAAAAGCCCAGCCAGTCATCTCTGTATTTTAAACAACAGCCCCACAAACAATGGCCAGTGAAATCAATCCAATGCAGGGCTAGTGTTGCACTGTGCATGATTGTACAGGCTTTCTTCTGCATTCTGAGACCCTAGTGACTGAGTGGCTGTGCAGTGTGACAGAGACACCAGGTCCACTGGTGTGTAGTCCCAGCTGGCTGCAAATCAGTGTGCTGCTGCCTCAGTACCTGCTGCAGCTCCAGTTTCTTGATAGCTGTGTTGGCTCCTCGCTGTAGTGCTTTCAGGATGGTCTGTAGTTCTCTTCTTTGCCACTGGGGCATCGCAGTGTTGGCCACCACCTGCAAGAAAATTTGCTCTGTTAAGAAAGTTAAACTGTAGCCCTAAAGTGCTAGCTCTCTGGGACGTCAGGCTGGAGCATGGCCTCTTCCCAGACCCTGCTTTCACCCACGTGATCAGGGCAGCCAGTCACTGTGCTGAGCAGCTTTCTCTTTTTAGCTGCCCATCTGCAATACAGTCACTTGGACACTGGCAAAAATCCTTATGATCAAAGAGGCAACAGCAGGTAGTAACTTGCCCTTGCTGTTGACCATGGTAAGATGTGAACCTGACAGGGAAAAAGTCATGTGTCTCATGTGCCCATGCTGGGCTCTTTCTGTACAGGAGTGTAACCCTTACTTTAGTTAACTGGCCCACTTCCTTAGAGAGGTTCTGCATCTCAGGAATAGAGGTGATCTTCTGCTTCATTCGTAGGGAGACAGAGTCCACTTCCATAGCCAAGCACTGGCCTACTTCCCGGGCCTGCAGAGATGGAAGGAATGCATGCTTCAAATGCAGCAACAGAAACAGTCCACAGGGATGGAGAAAGCAGGGAGACAGCAGGGTCATGAACACTGAAGTGCTGCTCAGAATCCAGTAAGAAGACACTACAGATGGTTTAGGAATTACTGTTCCTGCAAGACTTTGAAATACAACATTCCTCTCTAGATTTGCAACCAACACTAGATGGTCACACTCAGGCAGACGAAGCTGTCGAGCATTATGTGGTATGTATGGTTGAAATTCATGTTTCCTCAAAAATTTGCACCAAAATCATCAGGATCTCATTGAGGAAAAACTGGGGAGCTCTGTGGAGCATCTCAGAAATCTTTCTCCATTAACAAATGCAATCTTGAAATGGCTGACTGAAGAAACAAGAGAAACACTAACACTAAAAGAAACCTCACCAGCCTTTCAAGCATATATCCTGAGTTTACCTATCCTGGTATAGTTCTTATTGTTTTCACCAATAATGCTACTATTAATAATTTTTAAGAAAGCTATTACAAGCTTTTTTCCACCAGTACCAGTCCTTATGGTTTGGAGCATTTCCTCCCTGCCAAATCTCTGTGCCCAGGATGGTCCTGCAAGACTTTAGAGCAGGACAGCAAAGGACGGTTCTGCTTAGCTAGGATACACAACCCTTGTTTCAAGTAATTCTCTCATGCCTGCAGTCTCCCTTGTCTCATTAACACAGAGCTCCTCTCGGGGGCTCTCCGGGTCAACGCTTCCAGCAAAGCATGCAGATGTGCCCTGCAGCTTTTTGTTCTGCATGAAGAAAAGCCTCTCTGGGACACAGATGCACAGGGGACAGCCAGCCAAAAACCAACAGATTTGCAGGGGTGGGCTTTGCCTTTAGTCTTTGCAATTCCAGTGACTATGAGTCACTCTCCTCTGACAGCAGCCTTAAAGGAAGAGGAAAGGCTTGTGGGGCACCTGACGCTTCCAAATACTCAAAGGACAGAGTGATCTCATGAACACAATGGTAGGTTGCTTACTTTTTATACAGAACCAGCCAGACCAGAATCACAGTTTAGCAGGAAAAAGACTAAAGAAAGGAAGCAAAAAGGGCTGTAAGAACGAGGCCAAAACCCTGTAATCATAAAGTGCAAATCCAGCTGTGATAGGCAGGAGGCGAAATCAATGCACAAAGAATTACACCTTAAAATACCTACTGGGGGATTGAAATTTATAGACCAGAGGCTTCCTGATATTTTGCGCAAATTTTTATCTTGGAAAAGGGGGTCTGAAGGGAGAAATGAAGGTCAAGGAGACAGAGAACTAGGACAGGAGGGAAAGGAGGTGAATAGTGAGGTACAGTAGCAGAGCTGAGTCCCAGGCTGAAGCAGAAAGCCAAATGAGGCACAGCAGTGGGGAGCTAATTGTGTATGAGGAACCTACAAAGTCTGGTCCTTCTGGCACTGCCCTGACATGACAGAAATCTCATTTCCCTCTTTCTTACCTCTCTGGCTTGTCCCCCTGTCACTGCAATGACACGGCTAATCCCTTTGACAAGCTGACGCTCGCTGATGATGGCCAGATCTTCCACAGATCCTGTTTGGAGAAGGTGCCTAAAATATCAGCAGAGAACAGGAAAGAAAGCAAGTTGCTCTTTGCAAACAGAAATCAGGAACCCTGCTTTCTTTTCTGAAAACTTTTGAAGTCCAGCAGCCCTTTCCTAATCTTAATTCCAATACCGTGAATCCTTTCCCATCCCTAAAATCCCGATGGTACCCTGTCAAGCAAGAGACAGCAGAGTTGAGGCTACTCCAGAGGAACCTCTGTGCTACCTGCCCAGCAGGCAGTGCAACCAAGTTCTGTCCTCCTTTCCTCTCCTCCAGCAACGAGATGAATTGGAATTTTTCTCTTCTACTCAGACGCTACTCCACCCCTCTCCTGTCAGGCCAGGTCACTGCCTGGCCAGTAGACTCCAGACAAAGGACAGTTGCGCAGTCTCAGGACACTGACAACCTCCCTTTTCCTTCTTGTTTATTCAATGCTGGATATGAAAACTACGGTGTCTCAGGTTCTGTTACCACAAGTAATCATTACAGCTTCATAAGAATTGATCATCTCTTCTCCCATGCAGTTTCCTGTCCCACTACTCGCACAAAAAGATCTCATGGCTAGAAAACTGCTCATTTTCAGCTCTAGCTGCTCTAAGGTCAGTTTGTTCCTATTTTTTTTTTTTGTGTCAGCACTGTCCTAACATTGATTAACTCTTCTTCGACTCTCATTACTGCTAAAAGCAGAAGAGGGTGACGACACTTAATTAAATAATCAGAGCGGTCTCAAGTTCTCACAGCTGAACTGGAGCCTCCACCTGGGTCCCCAGCCCTTCTGCAACCCCAAAGGAAAAGCACCACCACCCACGTGTGACAGGTCAAACACACCTTTCTCATACCCTGCTATGTGGCTTCCATGCTGGTTTCAGACTATGAAGTAAGGAAAAATGCTGAGCATTTCATTCAAGTTTGCTCACCCTTGAACTTGCAAAGCTTTGTAACTAGCCCATCCTGTCCTCACAATATTTTTCCACTAAGGAAACTTAGTTTCACAGGGACAGGGAGGTGAGCTTGTAGTGATGTTTCTACCTCAGCCACAAGTGCCCACAAACGTGTCTTCTGGCTGCAAGCAAAAGTCACTTACGTCCCACAGCAGAGCTCCACAGAGGTCTGCATTGCAGCCTCAGAGTCACAGGTCAGCACATCCTCCACAGGGACCCCCAGGGACACTATCCTCACTGGATCTGGATAGCCCTGACAGAGGAGACAGGGATCAGCAGCTAACAACATGGTTGTTCAGGGGCACTCACAAACTAACTCCATGGCTTCAGGTGTCTGTCTCATTTTTCCCCTATTCTAGAGCAGCCCCTCAGTCAGTGCAGTCCCCCACAATCAGCAACCAGTGGGGAGGAAGAAACAATTGGTGACACGACAGGCTTTCGGTCTACAGGCATAAACAGAAACCCATCACTAATCTCCATGTTTTACAACAGCATCCTGAGATCTCATCTCTGTCCTATTTCCCCTTCTGAGTTTTGGGAGACAACTCCCTTGCAGAAACATGTTGTGTCAACATCTCGTGTACCACATGATTCCTGCTGAAGGAGAAGGCTCATGAAGATGTGTGCTGCCATCCTGTCATACCTCATCCACTGCACGGAGTCCCTGAACTCTTCTTGCCAGTGTGAGGGGGACTTCAGCCATATGCACCACCTCATTTTTTTGGATAAGATCCTGGACCACTTGCTCCACTTGCTGCAGCTGCTCCACGGTCACATGGCCCTGAGGAAGCAAATCAGCCACATGCAGGAGAAACCTCCTGAGAGGTACAGAATGAAGGAGGGAGAACTGGGGCACAGCCACCAGATGACTCAGCTTGAGCACACCACTCTTCCCCTGCATCTCATCTTCTCTGCTTGTAAAAGGGAACTGTGAACATCATGGCCCTCCCACCTTCTCTTCCGATGAGAGATAAGGATTTTTGATGCAAGAGCATCAGCTAAAGTCTTCAAAAGAGATACTGGAATGGGTGACAGGTTACCAGGGCCAGCACTCAGCCTGACCCAAAGCTTCACAAATACTCTCACCTGAATGTCCAGTACACATATCAGATATGTGCCACAGCCAAGCACTATCTCTCAAAGACTCTTTTACACTATTTTGTGTCAGTCCCATGACCACTGGCCTTGCTAAGTCCTTTCCCTTCTGACCTCCCTTGACCCCCACAGCAAGCCCTGCTCAGGGTCAGTGCAAAATGGACACACTCATGTCCAGAGGACCAAGCTTCATTACTTAGATAAAATGTGACTTGTCTCTAAAGGAGTGACTATGGGAAGAGAGGAAAAATCCCTTAAGAGAAGAGCTGTCCTGGAATGCTGGTACTGCTGAGAGCTGGCAAACTGGATTTCAGAGTCACCTTGGTATCGAAGTCGAAGCGCAGCCGCTGTGCCGTCACGTGGGAACCCCGCTGCTCGGTGGTGGCACCCAGGACACGCCGCAGAGCGAAGTTCAGCAGGTGCGTGGCTGTGTGGTTGGTCATGCACGCCAGGCGCTGCGCCTGAAAGCACACACCAGTCAGCACGGAGTGCCACTCCTCCACAGCTCAGGGGAGCAGGGGATGGCACGAAGAGATAAGGAAAGGGCTGCATTTGAGGGGATAGGAGAACATACAGGAAAAACAACGGGTACTACAGCTGTCAGATGAGTTATGCGACTCAGATCTAACTCCTTTTTCCACGGGATCATCTTTGTAAAACAGTAAAGGGTAGGCTGGATACTTTTGGACAGAACAATGGCCCACAAAGATTAGAGTCAGTTGTGATAGCTCCTTCCCACTGCACACTATGGTGAAGAACAGCCTCGAGAATACAATGGACAAAGAGCTGCTGTGCCTGGGTTACTCAGCACATCACAGAGAAAAGGTTAAGAGCACCAAGTTATCACCTCATCCACGAAGAGCTGCACTTGGTCGCCAGCACGAAGGGTTTCCACAGCAGTGACCTCATGGATCACATAGCCACCACAGAGATGAACTGACTCTACGGGGAAGAGTATATCCTGAGCAAAGAGACAGAAAAATGAGTTAGGACACAGGGAAGATCCAAATACCCATGCTATGCACCTGCTTGACCCAACTGGGAAACACAATTCCCACCAATCCCTAAAAGACAGGGACGGGGTGGGAAAAGCAGAGAGAAGCTTACTGCAAACATAACCAAAGTGTCCTAGACTTTGCCTGTACCCAGCCACTCACTACACTGTATGTTGAGGCTGCCAGCTTGCAGTGGAGGGGCAGTAACACTATCCATGCTGACAAATTTTCTTAACAAATATGCTCACCCATAAGAAAATGAACAGCATCTCCCAAAGCACCTGTCTCTGGCATCCAAAGTACCATTTCTGCCTCACTGGGATGGCAACAAAACTGGACCACTGCTTTACCTTGGGGAGAAGTGCTGAGCAAGACACTACAATACCCTGCAAGGCTAGAAAGGCTCAGGGGTGATTATCAAGAGCTGGAAATGGGGAAAAGAGAAAAGGCTGTACCCTGTGTAATATCCCAGGAAAGGGTCAAAGCTCTCCCTTTGGCAAGGCTGAAGGAACATGCTGCAGAAGTGGAGCTCCTCCCTGATGCTCTTGGGAGGAATACGAATTTTTGCACTGGGTCTCAAATTGGGCAGCACTTGCAGCTGTCCAGGACTGACCAGAGAGAAGTTACTCAGTTCACAGACTCTCTGATCAATGATTGCCTTCTCTCAGCATTACAACCCCAGCTGGCAAGAACACAGCACATTGAAGGAAGACCCAAGAAGACTTTAGTCTTCGTCAGCCAGATGAAATTGCAAAGGGTTGTGAGAGACAACCAGAGCAGTAAGAATGCCCTTGTGAAGTTACTGCTGATTCTGCCTTACCCCACCAACTCTGATGCGAAGCCAAGGGAACTGTCAAGAGTCAGCATCTTGCAAACTAACACAGTAGAACAACCCATCACTTGGGGAATTCTGCCTGGCCTCAGAACCCAGGGTAGCCTTGGGTTAGGCAGCAAAGGGCCTTACCTGCTCTCCTAAACGTATCATGTAGCCTTGGTCAGAGTCTTGCCCTCCCTGCTCCGCGTAGAAGTTAGTCCTGTCCAAGATGACACCACAGCGTTGTCCTGCCTCAACCTCCTTATGGAGAGACTGATCTCTGTACAGCATCAGGACAGTGGCATGGCACGGACTGAACTCTGTCAGGGGGAAGAAGACAGCAGCAGTTAGTGCATACAGCCTGTCAGATTGCAACAGGAAAGGAGGGATCAATTCCCCATGCCAACCCTGCCAACACCTAGGCTATACTGAAAGCTGGCACTTTGCCTTGGTAGGAGAGGAACAGCAACTGGCAGAAAGGACAAAGGACTGGAACTAAGTCACCCCTCACTTACCTAATGACAGAACTGCTGAGTAGCAGCTAAGCAGGCAGGGACACCCAATCCGGCTGCACATGAGCCTGGTAGAAAATGTGGCACAGACACATCTGCATCTTGCTACACGGCAAGCTTGGCAAACCTGACTGACTTTTATGAAGATGTTGTGGATAGGGGACAGCAGGGATGACACCTTCCTGGATGCAGCAAGCTTCTAACACGCTCTCCCATAGGCTCCTTGAACCCAAGCTTGGGCACTGTGGACAAGTGGACCATAAGGTGGGTGGGTAATTGGCTGGGCAGAGGGCCCCAGCAAGAATTGCTTAGTAGTTCAATGTTCAACTGATATTCAGCTACTAGTAGAGCTACTTGGTGGCTGATATAAGGGATGACACCACTTAACATCTCCATTAATGACTATCCGTGACAAAATGGGATGTACCCATATCCCACTTAATTGGCAGGGGCTGGCTCATACACTGAAGAACTGGACTGTTTTTTGAAGGCATCTGAGCAGTCTACAGAAATGAATTGACAGAAATCTCAGGTTCTCAGGAGCAAGCTGAACACAAGCCAGCAGGGTGCCCTTGCAGCAAGGAAGGCTGCCTGCCTGCTGAGCTGTATGAACAAAAAACATAGCCACAGGTCAAAGAAAAATGTTATTCATCCCTATTTAGAATTAGGGAGACTACATCTAGAGTACAGGAAATTCTGGCAGTACACAAAGAGAAAAATCCTTTACACACTAAGAGTGATAAAGAACAGGGAACAGATAGGCTGTGAGATTTTTGTCCCTGAAGATACTGAAAACTTAAATGGACAAGGCTCTGAGCAATGTGATCCAACTGTGAGACTATGCTACTTTTAACAAAAAATTGGACATCCAGAGATCCACTTTAACCCAAATTATCCCATGATTCAGAAGCTGAGAAGGTGGGACAGTTCTAGCTTGGCGATTTCAGCCAATGTCACAGCTAGGCTTTTCTCCTCTGTTGTGCTCTTGCTGTAGTATATACAGCTTGAATTGCCTTACTGTCTGCTTAGAGTGGGCTACCACAGCACACTGGGTAAAAAGGAGTTGGCTGTACACAGCCATCTCTGATTGTCTGTGACAGCCACACCACCTCTTGCTCCCTGTGGTTATCTTCATGCCTTCCTTAGAGCAACAGCAACCTCAGCTACCCTAGATGACAAAAAGCCCGCGCTGGCACCTAGTGGTCAGCCACAGAAACTGCAAGGGCACAGTTTCACACAACCTCCTAAAACCTTTTCGTAATGATCCTTCTTTCTCCGGAGTGCACACGCCCAGAAGCCTAATTGCTGGAGACAGACTTATCTCTAGAAGGAATCAACAGTCCCTGTTTCACCACTGCACACAGTGGTGCCAACCCAGAGCTCAGCGTTGTTTACCAGCCTGCAGCCTCCCTAGGGACGTACCAACAGCACTAAGAAAAGCACCCAGTCTGGGATGAGGTACAGGGATAGGGAAAAGATGTGGCAGCAAGGTGGGCAGGTTTGGACCACGAAGTACGCACTGTGCATGCACGGGGTTAGGCAGCAAAAGCAGTCACGTGAGGGACTCAGCAGAGCTTGCTTTGCAGGTGGGCCAGGCACTCACCGTACTGCCCGCGCGGCCCCAGCGTGTAGGCATACTTGGGAGAGTCATCGGTGGCAGGCACTCTGCTGCTCTGCAGCCAGGCCAGCGAGTGCACATCCAGGTGGGTGTTTGTGCTCCCTGGCTGTCCTGCCTGCGGGCCACCAGCCTTACGCTGCAGAAGAGCAAAGGCACAGTGAGATGAGACATCCCTGGGGGCAAGAAAACAGGTAACTGGAGCTATAAGGCTAGGAATGACTTCTTCCACCTTCATGGAAAAGGCTCATTCAGATCCAGGCTGGTGCAGGCTACTGCTAACTGACCACATCCCTTCAAACCTCTCAAGCACTGAATACCACTCAGTGCTAGCTGTGAGCCAGGCCATACCAGCTGTTAATACATCCCTCCTGGCACAGCTTGCTGTGTAGCTGTGAAACTTCCAGGCCATTAAAGCTCAGGAGAGCAAGGTCTCAAACCAATTACTGCATTGGGGGGTGGTGGTGGTGGGTGGGCAGTGCAAGTATTTCAGCATTACAGAGATCAAGGAGATTTTGTAAACTCTTCATAAATAATTTGCTGCTTGAGGTGTCTGAGCTAGTTCTACTTTGTGTGAGAAGTTAGACTACATGACTAACAGAGGATAGTCCTAACCTATATAAATGTTTTATAACCTTCACTCCAGCAATAGTCAGCTGGGACTGTGATGACAGTCAAAGGGATTGTGATGATACTGCTATTCAGACTCACTTCCCCTTCAGGGAGAAGACATATAGCCCTGTGGTGTTCTGAAGAGCCTCATCAGTGAAAGGGATCCTGCTTCCATGTTCACAAAAGACAGGTAAGACTTTGAATTATTATGACAAGGCAGGTCTCCCTCTTACCTTTGCATCTTCCAGAACGAGTTCGTTAAAAGCAGCTGAATCTAAACTGATTCCCTTCTCTTCAAGCATCAAGTCAATCAGATCCAGAGGGAATCCCAAACTCCCATAGAGAGACCAGGCTACTTCAGCTGTAAGACAAAAAGGACAAGAACTCTGTGTGAACACAGAAAGCAAAGGCATCTCAAGATTTGTCTGGATGGGACCAATCTAGTGTGTGCTTTGGTAACTGGATCCACATGTACTGTGTGCAACTGTACAGTTAATGGGGAAGAGAAGCTGTGGAGTTCTTGCATGGGACTGAGTATTAATAATGCTCCACAGCCACATTCCTGCTAAAATTTGGTGCAGCACATCTAGACAGGTAGCTGCACTGGTTGGGTCCTGTGCTACTCCTCTCAGGTGCGTCTTATGATGACCAAGTTGATCAGTCAATGAAACAGCAAGGGAATGATCCTAACTTGCCTGGTGCCTAGTTTGTTGTGAGGATGAAGTACTAGAAAACAACTGCAATCTAAACAGAATGTGGCTAGACAGTCACAGAAAATGCAGGCGAAGCAAGTATCCACCAGTTTTGACTGCAATGCTTGTGAGGACCTGGAGCAAACTGTCTCTAAGTGCAGCTTGTCAGAGGAGGGACATTCACCTGGGAAATTTGTGGAGGGCTCCATCTGCTGCACTGTCCGCTCGATGATGCGCCTCCCACGCTCCAGGGAGGACAGAAATGCGGCCTCGTTCTCATTGATGATATCCTTGATCTGCCCAAGGATCAGAAGAAGGGTTAGCCACAATGTTTCAGGGAGTTCCCCAGCTCAGCTCAGCCCGGCTTTGGCAGCTCAAAACACATCAACCAGCCTTTTTTGTTCTGCACGTATCCATCACAACATGGCTCTGATGCATTATTGAACAGTGCCAAAGTCATTGTGCCTCCTTGTCACCATTCCTGTCAAGGAAATATTGACCATCCATGCAGAGAAGGCTTTAAGCTGACAAATGTTCCCTATTAGGCATTCATATCTGTGACCCAATTACAACTGTATGTCTGGAACATCCAGAGAAGTTGCTGCCAGTGGAAAAGCAAGCTGGGACTAGCCTTAAATCATCACTCCACTTCAGACAAAGGGGACCCGGGTGAGGACAGGCTGTACTCGCACTCTACAAAAAAAGCTACTGTAGCTCTTTTGGAGCAACAGCTGCCTCACACAGGACATGCAGTCCCTGGTAAGGATCTAGCAGAGCTCCCACATGGAAATAAATCTGTCACATACATTTCTTGTGCCCAGCACATCTCAGCCCACCCACGAGAACATGGTTATGGAGGAGGCTATGCAAACTCCTCCAGCTAAGTACCAAGGGCGGGCTGATTTCTGGCCCTGAGAGCAGCGCCTTACAAAGACAATGAGACGGGGATTCCACATTGCTCACCTGGTTGACATTCCTTGTCAGTTCTGGATAAGCATCTCCCTGTGGAAGTGAGCCTCAGTTAGTGATAACAGCTTCAGCATCTTCCTCAGAGGATCTTGCAGCATGCCACAAACATGACAGAGGTTACTTGCATACACTTTACACATGCTTGTGCTGACTGTACCAATGATGACACCAGGCCCCCTCCTCCCATCACAAGTGATATGGGTCCAAGAGGTTTTTAACGCTGGAATGCACAGCATCAAGTACACCTTCCTGGAGCTCCTTCACATCTGAGATTGACTGCTTACAGTGTGCAGAAAATGGGCATGGGGCTGAATAGGATGTGTCTTTTCTCTCAAAACAGCAGTTTTACTCACCAGCACTTCCACTACAGTAGGCACCAGGGAGGCCAGGAGCCCAGGTGGAGCCTGTAGAACTTCAGAGCAAAAGCGTACAGCCCTGCGCAGGATCCGGCGCAGCACCAGTCTGAAAACAGGGCAGGATTCCTCAGGCAGCCTTGGGAGCATCCCTGCCCAGCTCCCACATCCAACATCCCCCAGCTGCTCTGGTCTGATTCATCAGCACAGGCCAGCTGCACCCATCCAAGGGGAAATCTGCAGACTGGAACCCCTTCCCGGCTCTCATCTTCCTGCCTCCCCAAAAGCTCATGCTCTCCCTATCAGGGGCCCACACCAGAACCTCTTCCCTGGCTGTTCATATTCCTTTCCAGACATAGTAAGGTCCTTCCTCCACCCCATGACATTTCCTTATGCCCTTACTCTGCTCCAGAGAAGCCTGGGTAGATGCCATCGGTGATGCACACGCACAGGGTGCGCATGTGATCTGCCACCACGCGGTAGGCCATGTTCACACGCCCAACATCAGCATCCCCGACCAAACCTTGGTATCCGGGTGCCCGGCAGCCCTAAAAGAGAAAGTAGGGAGACAAATCAGCGGACAATAATGGCTATAGAAGAAGTTTCAATGTAAGAGGCAGCCAGCCACACCTGACATCACATTTTTCAACTACCTCTGAACCTCGTGCATCTAAGATGTACTCATTAAATCCTTCCACAGCACTACAGACCAAGACTTCTGTACCTAACACAGGTCAGCCAATGCCCTGGCACTGACAAATTTAAGACACTTTGAAGGAAAAATGAATCAGCAGTGCTGATATTCCAGAAGATTTTCAGCCTGGAATTCTCCCATTTTCCTAGAACACTGCATTGGACGTGGCAGGACATAACCTCCTGTCTCAGGATACTGCTCAATAACATTCAGAGAAGGCTGTACTATGCTACCCAGCAAACAGTCTGTTTTCAAGGAGCTTTTATTGAGCTGTGACTCTGAGCAAAAGTAAAATCACCTTGTGAATGGCATCCAAGATGGGAGTGAAGAGATCTGTGTCATAGTTAGAACGTTTGTTTTGCAGAACTGTCACCAGCCTTTCCAGACCCATTCCTGTATCCACATGGTGCTGTGGCAAGGGCAGAAGATTCCCCTCCACCTCTCTGTCAGCCAGGCAGGAAAAATAAAAGGCAAAAGAGAAGCAAGGATCAGTTCATAGGCAAAAATAAGGAACAGGTGAATCAAAGAGAATGGGATAGTGACAGGGGATGGAAACAGTGGGTGACCCAGCATAAGGAAGCTCAGGGGCAAGAATGACAGCAGCCTGCCTTGGCCCTGTCAGGCAGCCAGGATCTGACCACCACATAATCAGAATAGGCTGCAATGTAAGGAAAAAGGCCTTCCTTAACAGGGCCAAAGGCCTTTTCCTCCTTATCCAGCCTGCTGCAGAGCTCAAGAGATCTCTGGAATGCAGCATTAAGGGAGAATAGGCATTGAAGGTTGAAAATGTCAGGGAAATAAAGCAAAGGGGAGCAAGAACCATGCTGGACAAATTTCTATAGCTTCTCTCTTGCTCCTGGTATTGCCATCGTCTGGAAAACAGGGCAAAGTCTGAGAACATACACATGATTTTGGAGTCAGGCTAGGGGGAAAGGCTCTGGAGTTCAGATGAGATGCTTGGTACCTGCTGTACTGCATGAAGACCAAGTTCCAGATCTCCACCACATCGGGGCTGCCCTGGTTCACCAGTGCTGCAGCATTTCTGCCACCACCCACGTGGTCATAGTGGATCTCTGTGCAGGGACCACAGGGACCTGTGTCCCCCATCTCCCAGAAGTTATCCTTCAATGAGAAAGGAAGCACGTGACTGGCAGGAACCCTGGAAAGGGAAACAACAGAGGTGACAGCACTGAGGCATACACACAAACTACACAGTAGCCTAAATCACAGAGAAAGTTGGAAGAAAGGAATCCTTTCTTCCTACTACAGACTCAAGAAGCAAACACATCAGAATTCCTCTGCTTCTGTTCATACAGAATTACTCTCCTTGGTGAGATGAAGTGGGCCAAACCAGACAGGACCCTAGTCTCAGCCCAGAACAACTGGGAAACACAGCCTGGCCGCTGCTGACCAAGACAGTCTCTCCCCTGGGTCTGTGGAGCATCTTGCTCTTTGGAGCAGAGGCAAGACCTGAACACCATCAGTGGCACTGAGCTGGCTGCCTTGGGTTTGAAGCCTACATTACAGCCTGGAACAATCTCCCAAAGTACAGCAGTGCTCTCTCCAATGGCTGCACCCTCTCACTGAAGCAGCCATTGCTCACTTTCAGAGGAGAACGTACCCTCATACGGAGCAGAAGCAAAGGATTGGAGATCCTGTACACACTTCAACCAGGCCAGACAGTTTTAGGCACATACCCATCCCCACTGATACTATCGGAGAATGAACCAAAAGTTCAAGAGACCCAGTGAGCTCAGAGACCAGCTGACTTTTAACAGCCCAAAGAAATAGAAACAAAATGGGCTCAAAGCATAATCACTGGCCCCTACAGCTGATCAACTAAAGAGCAAATGCAAAAAGTGGAAAGTGAAATGTCAGCACCTGCTGCTCAGAACCTCTGCTCTAATACACTCACCCCAGGCGGAGCCACACATCCCTGCACTCTTCATCTGCGCTCAGCCCCAGCGAGGGGTCTCCACCAAAATAAGTGACGTAGAGACGATCTCTGGGGATCTCATAGACCTCTGTCAAGAGCTCCCAGGCCATGCTACATGCCTCCTCCTGAGCAGGTAGGGAACATAAATTAAGCACAGTAATTCAGGAATAGTCTTTAGAATGGGAGACAAACAACAAAGAAGTTAATTTCAGCTGTTTCTCTCCCTTTCTCATTTTCAGGTGTATTGCAAAGAGCAGGATGAAGGTCAGGAGAGTGAGAGCTCACTGCTGCCAGTGGAAAACTGACATTCCTAAAATGTTGTGACACCTTCAGCATGGTGTGCACCAAATGAACTGGTAACCTTTTTTTACTATATTAAGCAGTCAGCATTAGCATTCTCACAGAAAACTTTGATTTTTATGTGTTGGTCATAGCTTTGACAGGCTGAGTGCTTTGAGAGTCTGCAGCACACATTCAGCAACAGAGCCCAAACCTCTGTTTCAGGCCACGGAGCTCCCAGGAATGAATCTGGATCTTACCAAAATGCCTTCTTCACACAGTCCTATGGCACTACAGCACAGCTCTGAAAGAAAAAAATACATTTTCCTCCAGAAAGGCTTCACTCCTATCACCTCACCTTAAAGTAATCCCCAAAGGACCAGTTGCCCAGCATCTCAAAGAACGTGTGATGGTAAGTATCTCGGCCCACGTCCTCCAGATCGTTGTGCTTCCCTCCCGCACGCACACACTTCTGGCTGTTCACCACCCGCCGGTGCTGGGCCAGCTCGCTCCGGGGGTGCACCGTGCCCAGGAAAATGGGCTTGAACTGGAAATGAGAGACACGCGCTATGGACAGATGCCACCCAGCGCAGGGGGCTGCGCCTCGGGCTCGTGAAACACAGAATGGGTCATGTTGGAAGGGACCATAGTGGGTCGTCTGGTCCAACCCCCCCCCTGCTTAACCAAGTTCGTTCCCTACACACTGTACAGGATTATGTTCAGACAGTTCTTAACCATCGCTAGCTGTGCTCTCACAGCACTACGAGGCACCGGGAGGGCGGCGGCGCGGGCAGCCCAAAGCAACGCCGGAGATGTCCCTGTTAGGGGACACCCCGAGCCGGGCGGCGCTCCTCCGAGACGCGGCAGCGCCGGAGAGCCGGCGGAGGAAGGGAGGTGCGGGAGCGGGGAGAGCACCTGGTTCATGCCCGCGTTGACGAAGAGCAGGCGCGGGTCGCCGCGGGGCCGCACGGGGGCCGAGGGCAAGCNGGAGGCGGGACACGGCACACGGCGGAGCGCGGCGGGACGGCGGGACAGCGGGACAGTGCCGCGCCATCGTCCCCGCGGGTCCTGCGGCGCACGCGCGGGCTCTGGTCACGGCCCGGGGGCGGCCGCCTAGCCCCGTCCCCGCAGCGACCGCTCCCGCCCGTCACCATGGCGGTGCGCGCAGTGCCCTGCTCGGCCTGGTGCCTCCGCCGAGTTGGGGCCAGCTGCGACTGGCTCCTGCTGGAGGCCGGCACGCAGGTGAGCCGCCCCGGGCTTCGGCCCCTTCGAGCGGGCGGGTGGCACAGCTCTCGGGGCGCCGTTTGGGGGAAGGGGTCTCGCAGCCGCCGTCCGTGGCATTTCGGAGGGGCCGCCCCAGCGCTCTCCCGGCCTCCCCGCCGTTCAGCCCTGGTAACGCCCGAGGGCGGGAGGGCGGACCCGGGCGCTGAAGTCGCCTTGGCCAAGTCTTCGCTTGTTTTTATCTTTAAAGTCTTTTGTCGGACTTAGATAGAGTTGGTGTGATGGTCACTTAGAGGACGAAGGGAGTCCGTAGCCTAATTAACAATGCGATGCTTTGGCGAGGCTAACAGTATGTAAGGCATAAGGTATTTAGGTGTAAATGAGATCGCGTTTAAATTGTTTTGGTTATGTTTTGGTGCGATACAGGAATAGCCGTATTTTGATTGAAAGATGGGCCCTGGTACTCTTCCCTAAAACCGGGCGGGTAAAGACGTGTGATGAGGCTGGGGCAGTGTAAAAGATTGCTGTTCTGATGGTCAAAATCAGACAGGTAGTTAGGTGGTGTGGGTGATGCTGTGGCCAAGGTCTCATGCACGGCAAAAGGCATCCATCCTTTTGCTTTTATTACTCTCCCATCATGGATTTAAAGTCCTGAGATGTGCAGATCTTCTCGGTGAAGGACTGGAGGTAACACAACTTGAAGCCAGGGCCGATAATTGTGCAGAGAATCCAGTTTGGGATGTTACTGCTCTAATTATCTGCACCTGGCAGCAGAGAGGCTGCTGGCATTGTGGTATTGTAGGTGTGCCAGGCCACAGAGCACAAACTGCTTTTGTTGGTGATTTAAATCATAAAATATCTTGAGTTGGTAGGGACCCACAGGGATCATTGAGTCGAACTCCTAACTCTGCACAGGACAGCCCTAAGAATCACACCACGTGCCTGAGAGTGTTGTCCAAAAACTTCTTGAACCATGTCAGGCTTGGTGCTGTGACCACTTTGGTGCCAAAGGACACTGCTGAGGTGTGGGGTGTGCTGTGACTTGTCCGTACTTCTGTGAGCAGCACTGAACACCAGCAGGAGAGTGGTAACGTCTTGAATCTCTGTGTGCTAAATGAACGTGATTGGGGGGAGTTTTATGGACTGACCCTGCTTGCTGTCACTCATATTGGTGTGTGAGGTCCTGCAGATGTGTGTGACTGGGCCCTGAGGATGCCGACCACAGGGACAAATGCAAAGCTGATTTTATGTTTGAATCCTTGTGAAGAAGGCTCTTACTTATGCAAATCTGTGCTGACAGAACACTATATGAAACATTTAAGAGGTCGGCACTAATGTGGTTGAGTTTGCTTTTGTCATCTTAATTTGCTTCCTTGCCTTTGGTTATGACATGGGGGTCTGAGTTTTTGCTCTAAACTCAAGGTGAGAACTGCTCAGGTAATGCAGTGCACAAATGAGTTAAGAGAAGGCAGCAGAGGGAGGGAGAGCAGGGATGTGCTTTAAATGGCAATCTGAAATTAGATGAGATTTAATAAGATACTGTGCAATAGTACAATTAAATTATGTCCCTTCTTCCAGAAGAAGAGTCTAATCCAGTTATTTAGATCACTTTTACTGCTGGTTGTGAGCTATATGTAGCTTAGGTTCTGAGCCATAAGATTGATGGTGTGATTTACAAAACTGTCGTGTATTTAGGGCAATGTTGAGTGTGCACTTTTTTTGATGGCAGTTTTCTGGGTTATTTTTTCCTGTATCTTTCCTGTTCACAAATGGTCGAACAGATGCAGCTAGCAAAAGAAGAGGGCAAGAAGTAATCTTGAGACCCACACACAATAATGCTGGTTTGAAGAAATTATGTTTGGTTAGATAATGACTGAGGTGGGACACAGATGGTTTGTGAATGGCTTTGAGCAGCTTTGCTGCTGAGGAAGATTTCCATGAAACCAAGGCTGTAATGTGCCTCAGAGAAATAAAAACTTTTCTCAGTGGGAGAGAAAGGTAATATTTCAAACTTTTTAAGCTTCCATTTTCTATCTACTCTTAAATTTAAATGAAAAAAAAATCATATTACAACAGACTTTTTGGAAATAATCATGAGATGTTAAATTTTGCTGTACTTAAATTGAAATGACGTAAACTGAATTTATCATGTCATTACTGATTGCAGTAACTAAACTACTTTATTTTTAGGTGACTATAGGCCGAGGATTAGATATCACATACCAGCTGGTATCAAAAACCTGTCCCTTGATGATCTCTCGTAAGCACTGTGTCTTCCAGCAGAATGCAGAAGGGCAGTGGACTGTCAAGGATAACAAGGTACAAAGACCAATTGAAGACATTGTACTCTGAGATTGATTGAAGGGAATCCATTGGTTTGGATCTAACAATGTATGGGCCATGAAATAGTATAAGTGGGATAGAAAGTCCATGGGAATGTGTCTTGCCTGCTGTGCACTTTCAGCTGGAAACTTCAGTCTGCTGCAGTTGGGATACAAATTGTATTACTTTCTGTATGTAGACCCACCTCTTGGTTTAGCACTTTTCAGACCAATGTGGCCTTGCCAAGGGCACTTTGCAGTCTGTGAGCCTGTTTGGTGTCACTTTCTTAAAAAAATACCCTATATTAATTTTGACATAGGATTTTATCATTTCGAAAAGATAACATTCTTGTAGTTCTAATGAAAATATAAAGTGTAACTCCTTATTGTAGTGATACAATTGCTTTAATTATAATCAACTTCAACAAGATTCTAGTGTTAGAAAAAACATGTTTCTTGTTGTGTTCAAATGAGTTTCTCCTGAAAGTTCTTCTCAGCTGATTAAGATAAAATGTTGATGTCAGAGTCCTTACCTGGGTCTCACTTTGACTTCAGTAATCTGTTTTTTATATCATGATCCCTCTACTTTCTCATTTTGTCTGAAAACACTAAAATGAGTAATTTGCTTTAAAACAGCACTGGTAGAACAAAAATGTTCAACACATCATGCAGATTTGAAGGATATTTGGGTCGACAGCAGATTAGTCAGAAAGGGATGGAGTGGCTACTATTAAAATTAAACTGCTCTTAAAACCCTGTTGTAGTACATGTATAAACTTGAAAACTTAGTATTACTGCTTGACAGGAAACATCTACCATAGATCAACATAAATTAACGTTTCCTGTCTATTTTCACTGTTGACCAGTTGGTCAGCTTGTTTCATTGAATCTCATTGAGATATGTCAGCTCCTAGTGTTTCTGCATTTCATCATGAGCACAGACCAGTTTTGCTGTTTTTGAAAACTATTTCTTAAGCTAACTTTGAAACTTTTTTGTGCTTTGAACATTATCTCTAGAGAAACGTTTTCCTTCTTCTTTATAGTCTCCTTGTATTTATGGAAGATGTTTTCTTCAAGGAGTATAACCAATGCTTCTTTTTCTTTCCTATTTTTTGTTCTGGATTTTCAGGTAACATTAATTGTCAAGAATAATTTCTGTAGTATTCTATGTTCCTGACAATGATCTAATGTAAGGTCTTTTTATTAGTTCTTATTTCTAAAGCTTTTGTGCAGGTTTTTCCCTTTAGAGTTCATTGTTTTCCTTCTGCACAAGCACATATGTCGAAATATTGTTCTTGGTACTTGTACACAAAACCTGTAACGCAGGAATAATGTGCAGTAAATAATACAGTGCAGTAAATGTAATAAATGCAACACCAAGCCAATAAGTTTATTTAAAGAGGTGGCTTGTTCTGACTGAAGCACTGAGGAGGTTGGCTGTGTTTGTTTACAGTTGCCAGAAATAGCTTTCAGAGGACTCTGTAACTACATATTTAATTTTGGTGACTGTGTTTATTGGCAGAGTCTAAATGGAGTCTGGCTTAACAAACAGCGCCTGGATCCATCAAAAGTCTATCCTATTGCTGAAGGAGACCGTATCCAGTTGGGAGTGCCTTTGGAAAACAGAGAGACTGCTGAATATGAGTATGAAGTAATTAAAGAAGAATGGGAGAAAATTAGACCCTTTTTAGCTCAAAGAAGTGACCTGGAGAAAGCTAAGAGTTCAAGAACTAAACGTAAATTTAGTTTGGAGGAATTGGAGACATCTGGATCAGAAGGCCCTTCAAACTCCAGATGCAAAAGAGACAGAATGTCCTGTGACCATGAAGCTTTAGATAAATCGTGGAGAGAGGCAGAGGAGGCCAGACGGCTAACAGAGAAGATGGATGTCAAGCTGCCTTGTCCTGGACCCAGTGAGGGGGATAGTGGTCCCGTGCATGGTAGCCCTGTTCACTCCAAGAAAGCTGTGACTGTCTCCCAGAAGGACCAGAAAGGCTCTGGTCTTGCAGAGTCATGGACTGGCTTGAAAATGCTGAGGAAATCTCTAGCAGATACAATGAAATTAAAGGTCAAAGTGCAGGAGAAGCAGACTGAAATTCTAAATGTGAAGCAGAAGCACAGGAAGTGTGATCAGAAGGACATCCTGGTAATGGAACAGCAGCTGGAGGAGTTGCAGAGCCAACTCTGCATGGAACAGGAGCATCAGCAGCAGCAGGTGGAAGAGCTGGAGAGGACATTCTGTAAAGAGCAGCAGAAACTAGAGGTATAATGGTGGTAATAAATTTGGCCTCTGTTTTCACTTTTGTGGAATGCCTCGTATAAGGCATTGATCCAGAATAGCTCTTGAACTATATACAGTAACATAAATAGTGTTCATGTGAATTGCCCCTGCTAAACTTTTTGTGGAAGTATTTAACTTAGTATGTAACAGAGTGCACGTACCAAAAGAAAGTGCAGAGACAGAAGAGATTTGTCTTCATGGGGAATTCAGAAAAACGTGCAAAATAAAGCATTTTAGTTGGTAAAGAAGCATGTTTTTAAATTAAAAAACAAAAGTCTTTGCCTGATCTCTCGTGCTTATAGAGAGAACAAGTTGAAAAGTAATCACTTCTCAGTGTGAATTTCTCTCAGTATATGGCTGAAATAATGCCCAGTTTGCATGGCAAATGCACTGTCTTTACAATCAATGAAATATTGCATGCCTTAATCCCTGGAGAGAAGGAGATTCTTTTCTTACTTTGAAAAAACCCTTTCTTGCAATCTGTAGGTCCTTTAAGCAGTAAGTATATGTGCTAAGTTGCTTTTTGGTAACAGACCAAAATCTGTTTGAACTTGAGACTGCTTGTAATCTGGTTTAAAGAAAACGAGGATTCATCTTAGAGTGAGTCTAACAATTTATTAGTTACTTCCTTAAAGTCTGCTGCTAAAGGCAAGATACCAGTATCAGAAGTACAGAAAGTTTGGAGTTGTGTCCTTACAAACAATGGGAGGTTTACTTGGAGCTTTAGGTATTTCTGACCTCTTTGAATGTGCTCAAAGACAGAGTTGCAGCTTCTAAGCTGTTGCTGATCTCTTTGCTTCCATGAATATGCTGGTGCCCTTTGAGCTAGAATAATGTGGAGGTATTCCAAATACGGAACTGTAAATGATATATCCATTTTAACTATTCACAGTAAATGATAGCTCTAATTTCTGTTGTACGTGTGTAACCCTAGAGTGGAACATCTCGCTGTTTGTTGAATGTCAGAGTTGTTTCTTTAACAGCTCTTTAAGCATATCCTCTAAAGAGAGTGTGTAGAGTAGTAATTTCCTGTCTCTTACATTCTTCAAGTCTTTTCTTTTTTGTCCCACTTCTTACCCCACCTAGGGAGAGAAGTGTCAACAAGGGGAAGAGAATCTGAAGGAGCAGCTGGCCCAGGTCCTGCAAGAGGCAAGTGATTACGAGTCTAGGTTTGGTCTAACTGTGTAGCTCGGATATTTACATCTTTCCAAGTGCTGTGGCCTCTTGGTAGAAGACAAGGATTTTGCCTTATATGACTGTAAAACCTAACTAAAGTGAAAGAGTAACCTGGAAGAGGGAATGCAAAGTGTGTGATGGCACTGGGAAGGTCATAAATAACTGGCAGTGCATTCCAATTTTAAGTTTATCTGTAACTGCCTTAACACCTCAATTCATACATCTTGCTCCTCTAGGAGAAGTATAGGAGAAATGAGTATGCTGAACATTATAACTATGACCTATGAACTGTAACTATGTATCTTTACTAGGACAGCTTATAGTGGTACTCTTATAACTTCTGGAATGGTGTTGTTACAGCATCGTGCTTTGATGGAAGAACTGAATCGTAATAAAAAAGATTTTGAGGAGATAATTCGAGCCAAGAATAAAGAACTGGAAGAAACCAAGGTAGGGAATAGCTGCATTCTTAGTTTTATTTGTAAGTGAAACATGATATGCTGCAGCAGAGGAAATTGTTTATTTAACATTTGTCTTGGCTCTGCCTGGCCTAATGTAGTGCAAAATTTCTGTGTTTTGAGGTGGCATCTGACTCTGGTTTCCAGCATTGGGGGAGGAGGAGGCACCTTCCCCTTTCATAAAGTAGTGTTGAAAGTTGTTACTAGATCTTTCTTGATCATGAAGAAAGCCAAAAGCACCTGAACAGTGCATTGTGGAAGAGAAATGGGCCCATTGCACCCTTTCTTTAAAAAACAAACGAAAAAATCAAACCAGAAATAACAGGGAAAAAAAAAATCCATCGACAAACTGGAAGTGTTTGAAAAGTAAGGTGCTTCATTTTCAGTTACAGTGCATTCAAGTAAAACTGCATTGTGATAGCATTCTGTAAGGGAGTGTAGGACTGAAGCAACATGGAATTTGGATAATGAATGAGATAAGCCACAGTTCCTGCCCTTGACACAAAGTGATGAGTGGAAAATAGTTAAGGAGATCCTTTCCTGTGTCTTACTTTTAGAAAGTATCACATTATCCACCACTGACAGTTTGCTTTGTTTTTTTAATGTCATCTTTGGAAATCTGTTGCTCTTTCGACTGTAGCTTCAATTAGAAGAATTTTCCTGTTGTTTTTAGAAGATAGAGCAGGTACCTAGCCTAATCAGCCTAATTTAATTCTTAACAAGCAAACAAAAAGATTATTAGGTTGTTAAATGCAAGTAAATTTCTAAATTTTATTGCTTCTTTTTTAACATTTGAAGTATTTAGTCTGTTAGGTGTTTTGCTTTTTATATCAGACACACACAAAAAAATAATATTAAAGCCAAACTCTTGCCAGGAACAGGTTGAAGAAGATTCTGAAAAAACTGATCAGCTGGTAGTTCCTTTAGGCTGAAGGGAATTTTGGTAATGGCTGCTGTTCTTCCTTCCAAGTTTTCTGTAGTGGGTGAGAATATTCTCAATTCTGCTGAGACTACAAGGAGGAAGGAGGTTATAGATCTGGGTATACAACAGATACCCACTCCACTTGACAGGGGGAGATTTGCAGTATGATTTTCTTCCCCTGCACACACTTCCTGCCAATTGAGAAAAACCTTGCTCTTTGTTGATACACAACCACATGTACTTTTCCACTAGGAGGAGAAGGAAAAGGTGAGAGCCCAAAAAGAAGAGGTGTTGAATCAGATGAATGATGTGTTGGAGAATGAATTGCAGTGCACAATCTGTTCTGAGCACTTTATCGAGGTATGTTTAAACCTGTATGGGTTTGCCAATAAAAAAGAGACTTGAGAAGCTTTCCATAGTTCTAGTAACACAATATTTAAGCCCCTTTCTTTACTTGTTTAACAGCCCCAACGGACGTACAGTGAACTCTTATGGGAAAGAGTTGATTCTGAAATCTGTTCTATCTGCCCTGACTCTTCTTTGTTTGACAGCAAATTCAGCTTTAATGTCTCTATCTGCATAGATATGAGTGTTCAACACTAAAGTGCACATAAGTTTGGAGCACTTGTGTAGGTTTTTGAGCTGGTGCTTTGAGTTGCTGCTGACAGCTGCTTGGGGAAGAATTATTTTCTAGTGGACCTTTCTTTAAGCTGACTAGAGCTGGACTGTTTGAGGTTTAGATATATAGAGAGGTATTCAGTATGTTTTTGCTTGACAGTGCTTGTGTGAACATGCTGTGACCAGTATCCTTCTGCTGAATTCCACAGGCTGTCACTCTGAACTGTGCACACAGCTTCTGCTCCTACTGTATCAATGAGTGGACGAAACGAAAAGTGGAGTGCCCTATCTGCAGGCAGGAGATCAAATCAAAGACACGCTCTCTGGTGCTGGATAACTGCATTAACAGGATGGTAGAAAAACTGGATGTGGAGATGAAAGAGCATCGCCTGAGCCTTATCAGAGAGCGGAAAGGTGAGAGGTGGGTGGATGTGGCATGATGAGTACAATCTCTTATTCCCTCTATTTTGTAAAACTTTCTTTGGCACCTATATACCAAGAAGATGCTCAGGGAATGCTGCAGAAACACTAAAAATGTATCATGAAATCTCTTGACTAACTAGCTTTACTAAACAGTAAAATAAAATCAGTAAAAAGTTTGGAAAAAGACTTCAGTATGAATTCCATGGTCTGGTGGAACAACTTAATTTAACCATGCTAAAGGTTGTACTCTTTCAAAGAGATCACTTAATAAAAGCAAAAATATATAGAATGGTGCTTGAAAAATTTACCAGGCACTTTTGATTAAACTGTGGTGTACATAATGACAGAAACTCAGCAGACCTGACAAGAAGCTCTGAATTCTTTTCTGTGTTCTGGATTTATGTAGGAAATCTCTGAAAGAGACACAGATATATCATGTAAGTGTATGGCTGAACTGACAGTTGCTCTGACATGTTTATTTTTGTGGAATTAAAGCCACTGTGGCTTACAGGCATAACATCTTGCCTAGTTGTTGCTAAAATACTGTGCATTATGGAGATTGCTTTAATAAAAATCCCAATATGGGTTATTCCTAGTCTGCTTCCTTCTAAATTTCTTTCTAGAGCACTTCACACTGGTATCTAGGTGCTGAAATGTAGATGTCTGTTCCTGCTACCCCTTAAATTTCTATTGCTGTGTTTTCTTAATTGTCTTGTTTTTCCTTCATAGAGATGAGTGCATGATCCTTAATTTTGCAATGTATCAAGCCTTTTACCAAACAAAAGGTGCTTTTGAAGCCTTTCAGATGTGCCATGGTGACACAGAATGACATCACTAAGCAGTGCTAGTTCAAGCCTGAAATTATAACCTATGTAACTCTTTCAGTCTGATTCCCTCAGGAAATGCTGCATTGCTGAGAGGCTGCCGGGCTCGGCTACAAGAATTGCTTTTACCTCTGCGGAACTGAGGCAGCCATTGTGCAATGCCTGCATCTGCAGAGTGCCACAGTGCTCCTTAAGTGTCTCCTCAGGTAGCTGATGGGTGCTAGCTGAAGTGGTGCCTTCACTGGAGCCCATTGTGTGCTAAACCAGTGTTCTTCATCCTTGTTTGAACAAAAAGCAAATGAGTTCATAGCCTACCTTCAGAAATAACTACCAGTAGGAAATTATTTAAATTTACCGTGACACGCTTCAGTCTGAAGGTGAAATGGTTTCTGTGCCTCTTTTTGTGCAATGATGGAAACATTTTGATTGAAATGAAGATAACCATTTGTCTATTTAAAATTAATTCCTAAGAAATATCTATTGAAAGAAGAATGATGTTGCAAGTGGCACTTGAGAAGCTGTCAAGGCTTTCCAAGAAACCTTTCTAAGTGTCTTAGTAACCCCGGTAATAGAAGGACGGCTTGCAGTCTTAAATAGATTAAGCTTTTGATGAGGCTATAAATGTCCTGAACAATCACTGCTTATTTGAGAGCTCCTTACCACATTTTTTCTTTCCTTTTCTTACCTGGTAAGACACTGAAATAGTTAGCCACTTCCATTGCCAGTTGTGTGCCTGTGAAGGGGTGGAGAATGTCTCCTCCTCATCTGTGTTACCTTAATAGGAAAAGACATACAGAACACTTTAGAACACTTAACAAAAACAAGCAAACAAATAACTCCCATACCTTTGTTCTTTTATGCTGAAAACTGAAAAGAGGAAGGCCTATGTCCTGCATCTTGGAAGACCTATTGCAAACTGACAGTGAGAAGCTAAAATTTAATTTCAAAGACAAGTAGTAATTTAGTACTTTTGGGTACAGTGGTCACAGCTAACTTTTGTATCTGTGTGTTTTGAATGCAGAGAAACAGAATGTGATGGCGAAACCAGCCACAGGCAGTGACAACAGTGTCCCTTCTTCCACCTACTTCATCTTGTCAATGAGCAGTTGTGACAATGAGGACTCTGAGGAGGATTCTTCCTATAATGGAAGCTACTACATTACTTGAACATTGTTACCGCAGACTCATTGCCCCTGTGCTGCCTAGAACCAACTTAATGGTGTTTGGTTGACTGCTACTGGAGGAGTGGACTGGGCACCTGGAGGGACCTCTGAAGAGGCTGGAACTGTAAACTAGCAGCATTTGAAAGAAGGATCTTGTTCTCCAAATGAATGCACAGAAGCTTTATCTCTAAAACAAAATTAGGTTTGTGAGAGAACAGACTGCCATTATGCTGGCTAATTGACACACAAATCCTAAACTTCCACATTAGCTTGTGACCTGCTCAGCGTAATGAAATAATTTGTGTTGCATCATTGCCTTTTCCTTAGTGAATTATGTATTTACATCAGCATCCCTTATTTCAGGTGGCAGAGGGAATGTCCCAAGCTTTTTGAGAACTTGTCCATCCCCACCAGCAGGTAGGAGATAGGTATATCAGGAAAAAGTGCCAATGCGTGTTTTCCTCTTGAATTTCATATGGCAGCTAGAGTCATCCCAGGCCTTTGGCATTAAAGGTAATAAATGGTGGGATATGGACACTGTTGGCTGCAAGTGCATTGTAAGCTAGCTGCTGGCCATCAGCTTGCTCTGTTTATGTAGCCCATTTTCCATTAGATAGGGATGGAGGAGATGAAATCTTCTGGAAGTCTTTAACTAGTGTTCTTTTCATGTAGTGTCTTTGCTTTGTTCCCTCTTCAGGCTTTTGCATAAAGGGTTGTGGAACTGGGAAACAGCACATCCAGAGATTTTTAGCAATGACTTCAAAAACATAATCAGCAGCAAGAGAGAAACCTCTGCCTCTTCAGGTATGCTGCTCTCCAAATTAATGAAATGTCCTGAAAGCAGCATGTATAGACAACCACAAGGTACAGAATGAAGCATTTCGTGTTATTGTTTACAAGTCATAACTATTGAACTGTGGGTGGTATTACCCTCACAGCAAATCACTCGTTCATAAGAGACTGATCAAGTCTTGCCTCATCCTATCATGAATTTGTCTATTGAGTTCCATTTTCTAGTGACCTATGCTTTTGACTTAGCTGTTACATGGAAAGGACTCTTACACTGTGAGAACAGGATGGGGAAGCCATTATCATCTGTAATATTTATTTGGCTCTTTGTATATACCTTTTTGTTTCTATGTTTATTTTGTTTAAGAATGAAAATATAAATCCATTACTCCATTAGTCTTCTTTGGTGCAGCCACTGAGATGAATGTCTTCTAGTTGTCTTTAGACTTTTTAAAGAAAACAGACTTATCTCATTTAATGACTTTGCTTCATGTTTTGATTGCTGTAGGCACTGTGACCGCTTTAAAGTTATTTGAAAGACTTTTGTATTCAGGAACTTATAAAAGACAACCCAATCCTTCAAGACTGTGACTACCCTAATGCTAATTTAATAGCTACAATTGTATCTCTTACCTTCTTCCACCAAGAAAGATCCCATTAAAAAGGTGCATGAATCATGTCCTAAGGAAGTAGTGTATTCTGACAAATTTGGTCGGTGGGATTTAAACAGGGGAGGCCTGATCTGTGGGCCAGGCAGCTTGCTTAAAACTTTAGTGTAAGGTTTCTGTTGTAAAGAAGACATTACATCTTCTGTATTCCTCTTTCTCTTTTAATGTTCACTTTCTGTATGCATTCCTGAATATTGCTTTTGTGAATACATGCTTTCTAGAATGTGCAAGAGAAGAGTATTCCTCAAAATGCTCATGAAATAGACTGATGTGGAACAAGCATTTCTGATGAAGAGTAGAAGGAAAGTACTCTGGTTACGTAGGACTGCAAATTCTTCAACTCTGTATCTCTTCCATACTGCTGTGCTTTTTTTCTCATTTCATTTTGCAAAATACATATTTATTTTATTATGTTGGTGTTTATGCATATTGTAGAGAAGGATCATTCTTCCCCAAGAGTGGTAATCTTTGGTTTGATTTCTGAGTGTGTCTTATTTTCACTAGAACATGAAGAATGTAAGTGGTGTATTCCAAATTATGTTCACTCTTACCGGTAGGTGCACAGTGTGTAAATGTCCACAGAGGTTAAGTATTAATACTGTCCACTTACAAAAGCAGGCCTGTATATCTGCAGTGTGTTCTCCTTTGCTCTAAGGTCTGGATCCTTTCTTCTAATTGGTTGTCTACTTGGTTCTACTTGGATGTGCCCTTGGAGATGTTATGCCCTGAACTGTTACCTGTCTTGGGATGGCATCAAGTGCTTCCAGATGTCAGGTTACAACTGAGCTAGTCACAGATGATGCAGGGCAGGTTCAAGACTTGCTGTTTTCCCTTGCAAGACAGCTGTCAGGTAGTGTGATAATCAGACACTTTCAGAGCAATACATTGTCAGCATCAGTGGAAGAGTGGCGAAGGTGTGCTAATGCTAAAGGGGACCATCACAGAGGGATGTTTAACTCATACAGATCTGTGGAGTCCAAGACCAGTCTGACAATCTTGTGCAAGAAAAATATACCACGTGTGTGGTGAGCCTGTCACAGGCAGAGTGGGAGTTTATTAAAGAAGTCCTCCCATTGAGTCACAAGATGCTTTCCAAAATCCTTGCTTTCCCCTTGCTTTCCAAAATCCTTCTCAGAGAGGAGCCTGTTTGCCTCAGAATCTTAGCCCCAGACTGTCAGTGGTTTATGTGTAAAGGATTATATAGATGTAAATGAACCTTTGTACAACCGTATCCTGGAGGATTTAAGGACGGCAAACCAGATATATAAATATGTATGATTTATTATGATAATGATTGGAGAAAAGTATCTTAATCAGAATTATTTACTACACAGTATAGGGGAACAGCTCTTATAGTGCACTATGATGCAATATTAAAGCAATTGTATTAAAGCTAGGAAAAAAACAATTAAGTAGAGATAAAGTTATTCACCCATCCCAATGACTGTGGACTAATTTCTTTTGCTCAGTTATGAGGAGTAACCTTGAGCAGCATTCCCAGCCAAGGGAGAAATCTCCGCACATACACTTCAAGAAGGGATATGTTAGAAGACCCTGCCCTTAAAATTTGAGACTGGGTTTTTATAGTATGAAGTTACTTGTCGCTGTCTGTGGGGTCTCCTAGCCTGAGATCACCCACAGACAGGACATTCAGGTGGTTTGAGTTTGTGTTCTTCCCTTTTTCCCAGCTTGAGCACCGAAGGAGATGCAGAAGCCGTTTCCTGAGGTTTTCAAGGTTGTTTATTCATTCTTATCTAAGGAATTTTCTCTCTGAGTTACAGCAGTCTGTCTAGCAAGCTGCTGGTCTGAGGCACTCTGCCTCCCCAGAGGGCTGGTCTTATCTTTTATACTATAAATTAGGTAATTTAATGTTTACAGCTAATTTCCAATCTGTGACCTTACATTACATTGTCCAGTTTTCTGACAAACCAATCCAGAAATGCCACCCTGGCTCAAAGATGGATGACAAGAAGAAGAAATGACATACCACATGTAAAAATCCTCCATCTTAGCTCTAAGCTTCTTATCATAAAAATGTTACAAACTCATATTTCTGCCTTTTAACAATCTAATTTATACTCATCTTTTGTGACCTGTAATTCTTCCTGCAGTGATGGTAATTTTTTTTCTGGGGACCTAAATCAAACCCAGAAGGGTCTTGGGCATCGTGCCAAGGCCTCTGAGCCCTTTGCCTGAGTTCGGAGGCATCCAGGGAAGCCAGGGGAACACCCTGAACTCCAACATTACTGACTGTCAGTCATAGGTCTTCAGGCCAGCTGTGTCAGCTCAGCAACTTTAAATACATTATCAGTAGTATGACTTACTTGTTCTGAGTATTTTACCAGGTATACCACATCATCATCTCACTATCAGGATGTTTAACTTCAGTACTGATGAGTTGTATTGGTTTCAGCATTATTGAGCACCAAAAGCAGCATGATGACCCCTTCTTCATTTACCATGGATAGCTTTTCCAATAGTCATTGTTTGAGTTTTTCCCATTGCAGGCAAGCGTCCTGCTACACAGCCTTAGCAGCAACTGTCAAATTTAGCTTTGCGGAACATGAAACAGGAACTTCAGTAATCCAGCTGTGCCACTCTTCCCCCAAGTGAAGTGCAGGTTTTCTTTTCCAAACGTATGCTCTGACTAGTCAATGTTTTGCTTCCTCCTCATCTTCCTGTCCTGCCATAACTCAACCTATTTAGACACACAGTTTTCTACAACTACATAACTATGAGCTATGCCTCCCAAGCTCGATCCTCCTGTCTCTTGATACTGTCGTGTTTGCTTTGGTTTTGTGACACTAAGCATTCAGCCCTGTGTGTTGAGCTGTGTGTCCTGAGGCTTTGAGCTTAATGCAAAGTACAAGACGGCTCCCAGGACCGGGTTAGAAAAGACCTCTGAGGCCAGCGGGTCCAACCCGTGACTGAACACCACCACGGGAACTGGACAATGGCACTGAGGGCCCCAACCAGTCTTTCCTTGAGCACCTCCAGGGATGGTGACTTCACCACTTCCCCGGGTGGCATATTCCAGTGCCGAATCACCTTTTTGATGTCCAGTCTCTGGCGCAGCCTGAGGCTGTGCCCTCTTGTCTTGGCACTGGTTGCCAGGAAGGAGAGGCCGATTCCCGCCCGACTACAGCCTCCTTTTGGGAGCCGCAGAATGACGAGGTCACCCCTGAGCCTCCTCTTGTCCAGCCTAANGCGGCCTCGCGTCCTCTCCCGAGCCCGTCGAGCCGGAGTGCTTTGGAGCCGGCCGCGGCCACCCTCCTGCCCCGCTTTCGCCGTGAGTGCCGCCCGCTCCAGCACGGCGCTAGCCGCCGACCCCGGTGGCGTGTGGGNACCCCTGAGCCTCCTCTTGTCCAGCCTAAACACCCCCACCTTCCGCTACCATACACGATGAGCAAAGATTTTTATATCCATATAGTTACAAATTATTAAGTTTGTGTAGCGTTTTCCACAGCCTCCCGGTGTTTCCAGCCGGGGCCGGGGCTGCCGGGACCCGCCGGTGGTGCGTCACTGCCG
>VXBU01003359.1:113123-152409 GCA_013400315.1 Bombycilla garrulus | reverse complement strand
CATTTTCTCTTCATTTTAAACAATGAAACGGGGAGGTGTTATGTTGAACTACATTTGATTTTTGCACTGGGGTTTTGGTTGCACTGAATTTATACGATGTTTGCACTAAGGTTTCTAATTGTATTTTCCCCCACGCTATATCTGGTGGTGGGTTCCGTTTCCCCCCTACCCCTGGGATGTAGTTTCTCCCCTCTGTCCCATTGGCTGATGGTCCCCTCTTCCCATCGTCCCACTGTCCCCTTAAGGGATAAAACTTCATGTGACATGTGACTCACTCTCTTTTCTCTCTGCTCCCAGGCAGGCGACTGCTCCCTCCATTCCCCCATGCTCTGCCTAGGGATAAAGTTTTGGATTAAACCAGAATTCTGCATCCTTCTTCTTCCTCATCCTTGTAGCGATTCTCCCAAGCCGAAGGCTTGCTAAATTAGTCTCCGGGATTAAGAGATCGGCTACAGTCACTGACCTGAATTTACCAGCCAGTTACTAATTATATGTTTAGTAGTAATTAACCAATGCACACAAAAGTAACTTCAGATTAATTGATTTGCCAATGTGGTCGAGGAAGCTCCAGTGACATTGAGACAAGCTGTACCTGTCCCATAGCTCAAGGCCAAGACAAGGGTGTAATGGGTGCTCTGATGGGTCAACATGGCTGTGGTGTGACAGGGGCCTCTTTTGTGATGGTGAGGAAAGCAGGCTGAGAAATGCCAGGAGAGCAAGGGAGCATGAAGACTGAAAATGTACCTTTGCAGGGGTGGGAGGCGAGGTAAGGAGTGGAAGGGAGAATGACTGCCACCTCCAGCCTGCACAAGGCAAGCACCTGCTCAAATGTCTTTGCCAGTCTTGTTGGCACATTTGTAAATCTGTACTTGCGGCTCCTGCTGGCACAACTGCAACTTGAGTATAACAAAAGCCAACAAACTTGGAAACCCCTTCCTGCCTTTCTGCTTTGCAATGAAAAATATGGGCTGCTTCTGAAGTTACTTTGCATGTAATGTGGTGATGACTAAGTCCAGTAACTCCAAGTGACTGAAAGAAGCCTTGTAACTTTTCTTGAACTTCACCTGCCATATTTGCTTGGAAGCTCCTCAAACAGTTGAGTTATTTGTTTGACATAGTCTCTGTTTTGTTTAAAAAGAGGCAAAATAAATGAAGGCATTAATTTGGGATGTCCGGCAACATTTTTCATTGCATATGTTGAAATGTAATATAGAGAATACTGCTATTATACCAACAATGTGATTATGTGCTGACAGTTTTATCTCCTATGGTAACATTATAATGTATACAAATTAGGGTCCTTTAAACAGTGCAACTGATATAAGTAAATGGATATACATTAATTAAATTTTTAAAATGCTAACGGCAAGAATATTTACCAAATATAAAGAAAATAAATTAAATAAAGAAATGTTAATGATAATATCATTCATCTTTTTCTAAGATAAAGTTTTTCTAAACTTTTTTGATTCATTTAAAAGATCATTTTAAAAAAAGAATTACAAGCTTAGGTAAAGGCTAATATATTGTGCTAAGTGTAGGAAGCTCTAAATTAAAATTCATTATATTCAAATAGTGATTGTTGTAAATATTCATGTTTTAAAATCAAATGCTTTCGTTTCTTCATTTTTCATCTCTTTGGCCATATGTGCATTAAAGATGTCGAGTAATTAATCCATCACTTGGCAAGTTTAACAAACCTGTGTTTGCAAAATGTAGATCATGAGGCAAAAATATCATTTGGGAGAGAAACATGCATTTGTTTTTTTTTTTTTTTGTTATTGGCTTATTTTTAATTTTAATCATGTTAAAAATTTTTGCTGGAAAAACAAATGTGGCATGATGATTTCATAACTGTTCTGTGTTGAAGTTCAAAATATAGATTTAGCAATGCTTTAAGAACCTGAGTCTGTTTTTGACAACAAACTCCCTGTGTCCTGAAGCCTATGATGCCAATCTTTCAGGATGATTGAAAATGCAAGATGGCAACAGTCTTCTTTTGACATATTTTGTTAATTAATCCAAAGTACTTAAAATCTGTGTGTTAATTATGAAAAGAAGCTATGATATGGAGCTAACAGCCACCATGTGCATTTTTCAAGAGAAAAATTTAAAGACTATATTGCTTTTATTCACTTTACTTTATTGAAGTTACCGTGTAATTTCAAGAATGAGTTAGCAAGAGGTCTCTAATTTTGGTGATGGTATACACTCAAAGTTCTGCAGCATCTGAATAAACGAGGCAAAGGGTATGGTATTTTATTAGTAAAGTTACCAAAAAAATAATTTACATTGTTATATCAAGATTTCTGCATTAGACTGGAGGAGAAGTAAAATGGAGAAAAAAAGTAAGAAGAAGAAATATCCTCTGACCAAGTGAAATTGATTGTAAATATTTCTAAGAATTGAAAAAAAAAACCAAACCAAAAAACAAACAAACAAACAAACAAAAACAACAATCCAAACCAAACCAAAACAAACTTTTTAAATAGAAATTAATATGTGCATGAAACAGGCTATAAGCAGGATGTTCTCTACAGACCAGAGAAGGGGATTTTTTGTTTCCCCCCAAAAAATACCAACAGGTACTTGTATCTGGCCCTGATAAGTCCCGAGGGCTAATTCTAGCAAGCCTTCGGCTTAGGAGGGTCATTACAAGGAGGGGGACAAAAGGACGCTCAAAACTTTCTGCTGAACTCTGTTTAATCCAAGTTCATTCCTAGGCAGAATGTGGGGGAAGGGAAGGGACCAGCTTGCTCGCCCAGCAGCAGAAAGAAGAGAGGGCGAGCCACGTGTCCTAGGAGGTTTTATCCCCCCAGGGAGCAGGGGGACACTGGGAAGAGACCACTGGCCAATGGGATAGAGGGGAGAAACTACATTCCAGGGACAGAACACAGCTACTTAGTGCAACCATAAAAATTCAGTACAGCCAAAGACCCCAGTGTAAACATCAAGTATAGTTCACCACAACAGGTACTCTCTCGGAGACCTTAGTAATCATATTGTGCTGCTAAAACAATGTATGTCTGTTAGCATGTGTGTGTATATATATATATATATATGTGTATGGTTTGAAGAGCTTCTTCTTTCTCACAAAGTCAGTGGTTTGTTAGTAAATGTAACTTTAGGCTTAACTTTAGGCTGTTGATTCTTTTATTTTATAGAACAGCACAGAAAACATGCCTATTTACTGATCTCCCTCATCTATGAGTATGGTGTTTAGTGTATGTATTGCTTTAATACTGTCAAATGGGTAAAATTAGTGCTAAATACCTAGGAAAAATAATGGAGTTTGATTTTCTTCATCAAACATCAAGCTCAGCTGCCTAGAAACAGTCAGGACCTTAAGATATCAGAAACTGATATGCTAATGATGAGTGGGCATTGTGTCTGAACAGCTTACCTAGAGACAAAAATGGTTCTGCCTTTGACCTGCCTCACTAGTGGAGTATCTGTTTACATGCATTTCACGTTCAGCACATTTTTACAGTGATTCTGAGCTCTTTATTAGCATGGAAAAAAATACGCTGGTTTGATTTAGCATTGTACTCAAAGAGGGAGTAAAAATTATTTTCAGTTATTGTTACCTTCTGTTAAAGCCAAAGCAGTTACTCATGTCTTGTTCTTGAGAAAAGCAGCTACACCGTTTATGGTTAGACTTAACAATAAGTCCTTGTGATCTTCTTTCTGGTTCTTTAAAATACAAAATTTGTTCTACAATTATTTCATGTGAATACTAATTCGAATAATGTACAAATACCTGCCTTAGAGTTGGTAAACTCTAGTGAAATAAGTCTAATTCTTGCTCCTTAATTTTACTAGTGATTGTAAAAACAATGTTGCCACTCATTTGTAGCAGGATCTCTGTCACCTGTAGATGAAAAACCCTCCTTGCTTGTAATTTCTATCAAACACATTTTATTATTGCAGACTTGTTAGTAAAATTAAAAGTGTTATCTTTTGCTATGAAGGAAATTAGAGTTAAATTATTTGTAGGCTAAGTAAATTAGGGCTCAAAGAGTGTGCTTTTGTCCTTGTCTTTGTGTGTGTACTCTGCTCCAAACTCCCTCACAGCAAAAGGATTGGTACCAAATCACAAAATAAAGACTAAACCAGGACACATCAGAGAAGCACTTATACTAGAGTGGCAGCTAACTAATCCTCAAGTATGTCTTGCACAAATTTGAAGTCACATTTCCAACCTGGGAAGAGTCTTTTAGATCTAAATGATAAAATGCTTTAGATCTCACATCTATGCCTTGATTTTTCTTCAGTACAACAAATAAATTGTACGTGTACTTGATTGAAGTTCTGGAAATATAATCCATGTTGTTTCTCTGAGCTGGAGATGTAATATAGTTTGAATTGTGTTTGAACCTTTTAAAGTATCTAGAAGTGATGAAAACAAAATTAATTGCAGTTGATCCACAGTCATATACACATAAATAGCTGCCGTCAGAAGATATCAGTCTGAAGTAAGGGTTCTCTGTATATGTTCATGTACTTAGTTTGGGAACTTTTATTTGGCTTTGATAGTAGACTACTCTTTGGATCATTATGCTGTTTACTCTCCCTGAGACTACTCAAGTAAGAAAAGTATCGTCAAAACAAGGCTGTGCAACTAATTGATTTTTTAGTTGGTTGGCTGAATGAAACAAATATGCATACAATCAGGTTTAATGGTTTGGGTTTTCATGCTGAAAACAACAAAAAAAAGTTTTAAACATGAAATATCTGATATTCTTGAAATAATTACTGTGCAGTTCAGTTACGCCCTAAAATTTGGTTTATTGTTTAACAAGTAGACTTTCTATCTTTTTAATGCAGATATTTGTTCCTCCTTCTTTTTATTGCAGTGCCAATAGTAAGACGTTTGTTATTGTGTAGTTCATCAAGTATGGTTTTTTAGAAGTAAGTGGTTCTCCTCTATTTCTGTAAGATATATTTTAAATATGTTTCTACTATTACAAAATGTTTGATGATACAATATCGTTATCATGCCACTGTCATTGTAATAATAAACACTATTTTATTTGCTTATTATCCTTTTTTTTTCCTTTGTTAAAATGCGATTCTATTAATCACAGCTTTAATGCTTGAATTGCAGCATAAAGATATAATTAATTAATTTTTTTTCTAGACAGCGTGAGTCATGCAGTAAAATGTTTATTACTGTATCCAGCACTTTTGGTAGGAAAAAGAAGGGAATTATTATATATACCTAATATATATTATATCAGTTGGTAAAATCGTTACAGGGTTGTGTGATGCATTCTTTATGTGGCAGTGTTGTTCCACCATACTTGCATGTATTCAGCACCAAGATTTACCAAAATCATCTGGTCTACTACCCATCTTTTTCATGCACTCACAGGTAGTGACTGAAGTCTAAAACCATATCACCAGTCAATATTAAAATTCTCATTTTAATTAAATGTGCCTATCAGTTTTGTTTTCAGCCAGAGAGAAAACCCACCAGACCATGAGCATTTCAGGGGGTTTTAGGAAAATCTTGGTGGCAACTTTCCAAGACAGGTGGCTGAGAAGCCAGCAAGGCGGACTTTACTGGATCTCACACTTAAAAACAAGAAAGAATTATTTGGCTTGTGAAGGCCAGGGCAGCCAATGCTGCAATAATCATACAAGTGTGCAGAGTCCTAAATAGAAGAAGCAGGACTAAAGTCAGGATCACATACTTCAGAGGAGCAGCCTTTAGTCTCTTCTGTGATGTGCTTGAAAGAACCTCATGGAAGACTGTCTTGAAGACAAGAGAGTTATAGGACAACTCATTGATGTTGAAGATTGACATCCTCCAAGATTAAGAGTTTGATCATGCAGGGAGATCAAGCACAGGCAATAGGAGACCCGGATGGATGAACAGACTCTCCCAGTTAAACACAAAAAGGAAGTGTACAGGAAGTGAAAAAAGCATAGGCAAATAATTTGGGAATAATGCAGAGGTGGTGTCCATGTCCAGTAGTGCAGGGATGGGATTAAGAAAGCTAGGGCCCATGTGGTGTTAAATCTGTCAAGGAGCATGGAGGGAATAAGAAAGGAACCCACAAGCAGTTAAACAGCAAAAACAGGCCCTGATCCTGAATGGGGAAGGCAACCGTGACAAGGGACGTAGAAAAGCCTGTGGTATGCAATGCCTTCTTTTCCTTGGTCTTTACTAATCAGGACAACGTTAAGTAATCCCTGGATGCTGAGAGTTTGGAGCAAGGAAGACTTCCCCTTGGTGGAAAAGTATCAGGTTAGAAAATGTAAGCAAATTGGATACACACAAATTCACAGGACATATGACGGCCCTGAGTACTGAGGGGTTGATGCCATTGTGAGGCCACACTTGATTGTCTCTGACAGGTTATGGGCAAATGGGTGAAATGAAGAAAGTAAATGTTACTTTACTTCTGCCTTCAAGAAGGAGTAGTAAGAGTGTCTGGGGAACTACAGAGAGGTCAGTCTCACTTACCCCTGGAGCAACAAATCCTAGAAATCATTCCCAATTAAATGAAAGACAAGAACTTATTTGTAGTACTTGGTATAAACTTGCTCAAGTAATGGAACTTTCTCCAATAAAATTACAAGCTTGTTGGATGAGAGGAGGACAGTGGATGTTGCTTATCTAGACACAATCTCTTCTCTAGCATTCTCAGAGACAAGATGATTAAGCATAAACTGGGAGGTAAACTAGTTCAAAACTGCTGTTTAACTGGAGGTTGATCCAATGTTTAGTGCTTTTTCCTTCAAATTAGTAATATAAAATACGAAATTAATTCCAACACATTTTACAACCACAGGAAAAAGCTACTTGTTCTTAAATTTCACAGCATTTTAACTAGCTTAGTTAGTATTACTTGTACCACAGCCTGAATCAGTCTGACCTGCTTACTACTATCACTCCCCAATGCAATTCCAACTCCAGTTGCAAGTGCATTCTCCTTTTTTTGTACTAGTATTAGTACTTTTTTATCCTTTCATAAATGGATTTAAAATGCTAAACTGGAAGAAATCTAATCCAACAGAAAAAAGAAATACTGTCTCATGTCAAGAAACAGAAATGGATGACTTCTGCATGAAAGAAAAGGCTTCATATTGAAATTTCGTATTTATAAGACATTGATTTATAAGCCCAGAACTGCTCTGTTCTAGTCTGTCCCAAAGAGCTTGGAGTGTTTAGTCCTCTTCAGTATTAACATGGATATAGAGATCTTCCCTCCTTCCTAACTGCCCCTCGATTCAATCAGTAATTTGATTCCTCTACATCTGCATAAATCTGCACAATCTCTAACCCTTCAAGTATGCTAGCTTCTCTAATATCTGACACCACTAACTTCTAGTCAAGACCTACTCTCAAAACTTCACTACTTGTCACTTGATCTGACTCAATCCTCTAAATCGACTAAAGAAAAAGTTAAAACATTTTAAAGTGAATGCACTGTTTTCTTGGTGGCAATTGAAGGCTTTTGCTCTAGTTGAAATATTTTATTCACTTGTGGATTTACTAATCTATCTTCACAAAAAGTACAAGTTTTTTTTAGATAAACAGAACACCAGTCCTATTTTCTCCTAAATTATTTTTCTTGTGTGAGGTAAATTTTAAGGGACAGTGGACCATCATTTCTAGTGATGCATTTAAAATTATGGTACTGAAGAATATTATTTGTCAGAAGGAGAGGGAGGAATGCTGTGACTGCTTTTTTCATGGAGTGACTCTTGCTCTGTGAAATGTCATTTACAGTTCCAGAGATAAATCAGCTGGGCTTTGCTCTTGCAGATAACCTTATCTTTCAAACAAAATAGTACTAGGTTGGTTTTAGTAATGAGATACCTCCATTGATATGTTTCATGTTTTATTCATGCTGTCTACATATTTAAGCAGAGTACACAATAATTATAAAATAATTAATAAGATTTTTAATTTTTGGCAATGTTACAAAGATTTACAGTAATGTCAGTAATAACAATTAGGCACATCTAATTGAGTTTTTAACCTTACTTAAATTAAAAAAATTAAATAAATATGTATTTATTTTCCCTTTTCTTTGTGAAACTCAAACAAGATCAATATAGATCTTGTATGATCCAATTAAAGTTTGGGTTATTTCACTTTGGCAAAGCAAATTAACCTAGTAATCAAGTCTGATGCCTCTTCTCAGCATGTACTGTGGATAGACTTTGAAATCCACGATAATGTGATGATTTTGGCTGATGAAGAGTTAATCTTCATAGTAGCTAGTATGGGACTGTGTTTTGTATTTGTGGTGAGTATGGTGTTGATGTCACAGGGATGTTCTAACTGTTGCTGAGTTGTGCTCACAGAGCATCAAGACCTTTCATCCCCCTCACACCACCCCACCAGCGAGGTGGCCCCACCAGGGGGTGCACAAGAAGCTGGGAGGGGACTCAGCCAGGACAGCTGGCCCCACTGACCAAAGGAACTACATGGCCAAGAGGGTTTCATGCTCAGCATATAAAACTGGGAGAAGAAGGAAAGGTGGACATTATTAGTGATGGCATTTGTCTTCCCAAGTAACCCTTCCAAGTGATGGGGCTCTGCTGTCCTAGGGATGGATGAATGCCTGCTTGCCCATGGGCAGTTCTTAGTGATTCCTTGTTTTGCTTTGCTTGCATGCGTTGCTTTTGCTTTACCTTTTGAAGTGTCTTTATCTCAATATAAGACCTTTCTCACTTTTACTCTTGGATTGTCTCCGTCATCCCACGAAGTGAACGAGCAGTTGTTAGGGCTTTGTTCCAGGGGCTCTGTTGCTGGCTAGGGAGAGATCCATATTAAATAATTACTAATCTGTTAGTGCTTCACTTATGGATGATTGGATATTCCTATTTGTGCCAAGGCTTTTTTTACTTTATGAGAAAATAAGCAAAACCAAACCAACCAAACGATCAACCCTTCAAAAAAAAAAAAAATAGAAAAAGGAAACTCATCAAATAATGTCAGTTGGGTTATCTAACTTGGGAAGAGAATAGGACAATCATGGAGTAGAACATAATGAAGTCTTACATAGCATTTAGGACACTCTTCTTATACCTGGTTGAAAAAGCCTTCTGTTTCAAGCACAAGTTTTTAGTGTTTTTTTTTGTTTGTTTGTTTGTTTTGTTTGTTTGTTTGTTTTTCCCTAAGTATATGGTATTTTTAAATGAAATACCTTTATTTCTGGATATTTCCTTCAGAAGAAATATCAGAAGTCTTTCTGAAGATTGTTTGTTAACCTTTGGAAGACAAAGTGATGCCTCCCTGTTCCTTCTGTCTTTACTGTTAAGTATTGAGTGTGATTTAAACTACAGTGGAAAGTGAATAGGAAGAATTTTTTTTTTAGTAAAGACAGATTAGAAAATGTCATAATCTGTTTATGGAAGTGAATTGATTTGCATTTCTGTAAGTCATTTCATGAAATGTATATTAATGCAGAATTTTAGATTCACTATGTGCCCATTGAATTTAAATGTGTTATAAAAATTCTTGCAGTGAGACTCATTTACATAGTTCAGTGCATCTCTAACTTTTCACACAATAGAATGTTATTCATTGCTGTTAAATACGATGGCAATAGCACTGAGCACAGATTAAGGCTCTGCTGGGTAAGGTTTGATAGTACAAGAAAAAAATGATAAGATGCACTCTGCCCAGTTCTGCATAGTTGAAAGTAAAGTAAATAATGCTTTTAATTTTACTAGAAAGATGACTAGATTCAGGTGTATGGTAGTCCTACAGACAGAAGAATAGAATGCTCTTATGGGGGCAAGGAAAGTCAGATCTGTACATTAAATATAATCATTTAGGTACACAGCCAAACCAAGCTATAGTTACAGAGAGACTTGCCCAGTTTTAAGTTATACAAAAACCTTTTCCTCTGAATCTTTTATCACTAGAAATTACCTGAAAGTTAAGTAATTAGCTTGTGACAACTATTTTATAAAGGAAAGCATAAATGAAGGATTATGTGTATCTAAATATATGTGCATGCATGTAAAGTATCTTCTATAGTTTCTCATCAGTCAATGAAGAAGCCATGTATTTTTTGAAAGAGTACTTGTTAATAAAAACGGCACATTTTTTCTTAGGTTTATACTAAAACACCTATAATACTCCAAATAAAAAAATTCTAAGAGAACAGTATTATTTTCTGTAATTTGAAAACACCTTGCTGGAGGATTTAGTTATCACTTGTGTCTGGTTTTCTTCTCATGTAAGAATTAAGATATAAGCTCAGATAAGGTTATTGCAGATGTAGTATTTAGTGGATTTATGAAATTTGCTAAATAAACCAAGATTCTAAGAAATTGAAAGCCAAACCAAGCCTGTGATTTACATATAGACTCTCTGGAAAAGTAAATCCCTGTGAGCAAAATTCTTATTCCTAACATATAAAAAAGAAAATTTTCATATTGACATACAGTGTGGCTGATGTGTTACAAAGATTTAGCACTGTGATAAGGATATTACTGACAGTTGAACAATGCTATTTCTATCTCATAAATACCACTACTATGCTTCAGAGGTTCTGTAAAAGAATATTCCTTTAAATTATTTAAGAATTCATGTCAAACTTGAGATTGCATTTTCAAAGACTGAATAAAAAAGCTAGTCATCTAGGTTATTCATTGCGTTGGTTATTAATGTTGCTATTATTTCTGAAATCAATAATTTTTTTTGGCTCTCAAAATAAGATAATTGAATTTTTCATCTTTTTTTTTTTTAAATACCAACTAATGCAAAATTTCAAGTCTTTCCCTAGAAAGTTCCATGTCATATAATGTTCTTGAGGGCACAATAAACATTGAAAATAATTCCTTTATTTCAGACTGAGATTTAATATCCCACAAATAGGACTAGGGGATAAAATAGGTTTTGCCTAGTTGCGCAGCTCTACAGGACAGATAATTGTATATTTTTTATAGATATAGATTATTTCTAAGGGTTCTTTATGACATGGATAATGTCATTATGACCGATTGATAATTATTTACATAATTCAAATTTATTTTTTCAAGGAAAATTAAAGGAAAGATTAGGTGAAACATTTAAAAAATATGGTTATTTTTGTAGGAAGATAAGAATATTAAAGGGTAAAAATACAGGAAGCTAAGGATATTAAAAGGTAAACATTTCATGTGGAGGAAGCCATATCATCTTTTCCTCAAGGAGTTTTGCTTTGAAAAAAGAAAGTGATATTACATTTTTTGGGCTATGGCTAAATAGGTTGTTTTTAACTCAGCATCCCATCCTATAGCTTTGGACAGTTGTGAACACATAATTTCTTTGCAACAGAAATATCTTCTTTTCTGAATTGTGCTATTTATGTTTCTTTTCAGAAACCCCTGCTTTTATTTTCAGAAAAGGACCTTCTATTAACCAACCTTCTATTCATGTTTTATACTTAGCTAAAACCAAACAAAAAAGGTAACCTCAGACTGGAATCACCTTTGCTCATAATTTTATGCCAATCCTCTAACAATATATTTTATACAGTCTCATAAAATTAAGCTGTAAAGGATTAATAGTGTCCACCAGCAGCACAAATAAAAAAGCATAATAGATAACTGCATATGTGATAATAATTACTTTACCAAATATGTGCTAGAACACAGCATTCCTTAAACATAAAAAAATTAATGTTGTGAAGTAAATATTCTTTCTCTTCAAAAATCCTAATTCCCTTTGAGTGTTGCATTTCTTAACAGCTTTTATTTTTTGCTGTTTCTGTCTCTAGATCTCCTACACTCAGACTAACTAGTTTTTTCAGTAGGTTAGCCACACTGAGGGCCAGATGGATGAAAATTATTATTCCCCAGAAAGGCTCAGACTTCCTGTGGTATTCTTCAGTGTATGGTAGGTACTACATAGCCCTACATAGCTCTATGAAATGCAGGGAAAAAGGTTTAAAACTGGAAAAATTTCTCTAGTTTTGAATGTCTGGTGTGCATATATGTATATATATATTTACTTTCTGTGAGAAAGTATGTCTGTGCTATGTGTTAAACACCAAACACAGGTTAATTACATCTTTTTTATTTTTACTTACAGACAGTTTGGTATGTGGTTTATGTGCTCTAGTCCAAAACATTCAAATATATCCCAGACATTAGCCTTGGACTAAGACAGTTCCCGTTTCCTGTCAAAGCTCAAAAGGTGGAGTATACATCAGTCAGTTTAGATTTTTGTCTGAAAACTTGACACAAAATTAAATCTGTTTAGAAGATGCATAAAACAACAACAACAAAAATCTGTCTTCATGGCAATCAAAATCACCCATTTTTCTCTATTATTTATTTTGAAGGCACGATATCTAATTGTAATCATTCATGCCAAATACATTCTTAGAGGCATTTCAAACAAAGATTGTAATTAAAATTGCCATCTCTGAGCTTTTTTCTGGCAATGACCATCTTTTGCAAATGCAGCAGCTTGTGTGATGGCCACCCCACAGTAAGCATCTCTAAATTTTATTTCTATTCTGCTTTCCCATGCATAATTTCTTATATAAGTCTTTGTAGAGTAACAACATATATAAGTATCAGTTATGAAATCAAAGATCACTGGGATGGGAAGATTAAGAAGTCTAATAAGCCAGATCAGTTTTCAACTATAAAATGAAGTACAATAATTTATGACACACTACTTATCAATCATTTTTGTAAATTCATCAGTTCTTATTATCAGTTCAGTGCACCATTATTGATATATATACAATACATATATATTCCTATATACATATATACACACACACACAATACAGTTATCCTTTAGCATTTCTATTCTAATTTAGCTGTGACTATACAATACCACAGACTAAAAGTTGCTCTGTTAACTGTGATGTCTGCTGTCACTGTTGCTTTTAGCAATTTAACAAGATAAGTCATAACAGAAATGGGCTATTTGAGGCATCAAATGGGTTTGTGGTGCCTACATCAGAGTAATTTAGTCACTTGGATATTTTCATCCTATCCTGAAGGACTAGATATTCAGCTGTTTTCTAATTATCCTATACATTAAACCAGTTGTAGTGTTTAATAGTGTTTAACGTTTTACAGAAGTGCATAATTGTAAGAAGTTAGTAGTATTGTTTTTGCTCAAATTTCATTGCATTTCAGATAAATGGTGAGCAGACACTCAACATCATAGAGAGGGCCAGTGTTTTTCATCACAGAAGTAGCATCTAAATAATGTCAGTTTTGAGATAGGGAGATCTTTCCAAGAATTTGTTTTTTTTATTTAGTATTTGATCCAACATAGAAATCAAAACAGAACCTGGGTTGTGGATCAGATAAACATAAACTAGATAACATTTCTTTCCATGACTAATGTTCTACCTAAAAGCTTGAAGAGTTGTCTAAGTATTTGACTTCTGGGGACTTGTTTCTTGCAGGTTTTGCCTATGCAGGAAGTAGGATTCCTATTTCCATAAGAATTGTGGACAGTGACTGTAGTCCTGTCTATGTCTCAATCTAGAAGGTAAAATACTTGAGAATTGGGTAATGTAAGTTGAATTCCTCTCATATTTAGGAAAGAAATAATCCAGGAACACTGATCCTACATGTGTTCTCTATTTTTAGTGGCTATTATTATGCAAAAAGTGGACACTGTGGACATCATAATTTCAGAGTGACAGCTGCCCATTATAACTACTGATAGTTTTATGTCTATCCACAGTACAAAATCCAGAGCTCAGAATTCAGAGTAGAAGCCCTTGATAGCAACCTCTTTTTCTGCTACTTAAATTAATGAGGGAATACTTCCTCCTTCATCAATATATCTGACTGGCAAGCTAAAGGAGGCTCAGTGCTTATATTTCAGGCACACTCTTTGGCGATGCACAGCTTTCACTAGAGACCATAATGGTTATGTTCCAAAGGGAGGTCTCTGAACTAGCCATCCACATCTAAGGAGGATGAGCAAGACAGAATGCTCTGATTCTGAACATGTGCCTCTGTGACAATTGAGAATATTTGGCAGTGGATCCTATTTGTTTTGCAGTACAATGCAAAATTCCTCTAGCTACAGCCAAATACCATAGCGGGCAAAGCTCCAAACTGGAGTTTATCCTTCAGTCTCAGTACCCCGTATCTTTGCTAGTACTAAACCTTAATCATTTTATCAGAGAATAAAAACATTTAGGCTTGGTTGCCATTGAGTGTAAGTGTTCACACACCCTCCCTTTGCCCACTTTCCACACCCAGCCAAAGCATTTGCTCAAGAATAACCTATAAGCATTCTGTAAGCACCTCACTTGAATATTTATTGCAGTGATACTCACCATTTACATAACTATTATATGCATTATGCAGCGCTTTCATAAGAATGACCTCCGAGGTCAGCATTTCTTGTCAATTAATGACAATCCAAAGGAGTTTGCCCTAAAGCTATTAACTGTGAGAAAATATTAATCCCAGAGGCCATTATTTATAAATCATGCAAAATTGAGAATATATAAAGCACTATTTCTCTACATCTGCTGCATCTCATACTCTGTATGTGATGCTGTCTAGGTAATTTTCTAGCACTTAATGACTGATGCTGTAACAATAGGAAATCCATTACCCCTATATTAAAGTCTGACGTTCATCTTTCTTCTTTCTTTGTTTCTTCCTTTAACAAAATCTTTGTCAGTTGCTGATTGAAAAGCCCAAATAATTGATGTTTTAGGTGCCATCTTAACACTATATCTTCATTAAAGTTTTATGAATAAGCAAGAATTGGTTTTGTTCCTTTTCTTTTTAAAAAGCTTGCTAAAAAAGAAAAAAGATTGAAAATTTCCATATAGCATATCTTAGTTCAGTTCCTTATCACAATACTCTAGCTCAAATTTGGTGTGTGCAAAATGTCTTTCTTAGATATCTTTAGTATCAACTCTGTAATAATTTGAGGTTTTTTTCTTTTTCTGAAATATAGTGACTCCTTTAGGATTAATTGGAGAGTACAAACTCAAAATGCAGTTTATCTGTGTAGCTCTTTATATTATTTAATACCTTTCTTTTTCCTTTAGAAGTATTTTAAATATTTTAGATTGTTATAAATTTTCTATACTGACCAGACACATTCTGAGTTTTGTTCTTGACAAAGTTAACTACTCCTGGACAAAACCATTGTATAGACTGCCTTAATATATTGTATCATTGGAGGAACAGTTTAACTATTCCAAATTGCGACATTTCTTGACAGTATTCTTAGATCTGTATCTAACTGTGAAATTTTTGTTACACAGACACTTCAGGGATTTAAATTTCATATGGGGTTACAAACTATTTTATTTCTTCAGTTATTGATGGAATGCCTCTATCTGGATATTTTAGCAGCTGAAGATCCTGTTATTTATTATTTTGAGAAGTGTTTTGAAGATGGAGATCTGTCAATAGAGATCTGCAATTTTTCCCAGTGCATTATTCAGTTACTTTTAAAAAATTGCCTACAGTCTTGTGTTTAGTATTCCAATACAACAGCATAGTAAAACTAATTCAAAATAAATTCTTCTCAGTGCACTAGAGCAGTGAACACACTTCACTATATCTTTTTTAAATAGATATGTTTCATTTCATTCCTCCTTATTCAGTTTATTTGATACATGTATTTTCAGGCTATTAATGAACTAGAAAAAAAAATATAGGTAATTAAAAATAAACCTTTGCATAGTAACAGAAAGATGGATTTTACTCTTTTGCAGCATTCTTGCAGTCATGTCCTACTCTCCTCTTTATAATCTGAACTGTAATACAGTAAAATTCTTCAAAGAAAAAATAGTATGACTAACACTGAAGCAGTCATTATGAAGAAAATGTTTTTTTTTCATATTTGATGTATGTATTATTGAAAATCTACTTGTCTGAAATAGTTTAAATGGAGTAGAGATTGGTTTAAATTTTAAACTTGTGGAAAAATTATCATAAGGTTAAAATTAAAAGTATTAAATATGCAAGATGAATGGAAATGGGGAAATGCACTGAGAATGACATAAAATGCAGTAATATTGAGTGTTTATTGACAAATAAATATAAAATTAAATCATACAGGAAATAAAGAAAATACCATGATGTGATTCAGAGATGAATTGTAGCCAGGTGATTTCACAATTTTGGGATTTCCCCCCTGCAGGGGGAAAAGGGCCAGGAAAACTGGAAATCTGTTAAATTCAGTTGTTATCTGGAGTGCTTGTTAAAGGAATATCATGGTCTTTGGTATTTAAAATTTACTTCTTAATGAGGTTGAAGAACAGAACATTAAAAACAGTTAACAGAAATATAGCAAGATGTAAGAGGCAAAGATTAATCTGGGTTATAGTTTAAAAAGCTGTCTTGATTATTGACAAGTTGAAATTGTCAGCAAACCATTTGGGTGAGACTTTTAGACTATGCTAAGATGATACAGAGCACCTACATTTCCCTATTTATATACTGTAAACTTAAGGGTTAAATCTTTGAGTATGTTTTTGAACAGAGTGAAATCCTGGGACTTGCATAGTACATTCCTAAAAATGCAGTGGATATTTACTGATGACTCCTAAGCAAGAACAAATTGCATGTTGAAAACCCGTTTAAATAAACACAATGCCAGGCAAAATTTATGACCAACTAGTATGAAAATTATAAACACCCGACCTAATGGAACTTTCTGTCTAATAGTGTCTGAAGTTACTAAAATCTTGGAATCAAAATCTTCTGATATAATAGCTAGAATATAATATTTCATATTAATTCAATTGCTGTTAATATTTCATCAAAATTCCTATTTGCTTACTGACTGTCTCTAGAGGCAGTATGTTAGGACGTAGAATGGTTCACGTAAAAATTAACTTGTGTGCAGATTGGATGTTTTGAGAACATGCTTAAAGAACCACCCAATTTGGATAAATAATCCTTGATTTTCCTGAAGGTAGGTCTTTTCTCAAGCTCATATTTATTCTGCTTAGATGGAAAAAAAAACCAACCAAACAAAAAAGTGTCTCCTTGTTTGATTTTATGTAGAGAGTTGTAATAAAATTAATGGTTTGGAAAAGTAATCATCAGACTTTTAGCTGACTACAGATCACTTGCAAGTAACAAAATTTGTCATGATTTTAATGAGTTCTTATTACAGTGTTTATTGGAAAACATTTTCAAAGTGATATATTCTGCAGATAGCTAGAGGCTGTGAGCTTTGGATTGCAGTCCATTGAATACAAACTGCAAATATTGAAAGGTGGTGTTCTGTGCAGGAAAGGAACCATAGGAACCCTCAGAGAAAAAGAAAACAAAAAACATTCTGGATCCCTGGAAAATGTTACAAGTAAATATTACTATCTGGATTTTGCTTATCAAATAGTTTGGGAGATCTGCTTTGAAACAAATTCAAAAGAAGTGCAAAGCAAATTAGCCCTGGATTGAAAGTCCAGAATAAATTGATGTTTGCTTCATTAAGCACTTGTCATATTGATACTTGGATAGTAAACTGATAACATAGTTCAGATATGTTGCTACAACCAAGGAAAGGCTGGATGTGAAGGAATGTGTTTTGTCTTTTACTGGTATCACGTTTTCCACTGGAGAGGAAGTTTGCTAGAAGCCAAAGAAACCATTTAAGAGCCATGTTAAATTACAGTGCTGTTCTGTCTATCAGAAACTGGTTAATTCAATCAGAACACAATGATTTTTCATCATTCTTTAATTTGTTTAATTTCAATGAGCTATTGTCTCAGAATTTTTTTCTCATCTTTCACCTCTGTGTCTATTGCATTGATGTCTTACGCTATTCTTTCTCTGTCATTTCCATTTCAATATAGATTTCATAGTTCATTACCTGTCAATCAGCTTTAAATGATGCAGCGTTCATTTTATCATGTTCTGTAAAAGTTGTATGCTTTTTTCAATGCGATACATTTATTTCAGTTTGAGCTCTATTTATTTCTCTAAGTACACTAGCTATCTATAGTTATATTAATTTTAATGAGTATTTATTTTAACAAATGCAGTATTTTGTTTTACATTCAATTTATTTGGCATGTTGAATCAAACAAGTGAATTCTGACTCAACTCTGAAATTCTATATCAAACAATTTTTTCCATGATATTTTTATTTATGATAGAGCTCTCAGTCTTCATCATAGCTTCCCTAAAATAAAAACAGCAAATTAACACAGAAATAAATACTTCAGTACAAGTTCTTGTATTTGGCCCTTCTGAATCTGTAGGTCACGTCTTACCTCACAAAATAGCCTCTGCAATTTCCTGGACAGATAAAGTGCTTTTAGTTATTTCGTAAAAGATTCCCCAGTCTACATTTTCTGCTCACATTGGGCTTCTAACAGTATGCCCAATGGTTGCCATTAGGTTGTGGAGAAAAAAAAGGGTTTTTTACGTCTATTGATGATGAAAATCTGAGGTTGAAATGTTTCAAGTTTATTTGTTATTTGGATTGCTAGTAACTTTTGGAATTCTCTGAGGAATTTTCAAGTTGATTTTTTGGAATATAGAAATAATATACAAATTAGAAGAGATGGGTAAGTACTTTTAATTAATAGCTATTGTCAATAGCTATTGTCAGTAGTTAAAAATGTATATTCAGTCAAGTCTGCTCAATGACAGCAGTGCAACCAAAACCTATTGGATATTTTGTGGTGATTGCATGTTAGTGCTTTATTTCTGCCCCAGGTCCAGCATGCTCCATCTGTTTTCCAGTTGTAGAGTTAATATTTTGTAAAACTTATTACTTTCCTCTTGCAACTGTGAGTGTTTGGAGATGGGGAAGGCGTGTACAGCTTATGGGGAAGATAGACGTATATATCAGCTGCTGGAGGGGGGTGGTATCAGCTCTTCTCCACTCAATTGCACTCATCAGGTAAAAGTTTGTACATATACTTTTAATGAACAGTCATTCAGAAACAGCTGTTGTTGCCTTCATAATGCACTGCACCACAACAACTATTAACATAGCAGTTCTATTTTGGTTACTTGGTGTTGTGAGTCAATACATCCATATTTCCTTGCTTTCATCTATATACATTCACTAGCAGAAAACAAATGTCTTCAGCCTTGACAAAGTACATCCATGAGTTTAAAAAATACTGTTTATTCATACTGCTTTTTTTCCTAATTTCTAGAGAGGTGTTTGTCACTGTCTGGGGTGTCCCCTAGGCTGAGATCACCCACAGACAGGACATTCCAGGTGGTGGTTCGAGTTCTTGTTCTTCCTTTTTCTTCCCAGCTCGAGCACCCAGGGAGACGCAAAAGCCGTTTTCTGAGGTTTTCAAGGTTGTTTATTCTTTCTTATCTAAGGAGTATTCTCTCTAAGTTACATAGGGCTGTCTAGGAAGCTGGTCAGGAGCACACTGCCTGCCCAGAAGGCTGGTCTTATCTTTTATACCATAAATTGCGTAATATAATGTTTACAGCTAATTTCCAATCTGTGACCCTTATATTACAGTTTTCTGACAAACCAATCCAGAAATGCCACCCTGGCTCAAAGATGGATGACATGAAAAAGAAAGATAAATGACATACCACGTGTAAAAATCCTCCATCTTAACTCTTAACTTCTTATCATAACAATGTCACAAACCCATATTTCTACCTTTTAACAATAAATTTGTACTCTACTTATTTTTTGCGACTTGTAATTCTTCCTGCAATGATGATAATCCTTTTTTGGTAAGCCAGGGGAACACCTTGGACTCCAACAGTCTTTTCTATTCAACCTGTATTAAGCTAGCATTTTCCTGTTTTATGATCAGTGTTGCTACAATGCATCTCTCATTGTGCAGTGCCAGAGATTGTCACAAAAATTCAGAAATTTCTACTGAAAGCATGCTGTTGATCTGAAATGTAGACTCACCTAAAGTGCAGACATTGAAACCATTCTACTCTGCAGACAGTATTAACAATTAATTTACTATTGTGCTTCCTGTCCCAGTGTGCAGTGAGAGAAAGATGGCATGATATCTTCTCCTGATTATAATTATTAAAAATATGAAGCACATAATCCAAAAGGGAAATAAGTTAGGCCTTGACCTTTTTTCCATTCACAGATGATAATTCAGAATCTAGGATTATGTGTTGTAATCTGGAAAACTGCTAGTTAAAAATGTGTTAGAACTAATGCATGAATTTTTCCCATGCAGAACAATCAGAAAATAATTATAATATTTTATATATGTGTATATATATGTATAATATAAATATCTATATATGTATAATATAAATATCCTCGTTGAGAAAATTGTATGTAGGATGCTGCTGCTTTGGATATCGCGGCTAGGTCCATAATAGTGATAACTGTCCTGAAAAAGCACATGGCTGTGGCCACAGATATCTCTGAGCAATTGCAGTTCCAAGGGCAAGAGTTGTGTTTTGTGATTGTACTGACATGAACTACATCCCACAAACATTTGATGGACATCTTGAAATCTTTAAATTTGCTCCAGTCTTGATTCAAGTCCATGTCCACACAGACACTTTATCTTACACACTAATTCTTAGGTAGTGTCTGGTCTACCTACAAGCCTGTCTTTGCATAAATCATCTGGGAGACAAGGCTGATGTAATTATGACAATATTTTGAAGGTATGATGAAGTGCATAATTGTTGCCTCCCTTAGAGTCACTATCAAATTTCTCATCCCAGCCTCTTTCAAGGGACTAAGTGTCAAATATACATTAAACATCCCAATTTATAATTTCTGGTGGCTGAGTTATGGCTGTCATAGGCAAGGATTCTGCCTTTTTTTTTTTTGTATTTAAAATATCGCCTCTCTGTCACCCTAGCCTTGTCCTTCTCAAGACTTCTTTTTCATAAGAAAAATTTAGTTTATCTCAGAGTAAAATAATGAATTTGACTTAGAGCATATCTGTTCTCTAGAGAAGAACACTTTTATAGATAGTAGAAGAAATTTTAGTATATCTACTTGCCACATTAAATAGTTGCATTTGTATACTGGTATTGTCATGTTTCCCAGCCTCAGTCAATTTCCCAGTTCAAGACTAAAGATGTGCAGCCTGTAATTTGCTTCTGTTACAGTCAATTTAGCAGTCATTGTGGCTTTATGTCCTCAGGTAAAATATTAATCAGAATTCTCACTTCCCATGAGAAATTTTTGAAGGGTCTAATAGGCTTTACCTGCAGTTAAAGACCTGCTTTCCAGTATGATATCAATGGGCTCTTTCAGTTCAAAACCTTAAATGTTACATATTCTCATTTATCTATTAAAAGAATTTTCAGTAGCTATGATTTCTACAGGAAAGCTTAGATCAGATACAAAGTCTTAAGGCTAATTCCCCTTGTGTAGTTTCCAGAAGGAAAAAGCAACCCTAAACAGACTTTTCAAGGCTTTACCAGAGGAGTTTTCTGACTGCCATGTCTCTCCTGAGTCTCATGATTTCTCAGTAAGTACAACTCTCTACACACTGGAGTATAAATTCTCGTTGTTCTTTTACACTGGAAAACCTCCTTCAGGAGGTTTCTCAATGTCCTTGTATAAAGGCTGAAAGACCTCAGGGGGTGTCAATGTTCTCACAAAAGTTACTATCCCGGTTATCATAACATGCAAATGAATGCTATCAAACTGCAGGCAGAGAACCTCCTTTCTTGCAAGGGCTCATTTGACCATTTTAAGCAGTGACAGTGGCTTCTCTGTGAAATATTGCACACTTGGCATTTGCAGAGTCCACCTGGAGCTCTGTTCATACTTATCCTAAGCATTATGCACTTGCTGAAGCATTCCATGATCATGCTGCCTTTGGGAGTTATCCTTCAGTCTTTGTTTAATTAAGAACTCTAAGGATTCTCCTCCAGGTAATTGTAGTTTCTCAGTCACCCACAGTGCGAGTGAACATATAGAGAATTACTTCAAAAATAGTTACAATAGTCTTTCCATCTCTCTCTCTCAAAGTCTTATCTAATTTGCTATGTGTTTTGAGAGGAGCTGAAAAGAAGGGACAAGCTATGCCCTGTCTTTATGGCTATCCTTCAAGGAGGGGAGCACCAGGAAGGACAACACTAATACAGATGTTTTGCAGTAGTACTAATCACTGCATACTGACATTTTGATGGTCATACAGATAACACATCTCAATGAAGGAAAGCTAGCAGTGTGTATATTCAAACACTATTTATGAGAAAATTGGTATCTTAATTCTGTAGAGGAAAACAAGACATGTCTTCTGAGCACAGAGTGTTTTTAAATTCCAGTATAAATACTGAGGTGAATTCCTGCTGACAGTGTTTCCCTAAACACATCTTCAGGCAAATTTTTATTTTTTAATGAATGCTGGTACAAATATTCTTATAAATTTACAGATAATCAGACCAATCTAGCAGGTACATTTGCTTCGTTTACACATACATAATGAGAATTCTTGCTTATTGTGCATATAGCACCTGCTTTTAAGATTAAAAACACATCAGTTCAAATACGGTGAAGCCTTCTTTTAAGTTGAACAGTAAAGCTTGAAAAACATGGAATCAGTTATCAGTTAAATACTGTATAAAGTAGGGTAAAAGAGTGATTGACAGAAAAAATAGATGCAATCTAGATATTTTATAAGTGTGACATATTTGAAATCATCATATATATTCAAATGTCTTTTTTTTTAGAAATACAGTACAAATATTTGAAAGGGAGCATATAAAACAGAGTTCAGTACCAAAATGCAATTATGTGATATAATCTTAGGTCTTTTTCATGAGGTAGCTAAGCTCACCTCTGCTGTGGTTTTTCCTCTGTTTTTGAATTGCTCTTCTCTTTTAGAATTATAAATCTCCCTCTCACTTGTGGTCAACATTATTTACTGTCAATTTAAATCCATTTGTGACAATTTCATCCTTGAACTTGAATAGTAATCCTGTTTCCCTATCATTCAAGTTCTTGAGTATTTGTTAAAGACAAGCATATTTTCAGTCAGTCTTAATGTTGTTTGGTTAAATATTTTAAGCCTTTATCATAAGATCCACTTTTAGCTTCTTTATTCTTATATAAACCTTCCATTTTAAGTTTACTAAATTCTTTTATCTATTTCCATAAATGCATTCTCATTAACTTTCACACAGTTCCAATTATATTCCACTATGCTCCTGATAAAATCTGAAAAGAGGAATAAAATTAACAATATGTAGCTTTGTGCAAAAATCCTCAGTGAAAAACTTATTTATAACTCTTTTTTAATCTTTCTTTCTGTAGCTATAGAATCTTTTTGTATAAATTTCCTATCCTTTTTTTCCTAAATCAGTCTCTTTTTCCTAAATCTGTCTCTTTTTATAAATTGTTTGAAATGACGGGCACACTGAGGATCCCAAAATGAGTTTCAGGCGCCATATAGCGCTATAAGTCAAAAACAAATTTTCAATTTTTTTTCTATAGCTATGGTTTCCTGAAGCTGCTGTCCCAGCTTATGAACCAATACTACTTGGAAACATCACACTCTTGCCTGTATTAAGTACATTACATCAATCTCTCCAAATTCATACTTAAAATGGTTGATCCGGGGGTTTGCCCGCCCTGCCCGGGTGGCCAGCCTGGGGGGCAGTCAGGACCCCCGGTGCCGTTTTAAGATTTGTCCGGATAGCGAAGGGTCCCGGTCTCCGGTCCTAAGGATCGGCTCCGATCTTGCAGGGTCCGGCAAGCGCCCTAGCCGCGAACTATCCGGCAAGCACAGCCTGATTCTTATCAGGCGGTTCAGCTCTTCAGCTCTCAGTGATATTCAGCACGCTGCTTGCCAGATAGCCGCTTTCTGCTAGCTCAGGGGAAAGAGACGAGAAGAGCCGACCCCGGAGTATTCCACGAGTTCTTTACTGGGGGTTCCGTGAAGGGGTCCAGGAACGGCGTCTTCTGACGAAGTGGGCAGAAGTAGGGGTTTTTATAGGATTAGGTAGGATTGGGATAACTAGCCAATAGTCTGAGGTCTTGGTGTTTTGACCTATAGTCTTAGGACATCTGGAATGTAGCCAATAGTGTTACAGGGAGATAACAGAGGGTCTTAGGAAGTAGGGTAAGTACATGACTAAGCATTTTCTCTCCACGGGGGCCTTGCTAAATGCTCAAAGACACCAACACATACTTTTCCATTTTTCTTGCCTAAAGGGCTCAAAGGAGCAACTAGTCTTAGAGAGTGTCCAAAACAAGCAGCGACTTCTGATTTTCATCTGTCAGACCTTGGCTGAAGTCTGTTACTCTTTACTTGTGAAGCAGAATCACCTTTAGAAGAATTGTACATGAAACTAGGTATCCAGATTCCACTGTAAGGATTGTCTTTAAAATTTATCTGATGACTATTTCAAACAACTTCATCCATTTCAACACAGTGGTTAGCTAAGATTTTAGTAGCTGTCACTGCTCTGAAGTCTCATCTTTTTCCCTGGATTTTGTTTTCTGTCTACAAACATGCATGGAGGTTGACCTGTGAGGTATGAGACCAAATTAATTTGTGTGTGTGTTCTTTGCTTTGGAGGGGTTTTGTAGTTGTTTCTGGTGTTTTCTTGTGGCTTTTTATTTTAAGTTCAAGATGCCTTAAATAATGAGGGAATTGTGGCAGAATGGTCATTTCATCACATATCCACAAGGACAGTTGCTGCATATGAGAATTTTTTGTAAGGCATATGGGGATACTGGGCATCATTGCTGGTCAGTTCAAATTTGAAAAAACTAAAGCTGGTGGCTTCTTTTTTTTATCATCTATACACAGAAATTCTAGTGGGAATGGAAGAGATTACCTGGATGCTTTTTGTCTCAGCAGGAACAATTTGTTTTCACTTTGTACTCATGTAAAAGAGAGAAAACATCACTTGTGCCTAAAATTCTTGAAATTCCTATTCAGGCAGATGACTCAATGAGAGAAATACCTAAAATATCAAATATATTTTGTGCATTCCCACTGGAGAGATGGAACTCCTTTCTTCCTCTTGCACTATACCCAGGAAAATTTTTGTAATAAAGAAACACAGCTGATGTGCAGAGACAACAAACATTTATTGTTAGACAATCAAAATTTTTTTCAAAAACCCAAAAAAGAAAAATGCCAAGAAGATTTGAACAGTCCACTTAGAGTGATAAGAACATTTAACGATCAGTTATCCAATTACAGTTCATTATATATAAGCAAACAAAGAAACAAAGAAACTGATAAAACTGTTATTTGCTGACCTTCTACCCCTTTCTCTAGCCTTATGCTGGCCTTCATTCCAAAGTATGGTCACAGTGATTTGTTAGCGTCATGAAATCCTTGTTGAAAGAGGTATGACATAAGTTCCTTCCACTCACTTGTGGCCTTAACTGGAGTTAATCTTGTAAGTTTGCTGACATGATCTAATTTATAATTCTTTTCATATTTACTCACAAAGCTGATTTTTTTTGTATATTTTTTTTGGTACATGGTATTTTATATGTATGAGATAATTCTTTGTGTTTGTTGTTATCCCTAAACCAAATTGAACCCATCTCACAAGGCTGTTTTTCTGCAATTACAGCTAACTTCTTTCTAGAGCCCTTAGGGTCTCTGGCATGATGACATCTTTGTACTTTCAAAAGCTATTAATATCCTGTACTTTTACATATCAGTTTCTTTATCTAAGATCATAGATGACTCACTCTCCACAGAACAATTATCTGTAGTTACTACATAATAGATATAAAAATGCATAGATAGCATTCTAACAATAAATGTTCAAACATAATAATTGCACAAAGCTAAGCAAAAGCTAATATAAGTTCAATAGCTGTCACCTGGTTATAAGAAATCTGTGATTCTCTGTAAATCCTGAAAAACAAACAAGTCCTGAGTCCTTGCACCATTAATACAAGGTTTCTGACACTGTTTATAGAGACAGCAGTGTCTTATTCACAGGAATATGTGCTCTATAAACTGAGCTATTTCAGAATCTTCATTCCTACATTTTTTTCTGTCATCATTGCTGTGATTCTCTAGTTTTCTGTCATCTATCTTTTTTTGCTATAATTTCTTGAATGACATTCATATAGAATCCTCTTTCCTTTCTTCGATTCTGAGGATTAGTTCCTTTATCATTTTTTCCTCTGATGAGATCTTCCATTTTTTTGTATTGTTCTCCATATTTAATAACAATATATTTAATTACTAATGAAATCTGAATAATAATTGAAAATATTTATTGCTTAAAAAATGACAATAAATTATTCTGTCAGCCTGCAGTGGTTTTGTTGTTTTGTTGTTTTGTTGTTTTGTTGTTTTGTTGTTTTGTTGTTTTGTTGTTAGTTTCAGTGCTATTCCTGTCAGGAAAGCATGAATCTAAATTATTAATAGTCTAATACTATACTGCAATTATTATAAATAACATTTATTAAAATGTACTGAACCAAACATGACTTTGTATTTCTAAAACTATAGCTATTTCAGTTTTAGAACTTTAAATAGGCTTTAAATATCTGATGCTTCTTATCTTTTTTAATCTCAATTTGAAGATGATGGTGAAGCTTGAAGCATAGGAAAAAAATTACTAACAAAAATTTTTTTCCATATTCCTTTGTCATGGACAAAAATAAGTACTATATAAGAGTTTTTACATAACTGGAATCACTGATTTACTAATACCACACATTCTTGGAAATACAACTCAAAATGCTTCAGCTTTGAAGATAAATGCACAGCTTGGAGCACCACAGCAGTTCAGATAGCAATTGTTATGAAGCCCTCTTTATTGTGTCATTAGGGCAGAAAAGATTAAAACAATAAAAAGAGAGTGATGATTCTGAATTCTTCCATTCTTCTTATTGCTCAGTCAATACAGCTTAGCTATGTTTGAATTTTTTTTATTCCAAAATCCTCCTTAGTTATGCTTTGTTATAAACATGAAGAGAAAGGTTGTGAAGGAGACCCTATGAAATATAGCCATTATCTTGAGGCAATTGCAAACAGTAGACAATACTGAGTCTATGTCTTAGAAGTCAAACTAAGAAGTATTATCAGTATTTTTGTGACTAGCTTTTGGATGACATTGTTGCTTCAAGTACTTGTAGCCCAGTGCTATAAGTAGTAGAGAACATGAAACAAATGCAGCCAAGTAGCTCAACCAAGCTATAATGTCATAGGGCTACTTTAACTAAATGAGTTTATTTTGAGGGATGAGAAAAAAAACCCAACAAAAACAAACTATGACAGAGAACTGTGTGTCTGCTGAAAACTTATAAAGAAGCTTTATTGTTCAGGCTATGGATTAGCTTCTAATCATAAGACTGAGATCATATAACATTGCTTGTGTATGAGAGTACCTTTTCATGTTGTTTATTTGCCTATGGAAATTTTTATGACACTATCTAACTTGGTATCTGAGTATTTAACAGTAAGCAAAGTGGAAAAGACTTCTTTTTGTGCTTCTATTTTATATAGCAAGGAATGAACACTCTAAAATAATAAAAATGCTTCTTTTTTGTTTTTGAGATTGCCTGAACTGTAAAAGAATTGCTGTTTGCTCAGTTTTCAACCATGGTCTTAATGCACTGAGCACTCCAAAAGTCAGATGAAGGTAGCATTTATCATGCTCACTCATCTTCCCACTTACTTAGCCTAATAGCAAGTGTGGGATGAACATGATGGCATGATATGGCACAGTGGTTTTCTAAAATTGCATGGTTAATATGTATGCTGGGGAGTGTGAGGACATAATGTGGCCTTTCAGAGCAAATTAGGTTTCTCAGTTTTTCAAGAAGATGTGAACAAGACAATCTGGAATACTTTAGAATTGCTCTCACCATATGTTCTGTCTCCCTTTTTCATCACATTTTTTTATAATTTCCAAATTTAATCCAATTTTTCCCATTGTTTCCCCCTTGAACATCTTTTTTTCATCAGTGTTGGTGAAATACATCAGAAATTGGCAAGTATTTTGAGATTGTTTTCTCTTAAGAGATCATATACAAAATACCAGGAGACCATGAAACTTATAAAGCTAGGTTTTCTTAGAATACTGAGACAAACAGTTATTTTTTAATTGCAAAATCTCAGACCTGCTGTCTAAGAGAGTGAAACTAGGGAGATTTGTATACACTGTCTACATTTTCTACTCTGTCTTTTCAGGAGGAGTATTTGCTTCATTCTTTTTGTCTTTTAGAACAATACAAGACAACAGCTAAGTGCCATCACACTGCAGCTGATGCACTCTGAACCTCTGTTCTGCCTATTACCTTATTCACTTGGCTGGTCACCTCTGTCCTTCTCTTTTCAGTGGTTTCCCAGCCTCTCTTTGCCTGTGGTATCCTTTGGCTTATTTTCTATACTCCCATCAGAAGACTCAAGCTGAAAAGATCAGACATTTGCAGAAAAAAAAAATTCCATCTTTCCAGAAGTTTCTATCTGACTGAATTACAGCAGCTAGAAAAGAAAAAGAAGCAGCTTTTTGATTTTGCTGTCCAACCATTTCTTTTTAAAGACCTACAGTAAAACCTATTAAGCAAACAAACCAAGGCAAAATAAAAAGACAGTCATGATTGTCTTTCATCTGACCTCTATAAAACATTCTTATTCTACTGTATTCAGTGAAACAGATGTCTTAATGTCTTGCAAAAAGGAGGAGGCACACTATGGGAACATACCACAGTGGTCACTCTCATCTCTCTTGGCACAGCTTTCCAGTAGTGCAGATCCTAACCATCTAAGAAATACACTGTCTGCTCTTTCAGATTCACACATCAGAAAAAAAAATCAATGTTTTACTCAAGATATTATCTGTTTTTCTCCTGAAAGAGTAATCCTATCAGCATATCCTCAGCTGTACTTTAAGCAGAATGCAAACAATACGAGAAATGGCTTGATTTTTAATTTTTAGTCCTAGGATAAGTTGAAGTAACTGAGGAGCAGAAAAAAACATTTATAAATTGCTGGATTTGTTTTGATCAGCACCTTCTGTCTACACAGTGTAACAGGACCTACTGCAGTTTTCAAAAAATAAACACAGCAGGCATGATCTGGCTATCAGTAACCTAAGTTTCACTGCAGACTTTGGTTTAACATTTGGTCCTAAATTCAAATAAAAAACTGGTTTGGATGATTGATATATTTTTCTTAATCTGGAATCACATATAGGTTGCTATTTTAAGGTACAGCCTAATGTGTGGCTGTATTAGATAACGTCAGTTACAGATTAATCTGAAGTGGAACAGAAATGGGGAGGCCACATCGTAATTTCAAATATTTATTCTTTAAATTCTTTTTATGCAGTCATCAGGGGCATTAGGAGGAGTATGATGCTTGTGGAAGGTGGTATTTTCCCCACTTGTGGATCTACTTGGGTTTGTTCTTTTTCTTACTTTAAACATAATCCTCTTGCTCTTCATTAATTCATGTTTTAATTTTATGTTCAAGTTTAGCTATACACACAATATTTTGTATAACCTGAATATCTGATGTGTTTTCTCTGCCTGATCCCTAAGACCGGTTTCACCCTGGTCAAAAAGTTACAATCTTTTAAAGGCAAGTAATTGCTCATTTGTGATGATGATTATAGTCTTGTGGCCTCTATATTTTTTGTACTTTTATTTTGAAGAATTCTGTTAACGTCCTGTACTTATATCTTTGGGAACCTTGTGTCAAGATCTGACTAGCGAGAGATGCCTCTGCTGTAGAAATGAGATCATATGCTGAAGTCAAGAGTACAGATATTATTTAACAGAAAAATAGAAAGAAATAGAAAAATTGTGGGAAGGGAGAGAGGGAGAGAGATCAAGCAGAAGATAGTCAGCACCCATGGATTCTGTGGCCTCCTCTTCGTCTTTCTTCATCCTGCGCTTGTAGGTGGTAGAGGTACTGATGTTGTCAAAACATTTTCACTAGTTATACATTTTAGCAAATGAAAAAATTAAAGCTCATTGGCTACAAAGTTCTCTTATTCTACTGGGTAAATTATTTCCTCACTTCCAGTGCTAATTAGACCCATGCCCAGTCTTTCTCTTCTTTTGAGTTGGCAGGTTTCTTGAGTCAGTGGGTTGTGAGTTGGTCACTATCTCCCCTTGCTGATATTACCTTTTACCCAGTCTGAGCTGATTTCAGCACAGCTGCCCAGTTGACTTTCCTTGTGATCCATAATTTCCACATTCTTTATGTCCACTATCAGCAATAGATTCTTCTCCCTCAGCTTGTTAACCTCCCCCTAGGTCTGAGATAACACTTGCGCAACAGTACCATCTTTTTCTTATCTCAAGTTCCCATTAAGGTGGCTTAATTTACAATCTACAGTGAAGTAACACTGCCTACAGAGAAGACTGAGATCTTTTGTAGAAGACAAAAAAGAAATAGGGAAGTCTGAAAATCTGTGTTCTGCCATTTTGTTATTTTAGAATGGATCCATCTCTCCAGCAATTACCTATGTCATATCAGTTTTCACTAACTGCACATTTTATCTTCTAAGAAAAAATTGCTTTTCATTTACCTCCAATTTTTTTTTTCTACATTATCATTTTAGTTTCAGTCAGGACTACATTTTTAGAGCAGCTCTTCCTAGTGCCACTATTTATTACACTTTGGTTTATTCACAGAGTTGTCTCAGAAAGCATACAAACTAGTTAGTTGGTTTTTTTATTCTTTAATAATATTAAATTGGAAAATGCATTTCAGAAGCACATACTCCTATTGCTAAGGTACTTTCAGTCCATGAACCAGACTAAATTTAAGCTGACATAAGTCCTGATGGAGTATATATCCTGCAGTCACCATATCCTTAGCACCAGTGTTCTCCACAGGTGTGCTGTTATTGGGCTATGCTAGCTGGTACTGGAGGCGCCATCTGCAGTGCTTGTCATGAGAAACAGGAGTTTTCAACAAGGGAGTCTTTCAGCAGTCCTGAGAAACTCTGTTTGTTGGTCCTTTTGCACTGCAGGTTTCTTACTGCCTTGTCTCATTCAAAACCTCAATTGAGGAGCTTATTCTATTCAACTGTGCTTAGTTACTGTTGGGGAGCAGGACATCACATCAGCCCCACAGACAGTAGCCAGAAAAAGTAAATTTATCCAATTTCAGCATTTTGATATAAAATTTAACATGGTAAAAGTAAGAGATAGTGAATAACTAGCACATAAAAATAAGAAGTATTTTCTGACACAAGTGAAATTCTTGCTGGAAATAAAAATGTGAACTTTGCAATTTGCTTGATTGAAATATTGAAGATGATATTGTAAATTACTTACAACTCCTAGCCTCTCTTAAGAGTCTTGGATGAGCTGGATAACTTGAATCAATTGTGAATAGCTGTCATGCTGTCTATATTATGTGTATTTATACACAAAGACCCCAAATTTCAAATTATATATAATTCTCCATAGGAAACAAAAATACACACAATGTGTTTATATGTGCTTGCAACTTAATGCAGAACTCATAAGATATCAAATAATTTGTGTCAAACCCATGACACTTCTTTCAAGCCTCTTGTGAAGCGTTTTGTGTTCAACATATACTTTGATTTTCCTCTGGTCTTCTTATGCACAAGGAAATGAACATGGAATGTTACTAACATAATTTAATATCCATCTATCTCTATCCATCCATTCCTTGTACAAACATTTACAGAAGAAACTTGAAAAAGTTAATTACTTGAAAATGAAGTTTGTTTACAATACAGCTGCTATTACCTCTCTAAGTACTCTATCAAAATATGTTTAGACTTTTCTTGCAAGATTATTTTTTTTGATGAGTCATATTTCTCTTCTTATCTAACAGATCGCTGAATGGTGAATCAGGATGATAACTGGTCTTTTTAATAATGATAATTAGTAATTCTCCATCTAACCTTAGGTGACACTTTTCTCTGAGATTATGATATTAATTTTTAAAGACTAGCAGATACTCTCTAAAAGACTTCTGTAATAAACCCTTTATAAATAAAAAAAATCATGGTTAACTCTGTGATAGTAAACACATGATACCAGCAAGATAGTTAGCAGCACTATGGCATTTTCAAGGAGTGATTTACACTTTTCAATATTTTTTTATTGTGAGGACTCTTCAAATAGAAGTAGGAAATACTGGTAAAAGTTCAGGGAAAGCTGCTACTTTGTTGGGCGTGGAACTTGTTTTGCGATGTGATCATTTATCAAGAGGTGAAGGGAGACAATGTAGTTAAAAATTGAATGCATGTGTAGCACCTCAGTTTTTTTCCTACTTTTTTGGTGAAAAATTCCAGCTTGGTTTCAGAGACTCTTTGTCAGTAAGTCAGCTTTCACGACTGGTATAATTTTTACAGCAAAATTTAATCTTGATAAATTAACAAATTTTGACTACCACTGCTCCTCCTTAAAAAAAAAAACAAAAACAAAAAAAACCAAAACCAACCCACCAAAAAAACCCCCCAACAATAGCAAAAAAGTTGTTGAATGCTGAAATATTAGCGGTCTTGTGTTGTGATNCCCCGCCCCCCCGAACACAGGGTTGGGGTCTCTGTCTTTTTTGCTGCCTAGCAGGCTGTCGGCTCTGGCTTTCCTTTCCCTTCACCTACCTTGGAATAAGTTCTGCATTAAAAGGGGGACTGCTGCAAAAAAGAAAGAGCGCTTCTTGTCTTTTGCTTTTGTCCGTGTGGGCTTCACGAGAGTCTAAAGCTAGCAATATAGCTTTCAGGACGGAGTGAACCTCCACAGTCTTTTAAAGCCAGTTCTAAGAATCTGTCCAATTATAGCTATTTAATTAGTCCAAGTGTTTTATCTAGGCTGAAGGAGATATGTAGTAGTTGTATGTAGATAATTATTTCTCAAGGGAAGGAAAGTTGAGTAGCTTGATATTTGTATCTTTACTTCAGACATTCCTGCTTTTCAGCGTTGATAAACTCAGATAAGAATGAAAGAGTCAGTCTGAGAAGGCAAACAGCAATACTTATGTTTTGAATAGCCTTCCTATTACTATTTCCTGCAATATTAGAGAACATTTCTTAAAGAGAATAATAGATGTTTGGAACCTGGTCTAAAATGCATATTTAAGATGAACTAACATTTGGGTTAAATATGTAGATCCAATTTTATTTTTAAAGATAATGAGCATGGGGAGAACTGGTTCTGAGAGGTTAAAGAGGCTGAGCTAGAGGGAATATATAAATTGGAGATTGATACAGAACAAAGTGTGATTTGAACCTTTGGTTTATCATTTCAACACTGTAGGGAGAGTCAGATAATTGACAATTTCATGGATGGCTTAAAGTCTTTTTTATTTTAGAAATTTAATTTCATGTTTATTATGTGCTTATTAAATATAAATACTGCAGCTAGAGTCAGTAATACGCGTACTTCCTGGCATGCTTTTACATGTTCTGAGGAAATTTCAGCATAAGACTTATTTTATGCATTGCTCACAGGAGGTGATTTTTAAGGATCAGAGGCAGCAGCTAGTAGAAAAGTATCTGTGTGAAAGGAAGGTTATTTCTCTGTAAAAAATATTTTCAGTTTTGTTCTCATCCTGACTCTCTCTGTTGCAAAGTCTTTATTGCATTTCAACAGATATCTAGCAAATATTTTAAGGCAACATATACCTCATCATTTTATACATTGGCCAGACTCGCAAAAGTGGATTTTTTGAATTGTCCTTATAAATCCATATTTAGACATCACTCTTGCAATAATTTTCTTTTCAAAGATGCCAAAATGAGCCAGAATTTGTATTCCTGCTCTGAAACTGCTTACCTACCTTGGTAATTCTTAGGAAGTCACTTTATCTTGTGGTTCTGTAGGTATATGGAAGACATTTGAAAAGTGAAACAATGTTGCTGTAAAATACTTCATTGCACCAAGTGTCTAGGTCTATTTTAATTAACTACAGATTAGACGACTGTCAATGGGTTCATTTCTTTTGTTTTTTTCCCCAGTAATAGTCAGAAAAAAGCATTTAGTCATTGAAAAGGCATTTAGTATTTTACAAAGAACATTCCTATCTAACTTAACTATTCAGTCAGGACAGTAATTATTAATGAGTTAAAGACATACCATAACTTTACTTACAGTTGCTTTTGTCACGTGTATAGTTGCAATATGTAATATATGAAAAGAAAGGAGAATCATATAATGTTTTTTCCAAATTACACTAATTCAACACTAATCTTTTATTCTAGACACTGAAATTCACATGCTCCAGCCAACATGGACTTAATGGTAAATTTTGAAGTAACATGCTTTCATATTTATCTGTCATGGGATTCACTAGATCTACTAGGTGATTTCAGCATAGACATCTAGATCTCAATTAATTATCCTAATTATCCTATCCTATTTCTCTAAAGGGTTTGACTTTTTTTTATATTTTTTTTCCCCAGATCTACTCTACATTCAGGAGACTCAGTTTAGAAGTGACTCTTTATACTGGGTGTGGAACGTGTTACATGACTGCTTTAAGCAACAAACCTTTACTAGATTGAACATATTTCTCATCTTTTATATATATTTCCTTTTCTAGATTTTTTCCAAGTATTTTTATATATCTGGCTATCGTATGAACAGAAATCTCATACTGTGTCAATAAAGCATGTGTAGAACATGTTTAACATAAGTCCAGTTGCATATATGTCCATGCTCCTGATACTCTCTGACCCTGAAGATTGTCAGAGTGCTTGACATAGAGCAACTATCACAGGCAGAAACCTCATACAGCCGTTACCATGACTGATTTTTTTTCTAAACCTAAAACTACAATGCGCTGGACTGGAAGGGACTTAACGGATCATTTAATCTAAATCCATTCTTTGAAAGGCATCTATATAGCAATAACACATTATTTCTGCAAAAATCTGGCAATAAAAGCCAAAATGAGACACAGAGAAAGAATAAAAGATTTCCAGTTTGATAAACATCACGAATTAGACTGTAACAGCAGTATAAAATACGTAACAGAAATGTATAATAAAAAAACAAACAAACAAACAAAAAGGCAGAATAATAATAGCATAGCATATCTGTCTACCTCAGATGAAGCAAAATATGTATGAGCCATTGCTGGTCAAAAATTTCTTCTCTTACTACCACTTTAAAATTGTCTGGAGTTCCTTTGACATAAGACATAAAATATCATTATCTATATTATAAATATATTTTATTTTATTTATATCTTTATATAATTATAATTACAATTATCAATGTTATCTATATTATAATTCAGAAGGAGAAAGGAAGTACTCTAAAATAATAACAAAAATAAAATATCATTTACAATACAGAAATCATCAGTTATTTCTTCAATTATACTATCTTGGCTTTCTAAAATGTTAATAATACAATTTTTTAAGTCTAATATCTATTATGATAAAGTTTTAGGTAGTCAGAGGAGAGATGAGAAGATGCCAGAAACTCCCCCCATGTCTGATAGAGCTATTTGCAGATGACTCCGAGACAAACTCTCTGAACCTATTAGTCATGACAGTAGTGCCTCCAGGATAACAGATCTAAGGAGAAAAAACTGTTGGGCAAGAGCATCTGGAGAGAGGACTGAGAATATGTACGAGAAAGAGCTCTGCAAACAGCAAGGTAATGTCGCTGTCTGTGGGGTCTCCTAGCCTGAGATCACTCACAGACAGGACATTCAGGTGGTAGTTCGAGTTTGTGTTCTTTCCTTTTTTCCCAGCTCAAGCACTGAAGGAGAAGCCGTTCTATGAGGTTTTCAAAGCTGTTTATTCTTTCTTATCTAAGGAATTTTCTCTCTGAGTTACAGAGGTCTGTCCAGAAAGCTGGTCTGAGGCACTCTGCCTTCTGGCAGGTCTTATCATTTATAGTATAAATTACGTAATTTAATGTTTACTGTTAGTTTCCAATCTGTGACCCTTACGTTACACTGTCCAGTTTTCTGACAAACCAATCCAGAAATGCCATCCTGGCTCAAAGATGGATGACAAGAAGAAGAAATGGCATACCATGCCTAAAAATCCTCCATCTTAGCTCTAAACTTCTTATCATAACAATGTCACAAACCCGCTTTTCTACTTTCTAACAGTCTAATTTATACTCTACTTATTTTTTGTGACTTGTAATTCTTCCTGCAATGATGATAATACTTTCCTGGGAAGCCAGGGGAACAGCCTGGACTCCAACAGCTAAGGGAAGAAAAAGGGTGTGCTTCCGGTGCTGGAGCAGAGACCCCTGCAGCCCGTGGTAAAGGCCGTGGTGAAGCAGCTGGGCCCCTGCAGCCCGTGGCAATCCATAGGGGAACTAAGACCCATCTGCAACCTGGGGACAACTCCATACTGGAGCAGGTCAATCTGCCCTGAAGGAAGCTATGGCTTCACGGACAGTCCATGGTAGAGAAGGCTTCTGGAAGGTTATGAAGGGAAAGGATCCCATGCTGGAGCAGGTTTACAGGCAGGACTTGCGACCTTTTGCAGGTCTCAGGCTGAAGCGGCTTATTCCTGAAGGACTGCACTCCATGGAAAGGACCCAGTGGAGCAGTTTGTGAAGAGCTGCAGCCCACGAGAAGGATCCAGTTTAGAATATAGGACTATTTCATGTGGGAGGGGGAGCCTATGCTGGAACAGGGAAAGAGCATGAAGAGGAAGAGCAACAGAGACAAAGTAATATGAACTGGCCGCAACCCCCATTCCCTGTCCTACTCTAAGACTAGGTAGAGAAATTGGGAATTAAGCTGATCTTGGGAAGAAGAGAGGGTGGGAGGAAGAAGTTTTTTTTATTATTTTCTTATTTCTCATTATCTTACTCTCTTAAATTTGCAATAAATGAAATTATTTCCCAGAGTAAAATCTTTTATATTACAAAATTAGATCCATAAATATTCTCTAATGTTCATGAAACAAATAGGTTCTCCTTCTTGTGTCAAGAATTCCTTTAAATATCAAAGCCTCTCATATATTTATTAACATCAAAGGGGCTTTGGATCAGGGCAAAGGCATAAGAAGTATACAACATTATATTTGCTTTTTTTTCTTCAGGCAAAGATATATATGGTTACTAGTGAATGTGTACTAGTAAATAAATTCAAAGAACAGTCTTTCTGAAGTTGACTAAAATATGTTCCACTTATTTATGTATTTTTTACTCTAAGCTGTATCCATAAGGGTAAAGTGGAAAGCTTTATTCAAGATCAGTACTTTCTGATGTTTGTAGTGAGAAATTGTTTTTATGCTGAAGAACAAGCAATGTAAACAGCCAAATGGAATGGGAAATAGAGTGGTTTTACCCTCATCATACTGATAGAAAACCAGAACATAAGGATAAGGATATTCTGGCTTCCTTGATATTAAAAGCAAATTCCCTTTGTTTTCAGTCTGACAAAATTTTCAGTTGTTCTGTTTGCTCAGACATCATTAAGAAAATCCAGACAGAAATTCTTTAATTTCCATACACTTTATATTATTTAGCAGAAAGCCAATTTCAGATTTTATAGGGCATATTTATGAAGAATTTTAGATTTTCTTGTCACTGTGTATTATTAATTTTATAGTTGCTGAAACCCCTCAAAAACTTACAATAATATTGTCAAATAGTCCCTAAAATCTTTTAAAAAGAAATAAGGGAGGTGGGTTTTCACATGCCCGTATAAATGATTGGTCATAGGCCCATCATCTGGATCAAAGTGAAAGTTACATAAAGACAATAAAGCAACACAGGTAATTAGGCATCTATCACAGAATGATCACAGAAAAAGATTAATTATTATTTACTAAAAATTTTTCCAGCATATATGATTAATATATATCTTTAAGCAATATAAACAACCATAATGAGTTTTCATATAATTACAGATAAGTCCTTTGAATGCTTCTAATTTTCATTAACCTCTCTCCAGAATGCTTGTTGGAATACAATTTTCAAGGACATTGGCTAAGACTCACATCCAGGTAGTACCGATGTTGGAACCCAGGGCACAGGAAATATTCCTCTGCCTGTCCTGAGGGTTCTTGTTCCTCAGAAGAGCACAGCTTTTGGCCTTTAACCATGGAGAAAGCTTCCAGGACTTTGGGATGAGTTGCGTTTTGTGAGTGTGTGAAGTAGAAGTGTAGTTTGTCACAGGAAGAAAACTTAGATTTTGGGTTTTTAGTATGGAGTTAGATAGGAGACAAGATGGAGGATCTAGGAGGTTAGCTCTGCCTTCTTCTTGTTCTTCATCTGCTCCATTTTCTGCAGTGTTGACGGCATAAATTCATTGGACAGAAACACCCACACTGCAGGTGTTGCGTTACCAGACAAATAATTAGTTGTTGGTAGTAGAATAAAAATAAAGTACATTTTAGGTGTGTTTTAAGAGTTAATTGGATATCATATTGGTATAAAAGTCCTTGAAACTGTACTTCTTGTGAATTGCTGGTGCATTTCTCTAAAGTATGCTAAGCCTGCTGTCGGCCAGTGCAGTGAACTGTAAGATAAGAAACAATAAATAACCTAAAGACCAAAATTGCCTCATTGAATTCCAACACCGAACTGCCAGGAGTTTCCCTATCAGGGGGATCCTGAATTCACCAACTAACTCCAGTACAACGCATTTTACAATGCATTTTCTACATACCTGCAGTGTTATTGTTTCACTCTGTTATTCTCTCAAAAGGTAGAGCTGAAACAGGCAAGTTTCTGTTTAGAGAGACAAATTTATCTGTCAAAGAACACAAGTGTCAAGACAACAGCACTGTTTGGGTGAAATTTAACCATTATTCCTCTGTATTCAAATGCCCAGTTGAAGAACTACTTTGGAGCTGTGTACATTTTGATTTCAATTGGGATAATATCAGTAAATACAGAAAAAAAATTGCACTTACTAAATCTAAGTATTGATTGTTTCCAAACAACTGGCTTACAGAAATGCTGCAGTATTGCTGCAAATACATCAAGAAGTGTACTTTGGACTATAAATGCATCTTAAATAAAAAAATCTTCCATCTCCTTGTACTATTATTACACACAGTGTAGATTTATATATTTAAAGTGGATCAGAGTAGCTGTAAAAGAATGATGTGGCTGTCCATTTTATTTGATGAATAATAGGGGAATCCAAAAATTGCTACAAACTTCAAATATGAAATATTGAAATATGAAATATGAACGATTTCCCTTTTGTGTCTGGTTTGTATGTTTGTTTTTTAATCTATTGAGTCTGTATAAAAATTGGTGAGAATGTAAGAGTTTTAATAGATAATTTATTATTGTTATAATGTAAAGAAAATATCCAAACTAGACTACTGGTAGAATAGAATTAGGAGAATAGTGTTAGCTGAAAAATTTCAGCTAAACAAGAAAGCTATTTTGTTAGCATAACAAGAAAGGTTCTACAAGAAGCAAAATTTATGGCAATGTGAATGCATAATGTGTATGAAAATTTAAGGATAAAACCATCGTATTTATGATGTTAAAATATCAATGAGAGCCTTTTTTTTTTTTTTT
>VXBU01003359.1:55156-113070 GCA_013400315.1 Bombycilla garrulus | reverse complement strand
AATGCTACAAATCATTTTGTGATCCCTTTTAGTAGGTTTTTATTTTTAATATGTTGGGTTGTACAACATTTGATAGGATCATGCTTTCAAATTAATTGAATTTACAGTAGAAATGCAGAGGTAAAAAGTATATATCAGTACTAGTGAATTTTGTCAAATGAGTCTAGATATACTTTTTTAGTGCTTTTTAAGAAATGTAGGGCTATTTGGTCCTGGGAGAGAATTTGTGGAGAAGGGAATAGAATAACATGTTCTTTACATCCAGGGATGGCTGATTAACTTTTAGTACTTGCAAAGTCAGAACTAGCTGTGCTTTGTTCCAGCTTTCCATTTGCTATATTTTCTGTATATATGATATTTAGATTTGTTATAGTTTATTAGTTAACAGCTGTGGGCTGATAAAAAGGAATTTCATCAAAATATAAACCTTAGAAATGAAAATCTGAAAATCTGAAATTACAAAATTTTCACCGTAACTTTAATTATGGCTTAAAAGCAGTGATGGCGATAATTCATTGCAAAGTGCAGAAATTAAATCAATGGTGAGAGCCCAGTGGTAGTGCTCAACATTAAAAATATTGCACAAATGATCTTCTTTTCTTATTATAATGTTCAAAGTCCTGCTGCTTTTCCTAAATTGCTGTCAAGTACATTCTAAGTGAGGGCAGAATGAAAATTTTTCTTCTCAGTGTACGCTGTAGTCCTGACTGTCTGCAGCAGAACATGACCAGCTCACACATAATGTTCTGAACAAAAAAGTCACAATGGATTAAAACAACATTAATTTATTGAGTTAATTTCAGCTTTGATAATTTAACTTAAAAGAAAAGGCTGCTATCTTTTTCAGAGATTGTCCACAAATGTTACTGAATACCTGGTTTTAGCAAGCTGGGATTTCATCTGTGACATCTATTTACATGTCCATATGAAATAAATAAATAAATAACAGTTATTGTTAGCTATTTTCATCTATGGCCTAATTTTTCAAGATGTTGCCAACCCCTTAGTGACTCCAACCAGAAAATTGCTTGAAAAAGCAGAAACTCCAAACAGAACTTCTTAGTGAAACTGCCAAGCAGAAAACTGCTCAGAAAATTGAGCCAACATTCTTTAGCTTTGTTCCTGTAGGGGAGATGTATAAGACTGAGGGATGTGGAGTTTTCTGACACTTTTGAGATATATTCTCAAATCCAAGGAGACAAGAACTTTTTTCTGATATTGCTATATGATAATATTTAGTCACTTTGTGGGCACACTGACTCTTTCTCTCCAAAGATAATCTTCTTAAATCTTTGGATTTTCTCCAGTACCTCATTGCTAAGTATATCTTTCTAAGACTCATGCCATTATCATTGGCAATTAAAATAGATAACAGGATTTCTATTTGTAAAAATATTTTGAAATTATTTCCTGTTTATTTTCTCTCATATATCTGTTTTCCCTGAGAAATAGGACTGTACAAGAAAATTGACAGAAAAGTATTTGAACCAAAATCCTTGGAAGTAGCTTTTGAACTCATATGGTTTCTCCTTGGCATTACTCCATGGCCAAATCTTTTTCTTTGAATCAAAGAGTAATCTGTATGCCAGGCTAAGAATGCTGCTTCTGTTAAGTATTTTTGCTTTGTATGAGGCAAGTATGAGTATCTAATTTGCTAATTCACAGTTATTTGACACCCAGCACATTAGGGAAAAGAAGTTTGTGTTCAGAATTCTCATAGTAGATCTCAGAGCAGCAACAGTTGCTTTGACATTGGAGGGATGTTTGGGTTGGTAACATGTTGAATCTGCTTAAGTTTCCAAAATGAGTAAAATTACAGCCCTGCAGATAACTTTGAGTAACCTTCTCTGGAGCTACAAGCATATGGACCATGGTAGAGGTTAAATCTGAAAAAAAATGTTATGGTCCACATATATGTGTGCCACAGGAAGTTGCACAGAATTGCATCTACTTTTGGATCTACTACCAAACTAATAAAAATAGAGAGCATTTTGTGTCCTTGAGGACAAAAGATGGAGTTTCATGAAGGCAGTAGAAAGCTGGAAATATTTCTTCTTTGTGTGAAATTACGAATATGCACCATCCCAGCGTTTGATACTTCTGTGTAACTGCCCATTCTTGAGTCTTTTGAGGACTTCCCAGAGATTTTGTAATTTATAAATAAACTCAGTGATGGTTTTAAATTCACATATTTCAGAAAAACGTAGGGATAAACATTTGCAATCTTTATAAAGTTATACAATAATAGTGATTTAAACAATAAAAGAACAAGCTAATTTAGTTAGTCATGTACTGATATTTAGATTCTGTGTCTCTCACCACCTCTGAACCACTGCATTGACTCTCTGGCATTGAGAATTTTTTTACCCTTCTGGTGCTTTCTTTTTTTATCCTTCTGGTGCATCACATGATGACTGTTATATTTGATTATTTTGGCCTCATTACATAACATTTACATAGTTCCAACTTCATGCATAATTGTCCAGAACTATTCCCTATTTTTGAGGACAATGTAGGGTATAATAACCCCAGAAACCTGAATCTTTCTCTGAAACTGTAAGTCAACTACCAGATTTGCTTAATTCAAGTCATCCAAAAGAGTGAATTGTTCATTTCTAGGACTGTGCAGTTCTGAAAGCACTCTTGACATATGAATTCAATATAGTGTTTTACACTTTATTTTGCACTATTTCGCCATCTTGGAACAGAAATTAGGGTGAGTGAATTTGGCTGTAATAAATTACCTGTAAAGCCAGATATATTCCTCAGCTATAAAATGTTCTTGATTCAGTGTTGATGAAAGCTGGTGCTAGAATTAGTGAGGCAAAAATATTCTCTGATATGCCTAACTTTGATGCTTGTAATTAAAATAGTTCTAGATGACACAAAATATTATTCAGTCCATGGAATATGGAATGTGAAAGTTGTTCAGATACTGATAATTGAGCACACAAAAGGTGTTTTGAAGGGACTTGCAACCAGATTTTTAAAGTAACAATACTCTGGAAGTGTCAGGTACCATGAGTCACTAAACATAGAATTGAAAGCTTATAAGCATACGAGTACTGGGAGTATTGAAAGAATAATGACTTTTCCTGTCAAACTGTGATTTTGTGGTTTCTTTTTTTTTAAAATTTGCTATTTCTGCTTTAGGTGGGAAGAGGAAAGGCAAATGACATTGTAGATTGTCCTTCAGCCTTCACTTCAGCCTTAAATAGTGCTCTTGAAATATATCTAATTGCTGATTACAGAGAAGAAACTATTGTTTCTTGGACAGAAACTACATACTTGTCCTCCTTTGCTTGTCCTCCTTTTAAGTAAGATGGTGGCTGTTCAGGTCAGATTTCTAGAAAACTCAACACATATACATAGAATATTGACATTCAAAATTATTTACAACATGAAATGAGGAAGGAAGCCAATTCTGTAGTTTAAAAAAATTTGTTAGTTTTTAAATGGTTTCATTTTTGTTGTTGGGCTTTTTTTTATCTGGTGATGGTGATGTGTTTTGTTTGATTTTGTTTTAAGGTTAAGTTAGGGTTAAGGAACTCATGTTTCTGATATGAAAGAGTCAGAGTTTTAAGCTGTTCTTTATAAGGAGATTTTAAGATGGAGTGGTGAGAAGAAGAAAAAAAGAATTGCCAAACTTCTGGTAACATTATTGGAGTCCTAATGTTGTGTAATGTGCCTCTGTTATATATTGTCTCTATTTCAACCCGAATATTTTGAGGAGATCAAATAGTGAAAACTACTTAAAATTCAGTATGTATTCCTGAACAAAATTGTAAAGTTTTTTTTACTCAGTTTTGATTCTAAAATAATGAACCTTATTCTTCTGCTCAGTGGTATTTCTCTCTGATATTCTCTTTGGCAAAGCACACAAGCCATCAGTCATGCATTTAGCAGTGTGTCACAGCTTTATGCAGCACAGTTCAGTACAAGTGTTATCTTCCTCCTACCAGATACCATGAACCAAGTGACTGCACCTCTGCAACCACATATTTACAAGTCAAGAAAGAGCAAAGTAACTATTTATCACAATATATATCTTATCATTATCTGTCCTAATAGCTTCTACCTCTGTTCACTGATTTTGAAAATTTTCATTGGGAACTCTGCTTTACATCTAAATTCAGCTCTCTATGATGCTAAAAAGGGAGAATGACATTTTACTGGTTTATTATAATAGACATAGATGAGGATTAAAGGCCTTGGCCTTTCTTCAAAATGAATATGGAGACCAAGGTGCTTAATATTGGAGGAAAGAAATAAAGGGGGATTCACAGTCACTTTATGGCATTCAAAATTTAGTAAAGCAAAAGCAAGCACCTAAATCCCCACTTGTTCATGTATTCTTTTTCCTTTTTGCAAGAGGAATATTTCATTAGAAGGACAATAGCTACTAATTTCCCCTTATATTTTGAAAACATGTAAGTCATGAACTTGTTTTCTGCCTTTCGCCCATGTCAAAAGAAACGACGTTCATGAATAAATGCTCATTTCACCCATATCGAGTAAATAGTGTTTAAGTTTCATCAAAATTATGTAACATCTGGGAAAAACCTGTGGTATAGTAGTTCAGGGCTTCATTAAAAATTTAATGATATAATAGATAGTGATTAGCTTGGTATTGCTTAGAATCCTGCCTCTTTTTATGATGAGCTAGGTACTAGCACCACTAATAATTGTGGCTATTACAAGGACAAGACTTTGTAACTGAAGGAAACATTTACTCTGAGTGCATGTCTGAAATATAAGCACTGCATATTGTTGATTAATAGCATGTGGCATATATTAATGTATTTTACATTCCTTTTCCCTAGTTTGTTACTGTTTTTCTTGAAGCAGAACACATTTTTTTAGGATAAAGGTGTAGAATGGAAGAAATTTTTACTATTTTTTCTATTAGAAGCCTATTTTGAAATCTCCAATATATGAGATACTTAGAAGTACATCAGAATAACAAGCTTCATTTTATATAAAGGAGAGTTATGGAGGTGTTGTGGTTTAATCCCAGTCAGTAGCCAAGTGCCACACAGCTGCTTTCCCATTCTCTCACTATCGGGACTGGGGGGTGAATCAGAAGGAAAAAGGCTAGAAAACCTGTGGATTGAGATAAAGTCAGTTTAATAAGGAAATCAAAAGCCATGCACATAGGCAAAACAAAACAAGGAATTAGTTCACTGCTTCCCATGGGCAGGTAGGTATTCAGCTATCTCCAGGAGAGCAAGGCCCCATCATATGTAACAGTGACTTGGGAAGACAAAGGCCATCACTCCAAATGTCTCTCCCATTCCTTCTTTCTCCCACTTGATATACCAAGCATGATGTCATATGGTGGGGAATATCTCTTTGGTCAGTTAGGGTCACCTGTCCAGCTGTGTCTCATCTCAGCCTCTCATGAACTCCCAACTTCTTCATCAGTGTGTTATCTCTGTATTCGACCCTGTGTTCAGCACAAGTCCAAAACAGCCTTTTACCAGCCACTGTGAAGAAAATTAACTCTACCCCAGTTGAACTCAGCACAGGCTGTTACCTGCTTTTCTTGTTTATGATCATTTGAGTATCAGTAGTTTCTTTGCTACAAGAAAAATTGCATCATCATCTTCAGCAAACCTGTTCTTGTAGAGAGACTGTTCTTTGAAATCTTGAAGGTATGGGAAAATTCTCTGCATGTAGATAGAACAATTATGTCTGTCTGCATTCATTTAGCAGGTCTGTTGTTTCAAACTTCATTAAGTATTGGCAGAATCAGCTGATATATAAGCTAGATGAAGTGCCTCTTAGTGGTGTGAAACTGGAACACCGTTATACTTTGAGAGCTTGAAACATTGCTTTACTAAACTGTCTTGATGAGTTACCAGAATCTGTAGGCAGGTCTGATTGAACAAAAAGTGGTAAATGTTCATGTAATCATCAATAAGAATATCATTGAGGGTCATATCTAGGAGAACACTTAAAAACCAGAAAATTATATATCAAATTTCTTAAATGGAAGAAAATGTACTAAAGTACCTAAATACTTCAGAAAATGTACTAAAGTAAGTTTGATTTCTAGAGATGTATCTCTGAGTTGCACAGAAATTAGGCAGCAATTATACATCCCTGCATATCTATTCCTAAACCCAACCCAAGCAAGAAAAAATATTTAATTCATATATCTTATTTTATAATTTTTTTTATTGCTTGTTTAATCTGGTATCCCAGATCTCGTACAGCTGAATTTTGTGCCACTTGGGTAACTTCTTTTTGTTCAATGGCACAATATTGATACTGTGAATTGTGTTCTTGTAAGCCGAAGGCTTACTTTTGTTCTGTTTCAGTGCCAAATTTCCAAGTGTCATTCTGGTCACTTCCATATGAAATGAATTAGATAGGAAAACTAATCTAATCCCAAGTATATTTTCTAATGTTTTTCTCCTCTTTATTATAATTTACCATGCTGTAAGTTTTTTAGTACATCGTTTCATAGCATAATTTAGAGAACATAACACCATGAAGTATTGTTTTAATTAATGCTGGATTTTTTTTAGGGTATCACACTGAAATTACATTAATTTAACCTAACGAACAAAATGACAAGGACTTTTAATATGAATTGGACAAAATAATTTTAAAACATTGCTCCTTGATCAGATGTTTTCATATAATATTTAGTTATATTTAACATATTCAGTTTAAAACTCTGTCCTTTTAAAGAAGTTTACAAAGAAAATTATGTAGAATAAAATTTTCTGTATTTGTTTGTGGTAAAATTCTAAAGATAGATGACATTATGTAATCTCTAAAAATATTTTTATTTTTGTGATGTTTGTTTGGGGTTTTTTTAGAGTCTTATTATAATGCCAGAATATGAATGACTATACTTATTAGCAGGAAAAAAAATCATAATGGGTATCTTATTAAAGAATATGGTAAAGATCTGAAAGATCCTGGAATATATAAAATACTGACTCTATGGAGCTAAGTATACTTCACAGTATCATCTTATTTTGCTTTTCCTGGACTTCACTTTAATATTACTGAGCACCTTCATATTAGATGATTTAACAGAGATTTAACCAAATATAAAGGTTTGCAAGTCCAAAAGTAAATATGGCTTTTATGCTCTAACACCTTTCAGAAACCGCTTGTATCAAAACTTTTCTTGTCCCTTATGTCAGTATATTTTGAGGGGACCAGTACTGTAATATGAAAAAGATGCTGCCTAGGGACTTTAGTAGCTATCAACAGAAACACTGCAATCATAATATAAAATTATGCACATTTGATTTTATTAGGTCCTAGAAGAATATTTAAGAATTATGGGGCATTCATAGTAATTGCAATATTTTGAAATATACTGCTTGTTCTATTGTCTCACAGGTTTCATCATGTTCACCTAGGAGAAATTGTTCAAAAAGAACTATCTTAGAAAAACATAGTGGAAGTTGGTGCCTTCACTTCTGAAAAGCTAGAAGTTTAAATGAGGGTACAATGAGCAGTACTTGAGCAAAGACATCTGTGTAATGTCCTTAATACTACATAAGTGGGTAGTCCTGATTGAAATTTTTTTGCTTCAGCAGAATATCTTTTAAATTAATAATTATAATATTCTAAGGAAGCATTTATGAAAAATAATAAAAGGAAATTATTACTTCAGGCTTTTAGTGAATACTGTAATCTAGCACACATTAAAAAAAAAGGTTTTCCTCATATCTATGTTCTGTATTATGATTTCTAGACTATGAACAAAAACTCTTCCTGCTTCTTTCAATGCCAGAAAAATCAAAAGTGTAGTTACTACAAAAACGATACAGTTGTCCTCAATAGAAACATTTGAAAGTATGGTGAAACTTTCCTTTGGAGAAAAATAGGTTTTTTTTGATACGAAATTAATCTTTTACTACTACTATGCTAGAATTGGGCTATATGCAAGTGTCATATAGCTTATGCTGTGTACTACAAAACGAAATTCATTATTTCTTTTCATGCAGCTTTGTCATCGACTCAAAAACACTAATTGGTCAATGGCAGCTTCTTATTAAAGACAATTTTCAGGAATGGAAGAATCAAAATGGAACTTTCTTGGTCATGTCAGTGTTCTGGTCATACATTTTTAAGGGGAATTTGGACCTGTGTCAGTCAGTATTTTGTTATCTTAGATTTTCATAACTGACAGTACACATGGAATAATTAGGAGTTAGGGACATAGTTTTCTTGTGTTTGAGTGCTGGAAATAATGAGGATGAACCATTATGCTATTTTTTCATTATAATTCTGTGGATTCTGCACTGCCTAGTAGCAGTATAATAATATATTGTTTGAAATAATATTAATAAAAAAAATCAGAATCTGATTTTAAATGCTGTGACTTTCCAAACACAGAGTTTAGACTGGAAAAATATTGTGATAGAGAACACACATTCATAGAATCTGAACATCTGATCTAAACCTCTTCTCCATCTTAAGTGGTACTCCATTGTTAGTAGACAAGAATTTTTTTTTTCACAATAATAATTTCAGATGAATATGTATTTCTATAAGACACGTTAGATGAAATATTGACCTAGTTATAGCCTCAGCTCTGAACTCTGATATCAAATACAAGTTTCTAGCTCAGATAATTTTCTGTCATAGAAAATATTAATATAGAACTTCATCTGGGGAATGTAAAACATTGCAAAGAATGCAGGCTAAATCACATTTTCTGTCAGTTGTACCACAAAATATTCTCAGGGAAAAAAAAAAAGAAATCAGATTCAAATATATTGCCTGAAGCTGGCTGGAGGAGAGCAGAAGAGTTGGAAACTGTTGGAATTTATATTACAGCATGACAAAAGATGAGAAAAAAAGATATGATTACATCTCTCACTGCAAATCTGTGATTTATTGCTTTTGGCAATGGGATATCTCATTACAACTACCTTAAAAACCCCCCAGTGCTGTGAAGGATAGGTAATAGTTTTATAATGGGCGGTAAAAAATAATCAGAAAATAAATTTCTGATTTCCCCTTTTTTTGTCTCTTTTTAAAGTCTTCACAGGGGATCAAAGATATGAACTCTATAAAAGAAATGAAGTTCAACCACAGGTATTCCAATTGGACACTACTTCAAAAAGGCTTTTTTTCTAAAAGAAAATAGTCATTTTTGATTCCTAATTTCCTTTGGATGCTATTGAAGATCCTCTTTTAAACACTGATAGACTGTGGGGTGCTAGTTGCCTCACTAGGAATGAAAGCTTTCATTTTCTGTTAATGAGCACCAGTTGACAAAGAATACTCACAGTATTATGTTTGGGTCTGCTGAAATTCCTTACTGTGCTTGTCTTATCCATTGTTTGAAAATTGGCTCCTGCGCAGGTATTTTCTTATGGCTTTTCTGGTTTAGCATCCAAGGCTCCGTGTTCTGTACTAAGCTTCTACACAAACTGGCATACTTTTCCCCTAGCCAAATTCATGAAATTACCTAAAGACCACATTGTCTCCTGATGTGTAGAGGATATGGAAAATTAATTTAACTCTTTTTACTCTGTCCATTTTACAATTATTGTGGGGCAATGATGAGAACTGTTTTTGTGCTCCTCTCGTGCTAGTCAGGTGCCTTAAATATGTAGAGACAATGGGAACAAGTTATAATAAAGTAGGGAAAGATAAAATAAAAAAAGGATCATAATTAGATAAATTAATCACTTTGTACGGAGTAGGGAGATTCTTTTTAATCTCTGTCACAAATTTACTGAGCAGGGCAGTCAAAGTGCTGCAGATTCCATGGCACACTTCACTTTATTTCACAAATAGTAATACCTCTTCCTATCCAATTTTTTTCTTTCTTTTCAGTTTAGGTGCACTCTTTGGGTATTCAACATATTACCTTAAAATCAGAATAAAAGCATTTGCTCCAAACTCATGACCAAGTTTACAATTGTTTTCCATTTTTTTTTAGTAGTCAGTATTAATGAGAATTATTTTATAAGAGGTGAGCTTCTTTTAAAGAGTTACCAGGAGAGAGAGCTGGGAAGTGTTGTCCATTCATGACATATTTCATAAACAATTTTCCACCAAATACTTCTGAATGTTAAGCCTGAATACATATATTTGTTAAATAGCAGCAATAACCTAACAGCAGGTGGTGAATTTGCACGTGCCTTTGTCTGCATATCATCAAACCTATAAATATTTTTGTGCGTCTTGGGGTCCCTGTAGTACATGTTGTAACCATAGGTCTTATTTCTGCTCCTTGACAAAGTCCAGTTTGGGTAAGGTCAAGGACACTCACCTTGTCAAGTTCTGTAGTGTTTACTGGAGTCTCGTTAGCTAAGCCTTCATTCCCAAAGACCTTCATTTCTGGAAAATGTTTCACTATTGGTGCACTTTTCCTCTTGATCCTTTAGCATATTTCATTTTGCAATTTTGGCTGTGCTATACAGAATTATTTTATTCTTATAAAGATGTATGTAAATCATGCAGATGAAGTTAATTAGAAATCTAGATTTTTCATATTTTATCCCACATTTGGCTGTTGATTCACTTTTGGAATGCCTTTGTTCCCTGAAATACTTTAAAATAGATGTGAACCGCTTATAAAATAGAGAGTATCAGCTCTTCATGTGAGTAAGCATTCCATTGGATTTGAAGAAAAATACTTCAAGTTTGTTGGAAAGTGAGAAATTTTATAGTGCTGTATGTATTGGTCTGGATCAGGAAAATTCCTGAAATCAGACTCTCCATTCCTAAGATTATTTGAATTATGTGGCAGACTGAGGGCCTTATGGTGTAAATGCATTATGCTTTCCTCAGCTGCTAATTTCAGAGCTCCAAATGAAAATACAAATTTATCTCTGATAACTTATGAGAATAAATACTCTATATTAAGTCTTACCAGAAAAGACAGATTAAAAAAATCACCTTTTTCACAGTTGCAGTTATAGGTGCAGATTACTACTATTAAGAAAAATGGAAAAAGAAAAGTGGAGTGAGAGAGAACGAAAAAAAAGATAAAAAGAGCTACTATGGTTTAGGTAACTGGGATACAAAAGATGAAAATTCAGTCTTCCCTGTGCTTTTATAAAATCTTTTTACCTATTGAGATAAACTCATTTCTTCTTGTTGTGAATTCATGGGATATTTAAAAGAATAATTCCTTGCTGTTAGTCTAATGGTGTACTAGAGAACACAAAACAAATGTCCTTCATTTGCTTTCTTTTTTCAAGAGTCTGTATCTGAAAAAGCATGTACAATAATGTCGGGAACAACATCTCTCAACACTATTTTATCTATTAAGCAAAAAGTTCAGTAACCAGCAGAGTGGAAAATAGAATTAATTAATTCAAAAGATAGTAGAAAAGACAGCGTAAAGCATCACTGCAATTAAGAGGATCCAGTTTTTTTTGTCTTCCTTTCCAGTGAAAAGTTTAGTGGCATTTCTCCTTTTATATACTTACTGTCCTATTGCAACATCAATATAACAACATAAATTCCACCTTATACAGAAAGAACTCTTAGGAAGTATTTTAAACAATTCTTCCTTCAGGGTGTATCCAAGTTGCTATCATCCTTTTATTGATGTGAACAATTACACTTTGCTGTTCATAAGTGAGGAAGGAGAAAATCAATCTTCAGAACCTTTCCTTCGCATTTAATATCACCATCAAAATACAAAAAAAAGATGGAGTAAAAGAATTTCCACTCTCTCAGAAGGACCAAAATACTGAAGAAAACTATAGAAGGTGTGTAATTCTCCGTTCAGTGTGTTAATTTTACACAAATACAAAGGGGTTTTTTACACTTCCTGTGCATTCTACTGATAGTTTGAGCAAAATGTGAGTCTTGTTTATATAGACCTTGTTTGCAAGAGCAGCATGAGTCTGAAGACTGAATTGTTTTTAAAATGGTTTGGTTCTCATTAGCAATAAAATCAGAAAAACTTTTATGCAACAGTTTTGCAATAAAATATTAAAAAGACTATATTAATTTATTTTTCAAATTACCAATGATAACAGCAATATAAATAAACCCTTAATTTCTTCTGATGTCTCATCACAGACGTTTCAGATACATTAGATAACCTTAATTTCAGTGAATTCAATTGGACATGCACAAAGGCATTTAGCAGAGAAACAAGATTCTAGTGAATAAAAGTATGCTCATTGTTCAAAATAATGTCTCCAGGCTATCTCCTTGTCCCCTTCTCAGAATTGTAGACGCTAGATAGGAATATAAAATGCTTTTCCTGAAACTTCCTCTGTTTTTGAAGGACTTTTCATAGTCAAATTTGATATCTTTGTCAAGATAGGAAGCTCTTATTTTTGATTTATTTGTTAGTAAATGTCCTAGAATTAAAGTGATAGGAAAGGGAAAAACATTTGTGTTGTATTAGGTAGCTCTAAGTTTCATAAGACAGGTTTACAATCAGAGTTTTCTAGAATGTGAAGGGTGAAGGGAAGAGGAGGTGCAGACACTGATCTGCTTGGTGACAAGGGGCAGAACAGCAGGGAATGGCCTGAAGTTGTGTCAGGAGAGGTTTAGTTTGAATATCAGGAAAAGATTTTTCACCCAGAGGGTGGCTGGGCACTGGAACAGCCTCCCCAGGAAAGTGGTCACAGCACCAGCCTGACAGAGCTCAAGAAGTGTTCGAACAATATTCTTAGACATATTGTGCCATTCTTGGAGTGTCCTATGCAGGGCCCAAAGTTGGACTTGACATCCTGTAGATCCCTGTAATTTACAAGTGCAGGAAAGCTGTAATTACATATATGGTAAAATAATCTCACGTGTATCTAATTTATGTTGAAGGAAATAAAAAGGGGGAGAGTTACCTGTCACATAGGGACAGATTTATTTTTTAATTTTATCTTTATTTTTGACACTTTAAACTGTGCCTCTGCTGGGGGACTTCCTTCATTTACTGCCAATACCTTTATGGTATTGCTTTAAACCATCACTGAAAGAAATTGCTCTCTTGTAAGAATGGAAAAACTACAGGAAAAAAAAAGAAAAAGTGCTCTTGGAAGGTCTTAGAAATTACAAGTCTGAGCTAGCTTTCATTAATTTAAATTAGTGATAGGGAGATATTCATCCAGCAATAGCATGTTAATAAAATTGGTGGTAGAACATGCAGCATTTACTAAACATAAAGTGTCTGAAATGAGAGGTTTCAAGGCTCCCAATAACAAATGCAGCTGCACAGAGCTCTGTGAAAAAGTGTCAACTACTTTAATAACAGAATTCTTGAAGGCATACTGTGTCTGACTCAGTTGTTGGCCACCCTCCGTGCTGCAGCATGCAGCCCTTTGTAAGTTCTAGAATTTCAGTTTTATCTTTTATATTTTATAGTCTCTAAACTCCAAATAATGTACGGATACTAGATAAGTGTATTAATTACTTTTTAATTTAAAATCACGGACAGAAGTCCCTATAGCAATCAGGTTATAGAAAAAATTAAAGTCAATTAAAAGAACACAAGCTCTGAACTCCTGTATAATACCATTTTTACTGCTTGTAATTAGACTTACTTTTGTTCTTCTGTTATCAAAATTAATTTGTAAGTCCTTAAGGATATTGATATATCCCATTGCAGAAAAAAAAATAGTACATTTGACTGCCAAATTAATTATTTGAACAGACTTGTAATATTTTAGTAACATGGGTTGAAATACAGATATTTCAAATAAGTTTATTTGCAGTATTCTTCTTGTAAGAATGTAAAAATTTAGTGGGCACAAAATAAATCACATAGTGTGATTTATTTTTTTTTACAGTGGATCACCAGAGATCAAAATCTTTCAGACTTTAAAAGGAACTTTGTCTTCACAGATTACACTTTTCCCACAAGATTTATGTATACCAGCCTGTAGCTCATGTTGATTAGCAGAGGATTGTAGATAATGTTTATATTGCCCATGACAGATTTTAACACAGAAAAGTCCTTCAGCTTCATATATTGTAGACATCAGTTTGGAGTGTACTTCAACTGCCAGTGTGGCATAAGTGATGCTGGCAGGGTATCATCTGTGATCCAAAACCATTGGAATGACTTGGGCAGTTTTCACAGCAACACTAGTTTGCAGTTCAGTGAGCATGATAAATAGTTTATCTTGAGCTAATAAAAAAAAAAAATTCTTTTATAGCTGTCTTGGGATTGTTCATTTCACTTGGTACATATGAAAAATGGCATTGTTAGTAATTAATGAAGTAATTTGTTGTTACAGGAATTGCATGCATTCAAATTGCTGTTTTAGTAAAGAGTGAAATTCTCTACATAAAGTGTGGCAGTGGTCCAGAAAGGCGAGTTTAAGCCTATAAATCATTTTCTCTATCCATTGAAACTGCAAACACTAGAAATAAACTCATATACAAGTGTAATTGGAACTTTTCGAGGAAGAAACAGAGGCTCTAATTGATAGTTGAAGAGTGCAAGAAAAAGCATCTATCAGTGTAGTAGTTACAAAAGTTGTTACAAGCTTTCAGGTGCTATAGATTTCAGATTCGGTTTTTTAGATCTCTGCACTATTACATTGATATTTTCTAGCTCCAAATGTTTATGACTCTTTAATTGTATGTCAAAAGTAGCACTGGTTTTTTCTTCTCTCCAATCTCAAACTAAATCAGCACACTGAGAAATATGTGTTTTTATATCTTTTCCTGTTAATAGCAGATGTTCTTCCAAAGTTATTTAAAAAGAAAAGAAAGAACTGAGTGTGATGAAAAGTGAATGACATCTGGATGAATATTATAATCTTTAGAAAAATAACCCTAAATTATAGAAAACAATTTAGTCAAAGATTTTTAAAAATAACATATCTACAACAGTATAATAAAAGAAAATGTATTACATATTTTCATGTGTGAGCTGTATCTGTTTCAACAGCTGTTCTGTTGAAATTTAGATTATAAGGCACTGAACAGACAAAAACCTACAAAGACACCAATATTAATCTATAAGGTATTTACAAACTGCTGGTGATATTACAAAAAAAAATTTATTTGTTTTGTTTTGGGACTGGAGTTTGGGCTTTTTCTCACCTTATGAGTCCAGTTTTACTGTAAAAGTTAACTTGTATGTTAAACATCCATTCCTAGACAGCCTTTTATTCAGCTAAATAATGAATTTGGGATCTGTATAATCATGCTTAGAATAAAAGGCAAGTCTGAACAGAAATTATCAATTGCAACAAATTTGAAACAGAAACTAGTCTGAACAGAAAATATAAGTTGCAACCCGTTTGAAATAGAAAATGTCACGTCAAACCCCCACAATCTAAGTTCACACCCCATGGCTGTGAAAATCTGTGGCTTTTTTTTCTCACTTGTACTGTCCTGACCCCCTCTCTATGTCAGGTCTACTACTAACAGTTAAAGAAAAGCCTCAGTGGAAAGATGAATGCAGCATCACTCCCTGGACAGCATAACAAGACATCACATGGTACACAACTTCAAAAGGGTCTTATAGTACAGGATCTTGAAAGCAGGTTGGCTTTTGAGAATAATAATGAGAAAAAAAGTCAAAGCTGATGCTGAGATGCTTATGTTCTGATACCAAAGTTTTAAGCTGTGTATATGAAAATTCTAATTAAAGTGAAACCTATAGATGCATGCCAGATTAGCTACATTTATGAGATTGAAACATAAGCGAGAAGACCTAGTTTACATAAATACAGAATGCTATGGAAGCAAATGTAATGCGATTTTTAAGTAACTGTTGCTAAACATCTTAAACCATACTCCCAAAAATTCCTACTCTCTTCCCTTGTACTGACTTTAATATGAGAGCTGAGATTGTAATTTTTTGTATGTTACCAGAGAGGTAACATACTTTAGTAATTATCTGGATGCATTTCCTAGAGCCACATGCTCAAGGAAGACCATGCTTCATCTGGGAGGTTGGACCAGACAACCCTACCAGTGCCCCCATCAAACTTTAACCATTCTGTGATTTTTGTATCTACATATTGCCAGCCAAAACAGCCACTCAAAAGATGCAGATGTCCAGTCTATGGGCTAATAGAGGTAAACATTGATTTCTGAGTGGAGAATGTCAACAGTGTGAGTCACTGTTCAAAAGGTCTAAAGAACTTTTCATGTCTACTTTTCGTCAGCAGTCTCATATTTCAACTTGTCTAAACCAACAAGGGCCAAAAAGTTGAGCATGTCTGAATCCTCCATGCAACAAATACTTCCTGTGGATTCTGAAACATCTACTTACTTTTGAGTTGTGGATCTTCACTTTTGGTATGTAGAGACAAATATTGAGAGATTGAAGACACTACTGAAAGCAGTTTTTGCAGAATTCATAAAAATTAATCTGAGCAATAATGCTTTTCTTTAAACTTTCATATGTATTTTTATATAAATAGGAAATTAAACATTTTATCTTAAATTACAGAGAACTAAATTATGCATTTAAACTTTCACAAACTAGCATGTATGGTTGAGGATTCAAAGAATCTCTTTCTAAACATTTGATTCCCATTATTAATATAATCACCAAATAATTGTACTAATTGTCATGCCCACAAAGTATTTCAAATTTCTGTTCAGTTTCTATTTCAATATTCTGATTTCAAACTCTGATTTTTGTAGGCTTCTGCATACCATGAAAAACTAAGTGCTCAATTTTACCTTTTTTCAAACAAAATAATTAAGAAAGTCACCAAAGAAATGTGTGATCTGCAGACGCTCTTAAGCCTTTAACTTTTATAGTGTTCTTTGTGCAAAAAGACCTTAAATAATTATTTAAAAATATAATTAGTATACTTTTCAAGGGTCTCCTGTTGTTGCATAAAATAGGAGTGTACAGTTATTTTCAGAGAGAACATGCAGAGATAACCTGGTCTTTTTTAAACTAAAGCATTTGTTTCTACTCAGAATTCATAAATTCAATATTCCTCACTACCCGGAAAGTAGTTTTTGCCTTCCACTATCAAACAACAACCAGAGAGATGAAGTATGGACTTTCTTCTTATATCACAGTTCAAGGAATACTGCAATCACACAACATGCAATTTTCTCACTGCATTTTTTTAAACTGATATAAACCTTTATCTTTTTTCCATAAGGATTATGACTACTAGGTCAACACAGAGATAGCTAAATATGTATTATTTGTATACTTAATTACAGAATTGTTTTTAAGAGGGAAAGAAAGCATAAGGGAGAAGGTATGTAAGAGAAGGTATATAGCATGAGAAAAAACAGAAATAACTTCTGCTACTATTCTTCTTCAATTTTTGATTTGTTTCTACAGTTACTAGTTAATATAAAATCTGAAATGCTACTTGGCTTAGGTACAAGAACAGCCTGGATAAGCATCCTGATTACTAGGATGGAGAGCTGTAGTAATTTACATGAAGGTTTTGGTTCTGTTTGTCTCTATTTGTGTAAGAACAGTCTGAAATTTTTACTGCCAATCCCTGCTCCTAGCAATATCGTCTTGTAGAGCACATTATTTTGGAGTGCTAAGAGAGTTACCAGAGAAAAGCGGGAAGCCTGCATCATTTCAGGCAAAGAAAATAATTGAGCCCTCATTTTCGGCTTCTAAAAACCCTTGTGGTCTGTTTTAACAGGAAACCTGATCTTCTACATCTGTTCAGAACACACCATATTGCCTCAAGCTACTCTGGTTGATGAATAAACTATTCTATTCATTTTAGCTGGATTTATAGAAGAAACAGGTGCAAAACTGTGAGCACTAGGGAATGTCTGTGCATGCTCAGAATAGCATTGTCTTAGGCATCTGGAAATCTCTGGATGCTACATGTGTCTCTAAACAGATAAAACAGCTTGCACAGTGAGAATGGATTCATTTTGTGCTGTGCAAACTCCTCTGAAAGTTTGCAGCCAACTACTCAGTGTTTGTGCAGCAGGAAACACCCTGTTCTTTACTAAATGGGTGGCTGAGCCCCTTTCATTCCTGATGTACTGAAATGCAGCCACAGGGACGACATGCGAGGAGGTGGATCTACAGCTGGGGCAGAACATTAGCAGCTCCAGAAGCTTCAGTACAAAGTCTTACATTCAGCACATCTGATGTGCTTCCCAGCTAAAAGCACTTAGAAATTTCATGAACATTAGACACAAAAAATTAGCTAGGTAGGGCCTTTTTGCCTTTTATTCTGGGACACTGAATTATCTTTTAATGGAACAGTGGGTGTAAGTCAGTCCAAAATTAGTTTAATAACCAGTTATATGCAGGGAATGACTGTGCACTAATTAAGCTTTAATGTCAGTAATTCAAATACACATGTCTGGATTAGTAATTTGTTAGAACTATTTTGTGTTGAAGATTTGCCAGACTCCTTGTTAGACTGGACATAGATCATATAATATGACAGAGATAATTACAAAAATGTTAATAGATATGAAACAGAGTAAGGTTTCTATAGTTGGTTGGGCCTTTTTGTTTTGTTTCAGCGTTTTTTTTAGTACAAATACATTTAAAAGGTTATAAAAGACTACCATTTTTTGCAGGCAATACAGAAATATTTAAATGATAACAATGAATTGTTACATGTAATAGAAGTATTTTGTGTCTGTGATGCTCTAAGGATAGGTGATGGTGGTTTGGTTTTGGGTTTTGTTTGTTTGGTGGTTTGTTGTTATTTTTGGGGATTTTTTTTGTTTTTTTTATAGTTTGATTAGCCTCATTGAAGCATCTAGAACCCTCCACTTCTCTCAAGTTCTTGTAGGTTTCCTGGAAAGGGATGTTTGGCTTAATTTAAAATCAAAGAAGAGGCTATGATCACTTTCCAGTTAGTTTTAACTAAAGTCAGTATTTCAGTAATGGGAGTTTGAAGCTATTAGGAGTTTCTATATCCAGCTTAATGGCTTAGTTCTTACAAGTAGTTGGTTTTTCCCCCTGTCTTGGGTTGAAAACAGGAATCTGCTGGAGAAGGCAGGAGCCTCCCTTAGAAGCCCCCTCCCTCCAAATTACTAAAATTAAGCGGCCTTTAGGCAAGATATGGGGAGGAATAACAGTCCTTTACTAATGAGTATAACAAGATACAAATGAACAATAACTACAGTATTAACAACAACAACAACTATAAAGAAAAAGTCAGGGACCCCTGCAGCAAAGCCAGGGAGAGGGATGGGGGAGGCCTTGCTTCACAAATCCCCGTAGGCAGTCTGTCATCGTAGATGGCTCCGACAGGCCCTCTGAGGAGAAGGGAAGAACTCCAAGATGAACGCAGGAGTTCTGTTACAGGGATGGATTAGATGGGTCACCGTTCTTCCCTCAGTCTCAGCAGGGCGTCGCAGCAGGGCGAGCAGAAGAAGCAGCAGGAAAAAGAAGCTCCTGGGTTATGGCGAACTCTTTCTCCCAAGCAACCACAGCTCTGAGTGTCCTCCACTCCAGCCGCAGAGCGAGATGATGATTTCCCCGCTGCCCCCTGGCCTCCCTTTGCCTGCCCCTTTCCCCTTCCCCCTGGGCCCGGCAAGTCTCTTTGTCTTGCAAATACTTTCAAGTATCGACCATCAGGGTTCCCCTGCAACAAATGGAACAAAATTCTATAGGTAAAGAGAACGAAAGGGACAACACCCCAACCCCCCACACCCCCTATGATATTTCAAGGCATATATATTTAAATGATTCTTTCTTTTGGGTGACTCATATCAAAGAAGATGGTTGGAGGTATTTTAATGCAAATTATAGTAATTATTGCACTTTGATACTTATCCAAGGCAGCAGATAAACTTAATTAATTTATGTGGTTTTCCTTTATGCTACACTCTGAATGAATGTGGTTCCTACATTTTTCACTCCTAAAGTAAACGTTTCTCATCAGTTCTCATTGAGTCTTTTTTTTTTGTGTGTGTAAATGTCTTAAATAAGCTTAAATATCTTAAATAATATGTTTAGATATTAGGGATTCATTTTCCATTTTCCAAAAGGCTACTGAGCTTCTGAATGGTATGGTTTGAGCTACTAGTTTTGGTTGTATAGCATTTGAAATTTTTAAAGATAAATACAAATATGAACCAATTCTATTTAATATGTAAAGATTAATAGCACCAGTTTCATTGAATTGTCAATTATTATCTATAAGTAATCAAAGCTAACAGATAATGTATGGATAAAAAGGAGTTGGAAAAACAATAGAAAATAGAAATTTGAAACCTTTGAATGTTCTCAAATTAAGTTAATTATTCCATAATTTATTTAGCTAAATTCAGGAAGAAATCTAATGTTCAATTCATATAAATTGCTCCATTGTTCAGAAATACTGCAGGAATGAGCACAATTGAGAACTTCTACTTCACAGTACTTCAAGGAGCTTTTGGAGGAAATTAGTAGATCAAGAGTAATGACCGTATTTGAACTGTGAATGAGCATGCAAAGACCATGACATATTATTGACGGAAAAGCTTGGATCTATTTGTAGTGTGCAAGATAATCTGGAATTTATTGTGTAATTGCCATTTTTGTCCACACTGTGGCTGAACTGTCATTTTGAGTCTGACTGATGCAAATAGACTCATCTATGTCATTGGCATCAAAATCAGTTAGTTGAGTTTATAGAAAAATTGTGTTTGAAGAAACAAAGATTACAGGGAGGAAAACTCATACAGTTATACTTTCGTATTTAATATACCTAAATAACATGAGCCATACATACACATATTTTCATCATACACAACACCAGGGTGCCAGGATGTAGACCTGAATATTAATCTCACATATCTCATTGTATAAGAATAGTTTATAAATATTCTTTTCATTAAAATGTGAATATAATGTCCCAGTAATTACAAATGTGTCAACAGGTCATCTGTTTCTACTTTTACTATAGTCTTTTGCATTTCCTTCAGCCAAGAAGTCTCAAAACTCAGATCCTGAGAGAGGGAATGAATTAATCAATAAATTCTTATAATAAATTTTATATTTAAACTTTGGAGAAGCTTTTAAATGTTCTTTATTTACTTGTTATGCATCACCATCAAAATACATGGCTATGTATGTAACAGTTTGCAGAATGTAAGTATTTGTTCACCGTATAAAAACTTCATAATTTACTTTCATAGGTTATGAGTAAAGATAAAAAGAAGAGGCTGGAAACTTTTCTCTCAATACTTTGGAAAGCTTTCCCTAAAACAATATGAATAAATTTTACAACTTTTTACCTTAGTCAGTTACTTCTGTTCTTAATATCAAGGGCAACGCAAAAACAAACAACAACAATAAAATACCAGCATTCTCAAACTAAAAATAAACAGACAAAAAACCCGTTAAAGAAGTAAATGAGATAGTAATAAAGTTTTCCTTTGCAGAGAATTTAATAAGGAAAAGTTGCCTTAAATATCTTGTTCATTAAGAATATAGATTAAGTACCCTAATGTTCATTGTTTTTAATAACTGACTGCTATTCACATCATAGCTAAAAGCATAAGGCATGAGGATTTATTTCAAACAGTTACATAAGAATAAATTTATTTGAAGTGGACTTGTTACATGGAAGGAAAATAGGAGTTGTTATTTGTATTCTCTTTCTTAGAAACTGAGCTGTTTCTCTGTTGGGTTTTTTTCTTCTTTGGACAGAGTGAATTTTTAGGTAGAGGTCTCTGCCATTTGCCTTTATCTCCTGGAAAGTTACATACAGTTCTTTTTGTTGAGGTCCACTCTTGCTAGAACCTGTTTTCTTGAGATTTTGTCTGTCCTGAAAATTATACTGTGTTCTATATTTTTAGCCATAAAGTGTCTTTGGAAACTGAGATACTGTCACAGTTGTTTTGAATTTAGTATTGTGAATAACTATAGAAAAAAAATGAGTTCATGGTTACTAAATTTAGAAATTAATAGATTGGTGTTTATGTAAATATATACATATGAAAAAAATGTTTTCTTTTTATTATGAGCTCTATTAATTGCAGGTGAGCCATGTATATGATGGCATATAATTTTAATGGTCACTATTGATACTCTACATTTGTACTGTAGTCGTTCTCTTTGTCCTGAAGGCTAAATTGGCAAGCCTTAGGCTTAGGAGAATTGCTACAATGAGGAAGAGAGACACTCGATTCTCGTTCTGCAAAGTTCTAGTTTAATTCAAAATTTTATCGCTAGGCAGAGCATGGGGAAAGGTCAGGAGCAGTTGCCTGCCCCAGAGCAGAGAGAAAAGTGACCCAAGTCACGTGTCCCAGGAAGTTTTATCCCCTAGGGGACAGGGGGAAGCTGGGAAGAGGGACCACTGGCCAATGGGACAAAGGGAGAAGCTACATCCCAGGGGCAGGGGGTAACATGACCCACCACCAGAGATAGAATGTGGGGAAAAGTACAACCAGAAACTTTAGTGTAAACATCACATAAATCCAGTGCATCCAAAACCCAATGTAAACAATAAATGTCCACCACAACATTTGTACTTTATCTCTTCATGTGATAAATTAAAGTTCCTTTTGCAAGCTTCAAAAATATGTATCAAAATCCCTGAATAATAATTTAAAAAATAATTTAAAAATCAGGAAAAAAATCAACAAAAAACAATACAGGACTAGCTCTTGTTCAACTAAAAAAAAAACCCCAAATCTGTAATTTTTCTAGTTGTCTTAGCATTCTAATTAAAATAATATATAGCTAGTGAACATATTTAAATAGCTTCAGCCAAATTTTTTTGTTCCTTTTAGTTGCTTCCACTAGTGAATGTACATCAAGTTGGAGCAGAGCTGGTGATTGGAACATCTACACAGGAACAGATCATTTACAGTTTCAGCTTCTACCAGAATGGAATAATTACTTAAAATACTACAGCATTTTTTTGAACAGTAAATGGACTTTCCTTACCATATGAATGTTCCAACAAGTGGCTGAAAAACAGTTCTTATTCTCAGACTTTAGCTTAATAAATGTGTAATTATTTTCTCATTAATGATATGGTTTCAACAAGCCAGAGTGAGTGTGTCTAGCACACTGATACATCAGTTACTCTGCTTAATACGGGTTTAATTCCTCTCAGGTCAAATGGAGGAACTGCACTTGATAATTACATGTCCTGAGCCATTGTGTGTAAATGTGGCTGGCCAGAGATATAGGGAGGGCTTTGTCTATGCAGACTAAGAATAATGCTAAATAGTCACAGGTTTGAATGGGATGCTTGGATCGTCTCATGCTGAAAGCTAAATGCTTGCAAGGACTTTCAAAGAGAGAATTGTGGACTGCAGGGAAACTGTAATATCAAGAATTTAGTCAAGGAAAAAAGGTAAGACTTTGAATTGGTGCTAAGGAAATATTTAATTAGGACATATGCAGACAGGACAACAGCACCAACATCTTTTGATGACCTTGATACCTGGTTATATTTGAACAAATGTTATTTTTTTATTATTATTTTTTTTTCTAAATTTTTTTTTCTGTCTTTCTGCTACTTCTCCACTTGCTTTGTTTATTCTTTTATCATTTTTTAAGCTAGTATGTCTGTTATGGTTACCAAAAGTGATAGAATATTAAAAAGTCGTGATTTAAAAAAACCATGATAGATTTATAACAGGCATGACTGACTGTTACTAAGCCATCCTTTATGTGCTAAATGGACTCTGCTCTAATAAGGATTGAAAATACAAGTTTTAGTCACATTACAGAACCAGACCTACATTTCGAAGTCTTACCACTTTGATTGGTTCTTATGCTGAGCAAAGGACCTTTTTGTTGAAAAAATCTTGTGAGAGAAAAGTGGGGGTAGTAGGTGAAAGTTTCAAGATGGCTGGCATTTAAGAATTTAAAGCCAGAGAGCTGTCATGCTGGCTTAAATGCCTTATGTAAGTCAGTTCATCTCTTTATGTTTTGGGCAAATTCATCCCTCAAACAGAGTCAGAAGGAGTAGATGAACTTTTTTCTTTCATGCTCATCCAGTCAACCCAGATGAACAACCCAATTTTTTTAATATTCTTTTGATGTAAACTGGCTTTATTTTGGTGGAATTTATTAAGACAAATTATCCCTATAAAAAGTAGTTGTGATATAAATATGAGATAAAGCATGTTGAAAGGCCTACCATTGAAATATAGAAAGCTCTCACAGAATTCCATTTTTTATTCACTACAATTACATAATTTTTCTTTCAACTATAAGGTTTTGCTCTGTAAAGCCCATGTAAAAGTTATCTTCTCAGTTTCTACAGCACTGTATACTTTCATATTTCAATGTACAAGCCTCAAGAATATAACACGAAAAAAGATCATGAAGATTAGAACAACATTAGAAGCATGCACTTGACTCTGAAACATGAAATTGTATCAAACTACAAGAATAAATAGAATTACACTATCCTGTAACATAAGAATGTGGAATGTCAAAGAAAAAATAAGATTAAATTGACTTTGAGTAGTGTATAATTTTTCAACAGATTGATAGAAGATTGTACTCAGAAGTAGCTGAAATCAGTAGGAAGCCAATATTAAATACTTCAATCTAATATTTCAATAAGTCATTGGCAAAATAGGATTTTTCATTTTTATGGTTTCTTGCACCTGCTGCACTCCCTTTAATGCTAGTGATACTGTGAGTGGTTACTAAGGAAACACAGATCCTTGGATTTAATTAAGATTTGTCATGTAAAGTTTTTCATGTTGTTTGACTGGGTTTTTTTAAGGAAAAAAACAACTTTGCAAATAATGTAGCTCAAAATCAATCTGCACATATCTTGCTACTGATAATGAATTGAAAAACTTAATTGAGTGGTGGAAAACTTTATAACTTAAAAGCGTAAGAACTGCAAAAAGAAGTTATAAAGTTTTGTATGTATTTTATTCAGCGCTGGACGCAAGGGGGATATTTCCTCCAAAAACATGCGTGCCTTTAGTAAATTGCATTCCCTATTTATTCTCTACAGATTAGGATTACATAATACGCCTAATACATATTCATTTCCTAACCCCGCCTATCTTCGCCTCATATTAAAATTAGCTCCACGCCTCTTTGCGGTTGCGCATTGATTTCTGGGGGTCTTCTGGTGGTCTTTGGTGGTCTTTAGGTGATGAAGTAAGGGGTCTTCCTCAGGGATGAACTTTTCACCTTCTTCTTTTGAGCATGCTCTATAAGCTTTTGGCTCAGTTCCAGACACGATACTGGTTTTTCGCTGGTTCAGGGGTCTGGAGAATTCTCTTATCCTAACAGAATCTGTAAGGCCTTTTGTTTCTCTATCCTGTTTTTGGCATTCGGCTTCCTTCTTAAGTTATAGCATCCTGTTATTTGCAAGGACTGTGAGTTGTTCAGACATTCCCGGTGGTCGGGTTAGACCCCCCCTTCTTCCCTTTTGCTCTTAAATTCTAATCTTAATTTCTAATTTTTTAATTCCCTTATCTCAATAAAAGCTCCCAAACAGATTTAAAATAGTCTGTAGCACTTCTCTCTTATTCATTTACTTAGCAATGAAAACGGCCACTTCTAATTTACTCCTCATTCTGCACTATCCTTTTAAAATGAAAATAAACTATACATAAAATAGCATTTGAGGTCCGTTTAAAGTCCACATGTATTGTAGCATCTATCATAGTAGGAAATAATATCTGCTTATAGTTCACCTTGATAGCACTGTTTCATATTTCACTGATAGCTCAGGTTCCAAAATTTCGTGTTGAATGAGTTTGTTATATTGAATAAACTTTCCAAGGGGACAATTATATGGCAGCAGAATTATTATGTGTCAGAGGTATCCATGTCCTCCTTTCCATGGTAGGTAAGTGTGGTGGCCCTTAATTTTGTTTTCGCCCTCAGTTATGATTCTGCCCGACCCCCGCCCCCCCGTTAATTTTCCAAATTGGTTTCTCCCGACAGCCACCCCTCCCCTCATTCTGTCCCCCTTGCTGTCTGCTACCCCAACCCCTCCCCTTGTTCCAGACCCTTCCCTGTCACTCCCCACATGGACCAACCCCTGGAAGTCCCCTAATCTTCTATGCCCCATTGGACCATGTGACCCCTGTTTATTCACCCTCTGTTGCCATTTGTCCTTTACCCTTGATGTCATCCCCACCCTCTGCTCTTTCTCCTCCCCACCTGCTGTCCTACTGTCTGCTGCCTTGTTCCCTCCCTCTGTTCTGGCTCTGTATTTAAACTGTTGCACACCATTGTTCTGCCTATTTGCTCCTTCTGCTCCTTTGCTCCTCCGTTGAATAAATCTCTGTGTTGTTCAACTGCGTCCCGGAGCGAAGATCCCTCCTTTCTCCTTCGCCTTCATCCTGTCTGCGGTTCTCCACCCCCACAGTGAGCAGGGCAGTCAGTGCTGCCAGCACTTGCCCAACCCACACGTTGTGTGACCCCTCTGGGGCACCTGGGTGGGCGGCGTTTGAACACCACGCTGTCAAGAGCCAGCTGAAGCTCCGGAGGGGCCGCAACAGGTTTATATGATGAAATAAATGTGGCCTGAATGAGTTCTCAGTAATTGTGGAGATACTGAAAACTCTTAGCCTGCAAAGTTGACTGAAAAATCACAGACAAAGAATTTTAGGCAAGCACCTGTCCTCCAGAAAAAATATTAATAACATACTGAAGAATTTGGCAAGAACAATGTTCTTAAAGGCCAGATTTTTAAACAAATTAAGGTTTTTTTCATTTGGATGTAATATGTACATCATCAGACAAGCTGGAAAATGAGTCAGTTTTCCTATTACTTGACCTTTCAGTCTTTCTTTTCAACACTGCTCTTCTTAGTTGTTAAAATTAACTTTCCAGATATTAAAAAAATATAATCAGAAAAAGGAAGGAGGTGCTTGATTAGTTTGATTTTTGCTTGTCATTTGGGGGTGTATGTGCATGCGGGTTTGTGTGGGTATGTACATACTTTCTTTTTTTCCCCTGGTCATTTTGTCTTGATATTCTTCCTTTGCTATACCCTCCTGAGGCTTGTTCCCAGGATTGTCCAGTTCTCTGAGTCTTTTCTTAGGCTAATCTTATCTTTCTTTAACCGGATGGGGTTTTTTTTGTCAATGCCTTGTCTCCCCCTATTTCTACCTCCCTTGATATTTACTGCAAAACTAACTTAACCCTCAACATCCTCTTCACTCTGATGTTTTAATTTTATAGCAGGCAATAATGAGGCACTGATAATGAGCTTAGGAAAACCCAGGAGTTCAGAAACATGCATAGTTCTATCCAAGGAACAGATAGGGAACCTAAAATACTAGCATGTTAAGCATCTGCATAGCCCTGTTTTGTTCTTTTCTTTTTCTTTTTTTTTTTATTATTTTATTTTGCTAAATAAACAAGACAAAAATGCAAATAAAGGAGATTTCTTGGGGAGGAGGATAATACAATAATACTGTTAATGTAGGCCACCACGTTGTTCAGATTGAGCTGCATCTGGATATTTATTTGCATCATCCTTCGTTCCATATATTCCACCATGTCTACGTATTTGAATGTGATGTACTTTGTTACCTGGATTAATGCACTGGTAGAGTTACACTGTATGAGACATCAGAAGCTTACATAGATACTATTTCCAGTGATATTCATTTCCATTTCTCAAGGTCTTTTGAAAGAGTTGCTTTAGGATTTGATGTCATCACTATGTGACAAGGTACTGTTCAGAATACAAGGAATTTCACATCAGTGCAAAATAAATCAGATCTTCATTAAAACATGATATTGGAAAGTAAAGAGGATGTAGATACATAAAGTTCAGCATGATTTATATCTGTAGTTTTACCTAAGGATTTAATTTTGGATGAGGTTTCCAAGGTAAGTGCAAATGGTTAACTTAAATCTCTACACACAGTTACAGAGTCACAGAGAAACCTAGAATCATTCAGGTTGGAAAAAACTTCTCAGATCAGTCAATCCAACCTAATATTGTCAAGTCCACCATTAAACCATGCCCTATCTAGTTGCATGTGCTGATATTGTTAGTGATTATATAATAACAGGAAAAACTATGGGTCCTCCAGCATGCTGATCCAGTACTGAGGAATACATTGTCCACACTAGTCACCGTGAATGTTATACTGTGCATCAAATGAATACTTTGTGACTCTATCCTGTACAAGTTCCATCAAAACCATTATTAACTAATATTTGATTGGTACCTTAACATTATAAAATGTGCAATAAGAATGTGTCATTCCTTAGACATATCACTGGTAGTGCAACAGTCCTGAAAATATACATTCATTTTGAAAGACAATTTTAAAACAGGTAGTAGTTAGAAACAAATATTTCTATATTTTTTTCAGATGCTAGCTGGATTGTCTGATACTGATAGTTTTAAAACTATAATTCTACTAGAAATTGTAATACAACTTTACATACATAGTATTCCTATTTAAAAAGTTATCAAAGTGTTATTTAAGGAAACTGATATGGCAAAATGTCCTGGTTGGATGGACACATCAAAATCACTACTAGAAATCTGTAATTTTAATTAAATTATTAGCACTTTTGTTATGATTTGTTATGATTTTTTTTATGATGGAATATAATTAGGCTCGCATGCACAATTTTTGAGCTGAGGAATAGATACGTCAGTAATGCCAAATACATAAACTTTAAAAAAAAAAAAAAGGTGTCTAAATTTTAGTTTAGTTTATATTGCTTTTATTTTTAAACCCAGTGCTATTCATTTTCTCTTCATATGCAATTCTCAAAAATGTTTCTCAAACAACTAGAAAGCTGATTCACTTGTAAAAGTTTTCTTGAAGGCATCTATGATCAGAGGTAATTGAAATATTTTTCCCTTGGTGCAGTAGAAAGCTAAATATGAACAAAGAAACAAAAGCAAACCCAACAAACATCTAAAATAAGTTGCATAGCTTTGATTATAAGTTGAAGGATAAATAATTTCTGTCATGTATCTATAGGATTGGTATAATGAAATATAAAGCTTCTTATACGGCATAGTTTTACAAATATTTGTATGACTTTTAAATGCTGCTTAAAGATTGTTAGCATGGAATTTATATTCTGTTTAGTGACTGCACTGCTATGCAATTTGAAAGAAATATTATCTGCACTTTATATGTAATGGCCTATCCAGGGATCAGAATGCATGTACATATTTCAATCCTGGCTACCCTTTATCAAAGATGGACTGCTCCTTACATCTTTCAGAAGGGAAGTCTGAGAGATTCTTTAATAACTTCTCAAGTAGGACAAGACCTTACCATGTAAATAATCCTGTAACACTACATTTCAGATGCTCGGCATAATTCAGTTTCCTGCATAGTAAAAGTCTGTACAAGATACAGGAAGAGCTTACAGAGCTTACAAGCCCTCTCACTTGTAAGCACAGTAATTACCTGGGTTGAAAGCTTGATCCTTGCTATTTGTTGCTCTTTTAAAACTAGTGTGACTGTGAAGCAGTGTACTTAACGAGGAGCTGGTTTAGAAATAAAGATGCCTTCACTGATGCAGTTAAAATGGCAAAGTGTGTTTATTCTGTTCTGCGCCTGCTTTAAATATGATAACATAGATTACATTTTTTTGTGAAGAAGATTCCACCTAATTGGTTACGTTGTTCTAACTTATCTATAAAACGTTCTATAATTAGTACAATTTACAAAAACAAAGATTAGACTATTTTCAGCTGCGTCACAATTTCAGGCCTTTACAGGCCTCTGCAGGCCCCTGCTAGGCTAATTAGGTGAAGCCCAAGTTGTCCAAATTTTTGGTTAATAAAGCGTCCCACTACATGACTGAGTAGCATTTCTCTTGCAATTAAAGGTAGCCTATAGTTTAATAATCTTTCCTGTTGTCAAACAAAAAATACTCCAACAATATTTAATGTTCTACAAGTCAGTCATAGGACTGATCTAAAATATTCCAGAGGTTGGTGGCAAATATCCCCTTTTCAAACTGGCATCCTGTCACACTTGGGATCCCCCAGGGATTGATATCAGGCCCAATGCTGTTCAATATCTTCACAAGGGATCTGTACAATAGGATTGAGAGTACCCTGGTAAAGTTTACTGATGATACCAACTAAATGGGGAAGTGGACATTTTGGAAGGGAGAGCTACTCTGCATAAAGATCTGGATCGGCTGAAAGTGTCTCATGAAATGCAGCAAGGACAAAGTGTAAAGTCTCAAGCCTGGGAAACATAACCCAGGAGCGCTGAACAAGCTGGGATTTACCCAAAAAGAGGACCTGGGAGTGCTGGTGGACAAGTTCAATGGGAGAAAGAAGTGCTGTTGCAGCAGCACAGAAAGCCAGCAGAATGCAGGGCTGCATTAACAGGGGCATCACCAGCAATGATAAAGCATTACCCCACACTATTCAGTGCTGTGAGTCCACTCCTGAAATACAGTGTTCCTTTTTTGGTCCCTGCTATTCAAAATAGCTGTGGACAGGCTATAGAAGGTCTAGAGGAGGGCCACAGATATAATCAAGGGGCTGGGAAGCCTGCCATGTGAGGAAAGGCTAAGAGAACTGGGTTAACTAGGTTTGTTCAACCTTGAGAGAAGACTGAGGGGAGACTTTATCACCATTTTGCAGTATGAAAAGGAGGCTACAAAGAAGATGGAGACTCCATTTTTATGAGAAGTCACAGAGAAAAGAAGAGGGATAATAGGTGCAAGTAACTCGAGAGATTCTGACTGGACAGAAAAGGAAAATTTTTCACAATGAGAACAATCATCAATTGGAATAATCCGCCCAGGGAGGCAGTGGATTCCCAATATGGGACACTTTTAAATTCATCTAGATAGGATGCTAGGTCCCTAGACTGTGATTTTGCCAAGAAAGGCTGTACCAGATGATCCTTGATGTCCCTTCCAACAATCTATGATTTTCTGATTCTATGATTCAAATAAAATCAGATTACAAATTATCTTCCTTTAAAATGTCACTCAGATAATCTCACAATATGAAACTTCTAAAATATATTTACCATACTTATTTTTGGTATTCCCTGTTCATATTTTAGGAGAATTAATCACATTTTATGCTACTGTATTGCATTTCTGCATATACATGTGGAAAATGACAGCTTACTTTCCCATGTACTAGATAGCAAAGTAGATCAAAATGTCGTGTATTTGTCTTAGATTGTTAAGATCAGTTTTTACACTTTTCATTCTCTCTCATAAAATGAAACCTCAGGCAGTCAGCTTTTGTTTGTACTGACATAATATACTACTGGCCTTAGTACAGGTATACAGTCAGTGAGTTGGAACTCATGTTTTAAAAAGGGGAAAATAAACTAGGAAGTGAGGCAGAGAAGATGAGAGAGGAAGACAAGAAAGGAAGAATTACACCAATGTGTAAGAATTGCACCATCAATGAACATAATTAACAAATGAATGTCAAATACCGTTTACTCACTTCACACAGGTACCATTGTAAAATTACAAAATATATGGAATCATAATTTCTCATATAAGCATGAATAAATAAGTAGTTAAAATGAAATCTGCATTGCTAAGCACAAATATCTTTTTTGATGTAATGGAAGAAATCAGAATATTTTTAAAAAATATTAAACAGATGCTTATTATTATGTAGTTTGTTCTCAGGTGATAGTTCAGTAAGTTTGTCATCAAAACTATCCATGGGACTATTCTAGTTTCAATTGCATTTTAATCAATAAAGAATTTTGTATTAGTTAGGTTCATATCAATCAGGAAAAACTTAAAAATTATTGGTATGATGATTAGGACATGTGAAACATTATTGTATGTCCTGTTTCTTATTGAGTAGAAGAAATTATCACATAGGAAATCTGAGTGCTACCCTTTACTCAGCTTGGACTGGGCACCTGAAAATTATAATCACTTTCCCTCTTTTTCTATTGAGAAGTGTTTTTCTTGTTGCAAAGTGGGTCTGCTTGCAATATCTGAAAACTAAGTTGTTTGGACAAAACCTCCCCAACACTATTTCCTTCATATCTTATTTAGGAATACTTTTGAATAAGTATAGACTAAAACATCTTAGTCATGGAAGTGACATCCATCTGGGGACAGTGCAAATGGCATGTTTTATTTATGATCAAATACAAGACTCCTGTCATAGTTTTGAAGGTAGAGATGTTATTTGCATGTCTAAATATGCAGCGGAACCACCCACCAGGCCTGACCACCCCCCCCAGCCTCCATCCGGATTTAGTCATATCCTTTATTATTTTGCTTTGTCCAATTCTTTTTATTTCCATCATAAGACAAGTAATCAGATGGTCTAACACATTTTTTAATCTAGAAAGGAATGCATTGAAACTTCAATATGTATATTGTTGTTCGGTTAGAAAAAACTATTGCTAAAAGACTTCAATTTCTGTTTTCAGTTGTTTTTTCCACTTGAAAACAGTCACCTCCACATCCTCACAGTCTTCTGGGGCAGCTAATAATCCTTGACTAGGAATTTCAAGCAATCCTATTGCTGTGGCTTTGCGAGTCATTGTTATGATTAACCAAAGAAAGGAATGCTTTCAGTATCTAAGACATCCTGTCTGCCCGCAGTCTTCTTTCTGAGTTGCTTTATACTTTCAGAATCTTAAAATGGTCATATCTTCTCCTTCACCATTCTTTCTGTAAACTTCTAGGTTGTTGTCCTATACTACAAAAATAAAATAGATAATAAGAAAAAAATAGTAATTCTAACATCCAATATATATTAAACAATAATAAACACATTTAAGATCTAGCAAACATGTCATACACAACAATTATACCTAGTTAAACATCAGTCCCAGATGTGCCATGAAACAAAGATCAGTAGAAAAATTGAGTGTCAATAGAAGGTATTATTATATGGAGGATAAAGTGCCAGGGTATTTCTTGTTTGGACTGGATGTTATTTCAATTCCAATTTTCTCACTGCAGAGGAGAGGAACTCGAGGAGAAGCTGTATATTGAAAGGCCTTTGCTGCTTCATACACGAACTCTTCCTATCCCTGTTGTTTTGCAAGATGACCTCGAATTGATATATCCCATTGACAGAGGACTGGGAATACAGCTTTGTGTGTATCAACGTTCATCCACCTTCCTTAATTAACAAGATTATTTGTATATTGATCTATATAAGGGGAAATGAAATTCATGAAGTAGAAATATGAAACTCTCACTTTTGTAAAGGCTGGAAGGATCAGAAATAATAGAACTAGCTCTTCTCTTATTTTGACAATAACATTTACTCTTTTTCTAAATGAGCTCAGAAGACTGTGTTATTTAAATTTATGTCAAAGAAATCATGGTACTAAGGTTTTTAACTACCAGTGGAGTGAAGGTTTTTAACTACCAGTGCAGTGAAATGATCAGTCAAATTGATATTGTTCTGAGAATGTATATTCTAAGCATATGGTTTGAAAATATTTTAGGTGAATAATATTTGTTGCTGTGTGAGGTGAATGAACAACATTTTACTCGGTAAGTATGTAACTAAAAAAAATTTTTTTTATACATTCATGATGCAGGAGAAAATTATCACTCTCCCTATATAGGCAATTATATACAACATTTTATCTCCACAGAGGTTTGAAAAATCTGTATTGTTTCTATCCTAATGTTCATATTGTGAATGAATCTTGTTCTTACCTCAGAGTCTGCATGTGGTTTTAAGCCACAGAATCCATGCACAGATCTATAGGCTTCAGTTTTTGTGTGATTCTGATACATGAATTAATTTTATAGACAGAGTATAGGATTTTCTTTATACAGCTCTCACAACAGTAAATTTTTTTTTTTGCTCCTAAATTCTTAGTGTTTGAAAGTTTCCAGACTCAACAAGTAAACATCGTGCATTTTGTTTCCAAAGTAGTTTCCTAGCATCTAATACGCATTTATAGTTTATTTGTTTGTAAATTCTTACAAGGATTAAATTCATTTTTCTTACATGATTTTAGATACATGTACTCCAACACTGAGCTCTGTATATAGACTTCACCATTATGCTCAAAACAAGCAGCATTGTGTTTTTGAGTGTTTAGAAGCTTGGGTACATAAATTTCATATTAAACAGTAGGTGCTCTCTTTTAAAATGTAATCTTAGTCAGCTTCCTTTCATTTGATATTAAATTCATTGCTGAGACTGTAGATAAAGAGAAGCCTTGGGAGTGATCATGAGTGTGCTGGCTACCTGGATCAGTTTTCTGATCAGTTTATGCCTGAAACTGGCTATTGAACCCAGGATAAGGTTCCATTTACCCTCATAGTTATTGCTTCCTCCAAATTTACATTTTGACTCAAAATAAAATATCAGTATGATTAGGCAGCTGCTCACATTGCTGGAGTCCCTGCTAACGTCATGTGTAAAAGATGTGGAGCAACTTTGGAAAATTTGTAACACAATCTGTAAAGAGAAGAATTAGTTTTGAATTTCATGGTATCTGTACACCGAGTGTGAAGGTATCTTCTAATAACATTGTCTATGTAAGACTTCTACTAAAGAAAAAATCATTTGGAATTAGTTGTGTGAAGAGCTGTCTCTATAGCATGTGTACTCTGGTAACATCACTAAGAATTATATAGCAAGGGACCCCTTTTGGTGCAAAGATACCTCAGTTTCAGCTTTGTTTTTGGTCCTGGTTCAGCTTTGCTTCAGACTCAGATTTACTTATTATGATTAAAAGAGCTCAAATTTCCTGGTAAAATTTGGAATTTAGATTTTAATGCTGAAGTATTTTTAAGTGGAGTCCTGATATTTAATCCTTTCAACTTTGTTCAGATAGGATGTAATTGTCTATGAACAAAAAATATCTTTGTTCTCCTTGTCTTGAAGTTTACAGAAGAAAGGCCACATTTTGCACATCTTATTTCTATCAGTATGTGTATGGGGTTTTTTCCCATACAAATCCCATTAATTGCCTTGTTTTATTCGTTCAGCCATATACCTACAATTCAGACCAAAACTACTTCTGTACTAAGGTAATATTAAATATTTCAAGCATGTGAACTAAAAAAAATCTGGAAAAGTTAAAAAAAAAATACACNGAAATAAACAATGAAATATTTTTATACTGTTTTCTGCAACATGAAGAAAAGTCAATATCAAATGTATTTTAAAGAAAAAAAGTACAAAATCAATCTTGCATTGAGTTTTCAAAAGATAATTATGCAGATTAAATCCTTTTTTTCCCTTAGCCATCACATTCCAGTGGGAATAAAAAATGTTTGCATAAAATTTTATGTAAAATACTTTTATTTCTTGTACTTTGCAAATCAAATTTTTGCATTTAAAATCATTACTAGATATAATGTATGCAACACAAAACCCATCTATTTCTCTCTGAAATAATTTAATATTTCCTACATATTTTTTCCTATTTTACACAGAAAAACTCATCCATTAGTTGAACAGACCATGTAAATCACCCTGAATATGACAGTCATGAGTATGTTTATGCTACCTCTTGCTCTTTCCTGGAATACAATGAAATAGGAAGACTTTTCCCTGATGAGATTAATTCAAATCTAAGCACTCAAGTAATCTACTTTCTTGCCTTAAGAGAGTTCAGATTTGAACTCTGTACAGCAGATATTAGGTATTGAAGAGGGGAAAGGGAGAAGGAGAAAGCGAATAGAGGTAAACACCAGATGGCTGACTCCCTGAATGCTTAAATTTAAATTATATCAAGCTGGCATCTTTTTGCTATGCTAAGTGAGGCAATTTTATTGTAGAAGGGAAAACCCACAAATGAAACTGATGGAGTCCAATAATTTGTCACATCAATAGAGTTCTTAATTGAACCAGTGAAGACCTCAGATGCATACTGACTGTGAAGATTTGGTCATAAGGGCATCTCATTCTCTATTTCTTGCTGTTATCCTAAAAGAGCTTACAAAAATCCTGTTACACTGATGCTGGGATCTAGCAGAATAGTTATATAGTAAATGAGTTTTGAATGGAAAATTTTGCTTAAGCAATTTATATTTTCATTGTTTATATAGAGTCTTATCCTTTGGATAAAATATTTCAATATTAAAATATTCACTGCTTGATGGTAAATCATTGACATTACAGATTTATATACCCAAGCTACATTTTTGTTTGTTTGCTTTTTTTTTTCCTGCTTTTTTTTGTCATTGTTTTTGTGGGGGTTTTTTGTTTGTTTGTTTGTTTGTTTTGTTTTAATCTGAAGCATTGTATCACTTGGGATAAGATATCTCTGCTAAATTCTGTTAAATAAAACTATGGTGTCTGTTGGTACAAAGCCCACAAGACAATTTGTATGTGAAGCCTGCACTAAAGTACAGCATTTGTGCTGATTTTTGTCACAGGAACAAACAGGTAAGGATAGTAACTTCTTCTCCCAAAGACATTTGTTTGGCCAAAACATTTTTTCACCTTGTAATTCAAATGTAGATTGGAGTATAATTAGCCATGAGATTTATTTTAAACTAGAAAACAGGCAGTTAATTTGTGAAGCCAACTCTGAACAGAATTAAATGAAAACAAAATATTCTAGTTCCGAGGTTGAATTTTCAGCCCACAGTAGTCATTATATCACCATAGATAAGCTATCATTAGTCCCTGGGATAACTCAGGTATGTCTACAGAAGTGGTAATCAAAGATCTGAACTTTTAGATAAACAGCTCATTAGTCACATTGACCTGTAATAGATGTAAATACTATGAAGGTAAAATTATGATCAGTTTATGAATATGTTTTTCTTGGAACATGGAAAAGTATAATATAGCTGGTGTACTGCATGCATATGTAAGCATAAAGTTACTTGATGAATTTCTAAAGAAACTTTAATATAGTGTGGGTTGAAAATGAATGAAGAAGTTGCTAAATGACAGTAAAACTGAAGCAATTTCTGTGTGCAAATATAATTTATCAATGTCTTCTGTATGGATGAACAAAGTTTATAGTTGATGATTGGTTTGGTTCAAATAAGGATTGAAATATCTTGGTAATGTTCATAAACATTTTGATGTGTTGCAATATGGAACCTGTACTGGAATTACATAAATCAGAATAGAACACTCAGGAATTATCACACTTTCAAGTGTCTTTGACAGTGATGCAGAGCTATACAAATAAAAAGAGGTTAAAGCAGAGCAAGGTAAACTTTTTAAAAAAGTGAAAAATAACTTACATTCAGGGTAATTTTTTGAAACTATGAGAAAGACTGCTTCTCAGGACTGCTTTTCTCAAAAATTTTATTGTTTTTCATGAACATGGCTGAACAGCAGTTTTTATTTGTAGTACTAGGGTATAAATAGCATAAGCATGAAGGGACTGTATTGCATTTTGATTAAAAATATCATATGATGAAAATCAAGATAAAAATAAGAACCTGTGCTCCAGGTTCTCTGATCAGTTTATTTTAGATGATTCTCTCTCACAAAAACTTTCATTTCTTTCAAAGGCAGAACAGTCTTTGTGAAACTCTGTGGTATTTAAATGCTGTATAAAAGAGTGCCGGTCAATTACTTGCCAATATTTTGATACACTCTTTGCAATACTGTTTCAGTTTGTTTAATTAATGTTTGCATTTCATTGGCATTTGACTGTTTCCTTGACTTATGTAGTGAAGGTGTCTGATTCTTCTCTGCCTCCGGAGACAATGGGAATTTCACTGAGTCTTGAAAAGGAACAAAATTTTTTCTCTTTAAAATTGTCATTATAATCACCAAGGGGTTTTCAGCAATCCTGTTGTCTTAGGTTACAATGTAAAAATATGCCAGAAGGTCTGTATTCTATCTCTATCTTCATGAACTGTTAAAACTAGGAGGGGCAGTGTTTTTCCTTGCCTCCTCCCCTGGACTATCTCTTGGTAATGGACCATTAGTGCCTTGCCCCATGAGTCATAGATAACTCCCTCCGGGAGCCATTTCCTGTTTAATGGGCAATTAAGGACCCACCACATGACTCATACAATGACATCAGCCCATTGTGAGATGCTCTGCCCAGGGGGAGGAGCCAAGCATTCCCACATGGATATACCCTGGGCATTTGAACAGAACAGGCATCTGCCTTCTACTGAATTCCCAAAGGAGCAGCCTCCTCTCCCACTGGATTCCCAGAGGAAGGACCAGACCCTTCTACATCACCACTGAACCACTGAAGGAAAACTTCACCCTTCTATAGGATCTCTGCTTCAATAGAACCATCTGTCACTCCAGGAGGACTACTGGAGCCACCATTCAAACTGAACTGCTACCAACACGCTGACTGACAGGGTGTCAAGTTGTATTCTAACTGTCAGGTTTTGAGGTTATTTTTATTTTTATTTGTTTAATACTGCATTTTTAATTTTCCTATTAGGTTGTAGTTTGTTGGTTTTTGATTTACTTTATTTTGTTTATACATATAAAAGAACTGTTATTCCTATCCTCATATCTTTGCCTGAGAGCCCCTTTTAATAATTTGGAGGGAGGGGGTTTACATTTTCTATTCCAAAAGAAGCTCCTGCCTTCCTTAGAAGGCACCTGTCTTTCAAAACTGAAACACCTGTCTTAATCCTTTTGCAGTTGTCATGTACAGATCTTAAAAAATATTTACAAGTTTTTCCTATGTCTGTAAGAAAAAAAAACTGTTTTGTCATGGTTCTTTGAACAACAGAGAAGAAAAGCATTTAAGTGTTCCAAACAACCATTCCCTTCTCTCTCATTGCTTTCCACTCTTTTTCCCTTCTCCTCTCCCTTATTAAAATCCAACATTGGCAATCTTTTTAGATGGAGGTTGAGATGGAGGCTATGTGTTAGCCAAAGGTGAAATATGATCCAAAGCAAATCTTGCAGTCCAGGTTTACATCCTTTCACAACTATCAGTCATGATGAATGCTGCTAGAATAATTTGTTTTGAAATATAGTCATGATTGTATAGTGCTGCTACTATTTCCAATTGCTGTGAAAATCTTTATAACAGGTTTATGACATTTCACATTTGCTGTGATAACTGTCAAAACTGTTATATAGTCCTTGAAAGATAACAGTAAACAGAATTACCATTGATTTTGTTAGCTTTTCAAAATTTCATTTTCTAGTGAAAATTTTTCATGATTACAACTTTAGTAATCTGTAAGCAAATACAGAAAAAAACCAGGCCACAAAATGCAGAACATTGAAAAGGCTAAAGTAATACATGCAGACTGCAGATACCATAATCTCCCTTCAATTTTAAAACTGAAGTTTCAGTTCCTATGACTGAGGATACACTCCTGTGAATGTTCTATCTGTATCTAACACCACATATCAGGATATCTTATCTGAGAAAGAAATTTTTTTGTGCCTTAATTCCTTTTTTCTTTGCTTTCTTTCCCAGGTACATGGTATTTTGAGAAGCAACAGTAGGTGAAAAATTCATACTCTGAATATAGAGAAATTCAACATAGCCAGAGTGTACTTAATTAATTCCTTTTAGGCCTTTTGCATCCAACATATACTCACATACGAGTGATAATCACAATTTGTCGGGGCTGTAATACAGAAAACTTTGTGACTCCATTCCTGTAAATAGTAATTATAACTTCTGTGAATTGTTAGGATATGACTGAGTGCAGTCCAATATCAAACAAAAAACAGATTGTAACATTTTTACAATCCTTACCCTGATTCTGTTGAAGCCAAGACTGTCCTTTTTTGTAATAGCAAATCATTGCTGTTTCATGTATATTTATTTTTTTTCTCTTTATTTTTTCCCCTTATATTTCAAGATTTCTTTCTGTTCTGTTGCAAGATCTAGTAATATAGTCAGAATTACAGAATTTTGAGTCACTATGTGTGGACATCATTGAAGGCCCAGAAAAAATTTCCTAGGCTTTTCAGGCTTGGAGCTTCTTTTCTCTTTCGTATGCTGGGAAATCTTTCCCACGCTTTGTGACAGTTTCTTAGCTCCGGCCTGAGCCTTTCCCAAGATGATAACATTCGGGAAAAATAGAAAGGAATTAATAATAAGGATAAAACACCAGGTGTTCGTTGAGAAACAGTTCTCACGCTATCTGACAGGGTTTGTTTTCTTTTATTGTCCAATGGACTGCTGTTCTGTTTGCAGCTTGCAAACCACACTACAAATGTAGCTCGTTTTCTTAATAAAATTGCTTCTTTAGCTGCTAGCTCTGGAAGTCTTTGTCATTATTTGCGTGACTACTGGTGCGGACGGCGACAACTATGCATATCATTAATGGAATTATAGCCTACTAAATTGATACTGGTCATAATTTCCCATGCTTTCATAGCATCAGACCTTTATGTCTAATGCTTGTTGGCACACTGTTTGACAGTAGGGACCCAGGGAACTCAGAACGAAATTTAGCTCATCACTTACCATTCTTTAAGTGAGATTTCAGTTATTGGTGTGAAATGAGGTTGCTTTAGTAAATGGCAGCAATGCTCTGCTGAAGACATAATTAATGTCTTTGCTAAATCCCTAGGGGATGAGTATCATTATCTGGGTACTAGATGCTGGCTTGTTCATGATATTTATTGGTCTTCTGTCTTTCATTTGCTTTTGGTGACTAGGACTTCTATTGTACTTTGGAGAGCTTTTGATTTACCTTGGTCTTTTGAAACAGAAATTTATTGTGAGCTATTTTATGTTTTTCGCTTGTTCAAGTGGAATACAGATAATGCAATCTTGTAAAGCACTTGGTTTCAATTCCTAATCTTTGTCATAAGTCACTAGAACTATGAGGCTTTGTGGAGTTTTTATTGGTTGGAGGTTTTTTTAAGGATTTGTTCAGCCTTCTATATTACAAGCATAATGTCATGCAAATATATAATTTTGATGATAGTGTTGATATATGATAAAGGTTTAATGGGAATGAAGGGGGAAAAAAAGAGTATTAGAGTGTGGAATCTTGCAAATCCATTGTCTGTCATGTCCCCAGATTGGTTGCCAGGATAAATTTTCTGTTTTATATTTCTGAGTGTTTTAGTGATGAAAGAAAAAGCTAATAACTGTTTTCAAACACAGATACATCATCCTGGAAGACTGAATTCAACTACATGGGAAAAAAAATAAATAAAAGAATCAAAATGAAACAAAAAGAAGAGAAAAGAAGAGATTTCTCAGACTTTATAATTTGACCCAAAAAGTCAATATTCCCTATCCAGTTTTCTTTGGGCAGGCCTAGAGATATTTGTCAGTAACTTGCTAGTCCTCCTATTAAAGCAATACTTCGTTTTCAATTGCTCAACAGTGTGAATATTTCCCTAAAAAGTATATAGATACTGCAATAATTTACTTTGTGTTGGCCTTCCAAAAGATTGAAAAATTGAATGTCATTAGTTAGTGGGAATAGATAGAAACCCAATATGTGTTTAAATGATATTCCTAATGATTTTCAGATATCAGATTTTTTACTAAATGTGCAAAATATTGGGCATTGTAACATATTCTTAGCTACATCACTACTTTGAGTAATAGTCCAGTTTTATTCTGCAATGCAAATTAAATATTAAGCACATACTAAACTGTCCCGAATACAAAAGCTCATTGTTAGCATCAATAAATAATTTGTACGTGAAATGAAGTATTCTAGCAGATGTTGACAGAATTTTAATCCAAAATTATGTTTGGAATGTGGAAGAGCTTCACAATCCATTTCTTATTTGGGGCAAAACTAATGGCTTCGTAGCTTCACTGGAGCTATGTTGGATATCTACTTCAGTAGGAAACCTATTGAGTCTTATAGATGAGAAGCTGTTATGCCTGTGACACTCCTTACATTCCTTACAATAGCAAGTCTCAAAGCATTAAAAAGTGACTTTGTTAGGGACACAATCTCTGTGATGGATGACATCACCTTGTTCTTGATGCTTATAAAATCGCAAGAAAAGCATTTTGAGACACAAGATTTATTGTTTAGCTCACAAGATTTATTATTTGCCTGTGTGTAAAAAAAAAGATGTGGGCATAAAAATTACTTTATTAAGGTTATAGTCCAGCAAAGTTGGTAAACAGACATTTAACTTAAAGCAGCTGGGTAGCTTTACTGATGTTGTTGAGCTTCCTTACATAATCAGGTGTTTAACTATTTACTTAGGTAAAGGACTTAACTGCACTGCTATATATTTTATGTATTCCTCTTGTCCAATTTCTGCATTGGAAGGAGAATGTAATTAGGATCAAAGTCAGTCATGTGCTTGTTAATTAAAAATTCAAATGCTTTAGCGTCATAGGAATGCAGGGAGTGGTCCTTAATACACCAGCTATTTTAGTTCCATATGCAAAATGCTCACCATTCAGCCTGACCCAACCCCACCTCAGCCACGCTACCTCAACCAGAGGGAACCCCCTCTCCCAGGAAGAGATCACTCCCCTCCTTGCTCCCCTGCCATACCCAGCAAATGAGAGCAAATGAGACAAGGTGATATGGAATAATCTCTGGGTCTTGGCTATGCCTCCTCCTGGATGCTGCAAAAATTAACAGAACCAAATCTCTGCTATCTGACCAGAACCAAGACAGTCACATCATTTATTCACAGTAATTGAATTAATAAAATTCCCCTGTATCTATTATGCATAATTTTGGATGGTGTAAGGGTCGGCCCAAAGATCTCTTTTTGCCTCCCGATCGTCGGGACAGAGACTGGGACAGACCCCACAAGACACACCCTGGCCTGGCTGAGGGGGGAGATGGTTGCTGCTGCGGTACAGTGCTTTGGGCAGAACGGCTGTAGGTACAGCGTGTATGTTTACTGCCATGGTACAGCACATACCTGATGCTGATCAACTACGGGCCTGCTCACAATAGGCCATAAATCTCCCTTCCTTTTGGCCAAATGCCACTCACCTTGGAAAAAGACTTAAAACTGTGACTCTCTGAAGGGACTCTCGAGCGAGATCTCCCCACGGAAGAGTACGCGTCTATTGGCTGGGCCACGAGGACTTCGTCTTGCCATTGGTAGCTATATCCCACCTTCTCTCTCTCTTTTTCTCTCCCCACCTTCTCTTTCTCTCTCTCTCCCCTCTATCGCATAATTGACTTGATCAGCACTCAATCAAGTGCTTTGTTGTTTTGTTGAAATTATAGTCCCTTTCTGTTTGCCTCTTATTTTGCGCCTCAAGATCCCTCGAACCATCACGATTTCCGCCTTCATGTTAAAGCGGATTGTGACAGATGGAGACATAAATTTATAAGGAAATTATAAGTCTTTATTTCTAACTTCAAAGATTATTCTATGCTTTCATTTTGGTCACATTTCTGATGATGATTTAGTTGGAGAATGGAGTACTTCGATGGCTGTCACCTGGTAAGAGTGAGAGGAATTTTTACTTCAGTGCACATGAATTGTCTCACAGATTTATCATTTTATGTAGTTTTTACTTGTAACATAATTGTATTGTTTTCAAGATTCTTAGACTAATAATGAAAAAACCCCTAATTTCTAAATTTTTTAATTAATATCTCAGTCACTTTTGTATGGAATCTCTCTGAAAATTCAGAAATAGTTCTCTAATGGTTTAATAGGACTTACTCAACAATTGTGGATACTAATACAGTTACTACTCAGATTTTAATTTTATCCATGCCTATGAAACTTTATGGAAAATAATGAGTCAAAATTTTTAACTGTTAACACCCATGGATTCATTTTATGCTGGTTTTACAGTTTTGTTGTTTTGAAATAAATTAAACAGTATTACAATATAAAGAAGAACTGCAGCACCTTTAATGATTTCAAAAAAGAAATCAAAATTTGGATTTGGCTTGATTATGGCTTAGGACCATGATTTCTGTGATTTCTGTATTCTTACTGGCATCCTTTTCCTCTGGATCCTCTGCCCATGGAGGAGGCTGCAGCATGCAGCAGAGATGATTCTGACGGTCTCCTGTTTTTATGAGATGGAACAGCCTCTCTTGTCCTCACTGGCCATGCCCAGTAAGCATTACCTCCAAGACTGGCTTCTGTACTTGGCCCAAAAGAGAGGCAGGAGTGCTGCCAGCAAGGGGAGTCCAAGGAACAAGTGGCCTGGGCAGGCATTGCACTTCCATCCCTGCCCTAGTTATGTTGGACCAGGTTGGTGTGACAGCACACAGGGGAGTGAAATGGGAGAAAGGCAGTGCTGCAGTGCTAGACTGAACTAGCAGCACGAGTGCAGAAAAGGCCATAACTGATCAGAAATATGGAAATACATTTATATGAAAAAAGGCCCTTCCCCACCTCCCCCCTCCCCAATTGGCCCAGAATTTTTGAGAAGGGGTGTAGGAAACATAAGAGCCCTGCATTGTACATGCATCCCAAATAGCAAAGGCAAGCACATTTTTAAGTATGTCTTGACTGGCACATTGGATGCTTCAGCAACATCCTTTCAGGTTTATAGATTCCTTAACAAAACAGTATAAAATTTGAAAATAAATCATGAGACTATTGAATATACAGAAATGTTTCTGTGCTCTCTATAAGAAGCTACTGGAAAGCAAATGGGAATAAAAAAGAGCTTTCTTTAATTTTTAAACCTTTTATTTGAAGTCTCATCCTTGATTATTTGCTTCTAGAATTATTCAAGACATGTTTAATTGTTTCAATTATATTTACAAATTACCATTTAGAATTTTTTTCCAGGATTCACTCCTCTTTTTTCAGATGCTTGTCTCGCATATCTCTGATGACATAGTTGTTTTCTTTGAACTGTTCTTGCTCCCTAAAAACCAATATTATTTTTTGTCTATTAAAAGTCAACAGTACAAATATTAAAATAAAAATGCTAATAAGAATTGAACTCTTAATTGGTACACCCTTCACTTTGTCCGGAATCCCTCATGACTTAATGCACATTTCTCTAAACAATTGCTCTTCTATGAACTATCTTTTCTCAAAGCAAGTGCTTTTCATTGCTGGAAAGTTGTTTTAGTAGTGCTGAGACTGCCCATTCCTAAGTAGTCAGTAAAATGATATGAGCTGGCAAAGTACCTCTCAGCAGCAGATTCCCTGAAATCTTCTATTTAAATTAATCCCAGTGAAACTTTCAATGTCCTTGATCAATCTGTCTTTTAGGGCAAGTCTATTCTACAGTTGGGACAGTTCTGCTAATTAATGGTGTGAATTTAAAGAATATTAAATTCTTGCATGAAAGTCTCCTCTCTCCCTTCAAAGAAGCTAAAGCAGATTAATACTACCTCTCTTTTGAATGGGATAATCAAGGGGGTATTTAGTACATTTTATATTCACATCTTTAGTTATCATAGATTAATTTTCTTTAGAACTAAAACCAATGTACTTGTAAATTCTAAACTTTTAATCACATGATGACTTCCATAACTAACCAGTTTCCTATGACTTTTAATTAGCAAGTGTTCCAAAATGGCATTCTCTCTTTTATCAGCTTTGTTCCAGAGGGATATCAAGATGCTCCCAGCAATGTTACTTTATGTGAACAATGAACTATTCTATTCTTCTTTCCTGAACTCATTTGCTTGTTCCAAAAATGTTTCATACCAAAAAGAAATACAATTCAGACAGTGATGAGATTAGAGAAATGCACATGAAGAGTGTAGTATATGGCACAAAGAAATTGCAGCAGCCCAAAGGGTGAATGGAACAAGTATTACAAGAAAAAAAAAAAAAGGAAAAAAAATGAAGCAATTTTAATTAAAATCAGAAACACAGACAATGTCATGACAAAGATTACATTCAATATCACTTCTATTATGTTAGCCTTGTAGTTTAGGATTTTATTACAGAACAATGCATTTAACATATGAGGTATATAATGTCACTTTGGTCTGATAGCAAACTAACAAAATTATAATAATGCATTAAATTTAAAAAAAATAATCTTCCTTATTTCTTTAAAAAATGTTTGGTCTCTCTCTCAGATATATTTCTCATGGGCAACAGGAGATATTTTACAGAGGTGTGCACAGACCTGAAAAGTATAACAAAATCAAAGAATAAATGGAAATGCGACCATCTTTTCCAATGAAAATGGAAGAATGGGTGTAGGCACTAAGGTAGAGAATGGACAAAAAGAAAGCCACAGTACCAACATGATTTTTCTGAGGTATTCGTTATTGGATAGAAGGTTCTAGAGATGTGTTACCACATATTACCTTTGGAAATTACCTTCTTTCTTTGAAGAGAATAAATTATTATGCATTTAAACTGATACTGACACTTCTTATATGTTTCTTCCTTTTTCTTTTTTTTTTTAACCCCTTTCCTTGTTCATTCCTTAATCATCCATGAAATGATTGAATTAATTTGTGTTGTTGCTCATAAAAAAAAAATTGATTAATAAATTTTGTATAGATTTTAGAAGCTAAAACAGCTTTGGGAGAAGAGATAAAACATTATTAAAACTGCTGTTTTAAGCTTTTTCTTATCAGATTCCAAAGTAAAGGGAATACTTATATTAATGAATACTTTGGTAATTTTCCTCATAATAATCTCATGGACCCTTTTAAAAGGTGAGAGATGATGGACAGACATGGTATCAGAGTGGTTTCAGAAGTTTCCACTGCAATGGTTTTCCTGAAAGGGTAGAACTACATTTTATTAATTGCTCACATACTACTGTCTCTTTAGTTTTTTTTGTGCTCTCACCCTCCTTGTTCTTCCTTTCGAGATGAAACCAGCATTGCTTTTTCTAAATTCTCTATAGGATTTTATGTAATTCAGAGCTGTACATTTATAGAGAGAACTAGAGGAATAATGGTTCGAAGAATCCCACCTTTCTCAATCTGGTTAAACATGGACAATTTAAGTTTCACTGAAATTCAAGGAGCACAGAGAAGTAACAAGATACTACAAAATCAGTTTCCAGGGACAAGAGTAGTGTTTTGCACAACTAATAATTTGCATAACCAGTTTCATTTTGTGGCTATAATATTAATAATTATAAGCAGAAATCTTTAGGTAATTTAATTAAATTGAAGTAACATAACATTTTCAGAGACCAATGTCATTTGGTGAAAATAAGTTATCCACTACTTATCCACTACTTATTCATACATTGGTAGTAAATTTAGAATGTGATGATTGTGAAAGCATTAAAGCTGAATAGAATCAAAGAAACTCATTTTATTCCAAAACTCTTCTATAATTATTCAGGTTAGAATGCTGAATAAACTCTCTTTCCTTCCCTGTCTATGTATTATTTATGAAGGCCTAAAACTGGCCCTCTGTGGCCATGAACACTGTTCTTTCTAAATTCTAATGTAGTCCTATTCTTATGTGCTGAATCATGGACCCATCAGATCAGCACCCATGGAGTTAAGAATTTAAGATGATTAGAATTCTTAATGATTAGCTCCACAGTGTAAGTTCTACTTTGGCTCATTTGTATGGAAAAATGCTTCTGATGCTCAGCAAATGCCCTACTGTTGTATTTTAATGAATTGAATTTTAGCTTCATATAGTTTTAAAAAGTCTGCCACACCTTCCCTCCAGAATTTTTAATGGAAAAAGGAAAGAATGAGGATTAAAGTTTTAGCATTCTTGTCTGAATTCAAGAAGAATTGCTTCTTTAAGGAGGCTAAATATAAGGACACATTTGACTTATTTACCATTGGTAAAAAGGGTACATTCCCAAGTGTTTTAACACTTCCACCAAGCTAGTTTTCGATCATAAAATACACATTGGTGACCTGTTTTAGTTAAAAAGTGTAGATCTTATAGTATGTGTTTTTTCTCCTTTTCAAAAAGAAAAAAAATGCAGGGTAATGCTTTATTTGAGGAGCAAAATAGCTTTTATTTATTTATCAATTATTTTTCCAATAAAAATACCTTACATCTGTGTGCATTAAAAGTATAAAAAATGTGATTATATATATGTGCATGAGGTTTTCTATGTATAAAGATATAAAATATACTATATACCCAAGTAATAGATTTAATTAATTTAAAATTTTATGTGTGTATTATGTAATTATAATATATAACAGAATATTCCAAGTAGACTAAACAGCATAAGATTTTCTTTTTTCATCAATTTTCCATATTAATTTTTTTTCTAGGTTAAAGTTTGTACTAGAAAATGATAAAAAATAAGTTTTTCTTTAGAGAAAGGTAATTCTCTGAATGACTGAGTCCAGTTACCCTCATTTTTGTCAATGCAATCCTAGAGTTAGCTGATTTGCATCAATGAAGAGAATAATTGACTAAAGCACATGAGAGCAAAATTTCTTACCCTAACCTTCCTAGAAGTCAGTTTAATTTTCCAGTGTTAGTAATTCTATGCCCCACATATACTTTAACAGTTAGAAATATTCAATTAAGTATATTTCAGTGACTGTGATTTTACTTCTTAGTTTCATTCATTTATCTTTCCCTTCACGGGTTCTCCTCCTGCCCACTCTAAGGTTTAATCTATCCAGAAAGTACTCTTCACCTATTGATGCACAGATCATGCAGGCTGTCAAATGTTGTGTTCATAATCAAACTAGGTGTTCAGTGCTTGTAGGGGAAGCAATTATTTGCTGCTTTTAATAAATGCTGAATTAGGCATTCCTTTCTGCCCTTGAGACTTATGCTTTTTTCCAGCCTATACACAGTTTTCAGTGATCAAATCGTGCAATAAAAGCATTAAGAATGTGTAAAAATAAATGTGATGTGTTTTGTGCAACTTTGTTTTTGCAAGGTTTTTTTTTTTTTTGACACTGTAAAGCAGTTGGGAGGCTAAATAGTCAATAGGAAGAAGTGAACTAGCAATGCTAAAAAGTCAAGTAGGGAAAAATTACAACCTTCAGAAAATCTACTGAGCCTTTGGAGTTCTTAAATTAACTGTATCAAAAGTGAATAAGGAAATAGTTTCTATGCAGGAAGTCCAGTATGACTCCTGAAAGTAAAGAATATTATATGAAACACCGGTATTTTTTTGAGTAGGTGTTTTTATATAAGCAAAGGGCTCTATTCAGTTTTTTATTGTGGTGGGTTGATGCCAGCCAGCACCTGTGCAACCATCCAGTCACTCTCCCCTTCTTCCCCAGCAGGATGGAGGGGAGGATCAGAAGGGGAAAAACTGAAACCTCATGGGTTGTGATTAAGACAATTTAACAGATGAAGAAAAGCTGTGAATGCAAGCCAAACAAAACAGGAATTTCCTTCCTTCTGTCTACCAGCAGGCATTTTTTGGAAGTCATGGCCTTAGCATGAGCCACTGTTACTTGGGAAGAATAGTGGAATAGTGTCATGATTGCTAATGTGCACTTCACTGGGTTTTGTTGAAATAGCTACTTATAAATCCACCTACTACAGCATGAAACTAAAGAGTTGATTCAAACACTGCTAAAATCTGGACACCTAAATTTTGGATTTTTAAGCTAGATGCGAGTCCTCTTAAAGAAGTTTAATATCTGCTTCTACAAATTGTATCAGTAAGAAATTATATTGACTATAAAAAGAATATGTCACTGCATAATTTACAGAAGAAAGGAGCAGAAATAAGAAAAAGGTAAGATTGTACTTAGAAAAATTAAATATTTAAAAATTAAAGCATTAAAAAGATTAGACATATTTTTCTCATTTTATTTGCAGGATGTAAAATGAATCTTGTAAGCATTATTGTTTTGGGTTTTTTTTCTCCGTTTTCTCAAATCTTTTCCAATTACTTGACCAATTCAAACACTTTTCAGAACCAAAAATGCAATATATTAGAGGTATTTTTACTAAAGGGCTTATTTTTAGAAGAATGGGCTATGTAAGCTACTCAACTGAAAATTCTTGATGTCCACATGCAGAAAAAAACCCTAAAATAATTACCTCTACTTATTACTAATCTATATTTTTAAAAAATGTATTTCAGCACTCTGGATTTTATTTAACCTTTTTTGTACTGTCTTCTTTTTTTATTCACTTAATTTTTTCACCTTCTGTTTCCTAAACACATCTCATTATAAAAGATTTGCTGTCTCTATCCATTTATGTTTTATTATTTTTTGTTTGTTAAGTATATATTAGTGTCCTGTATCTATTTTTGTTTCCATGTTTAACAAAAGTCTATTTTTTCCCCAATTTAAATAGTGTCTAGCTATTTTTCCTTTTAATCTCTTCTCCCTCCAATATCTTTGGTTATGTTTCTTCATTTCTTTCTTTTTCTTTCTTCTTTCCACATCCAGTTCACGTACACATTTATACAGATAATATCTCTTCTTTTTCTCCTGGATACTGTCTTTGTTTTTTCCATTTTGTTTTACTTCAGATGTGTTTTCCTGTGATTGCTCTTTTCACTAATGAATAGATCATGAGATTGTATGCTGGAAGTGTTCAAATTCCAGTGACCCTTTTTCAGTCTTGTACACACTGAATACTAAATTGATTCAGGTCTTGCTCTCAAATTCAAGCTCCAGTGGTATTCTTCAGCTGCAAAATAATGAACAGAAGCTGGTGGAATAGCTAGCTGAGATCTGAAATATAAGGAGGTAACCTTTGCAGACAGAGTATTTTAATAGATATTTTGAAATATTTTTCTGTGCTTTTTAAAGGAATGGCATTCTCATCACAGTTCTACAGCTTAATATCTTGGTGTAGTAGGAGAAAAAAGAGACACAGGATAGCCAGCTGTCTATTACTTTGTCAAAAGGAACTTTTCAAAAAGATGAAATGTCTGAACTCTGTGGAAGTCTACTTTCAGATTTACTTTTAAAAGAAAAGAACGAGCATCTGCCAAAATACATTATTCACAGTGAAAAATTTCTCTGGTTCTGTACTGGCGATACCTTGAGGCCTATATCTTCCAGCAGTATTACTGCAGCAGCAGAACTGACAAGAGGGAAGGTTTATTTACAGTCATTGGGAACAGCTCTTCCCTGATGAAGCTTTTGAAATTGAACTTGTATATTGGAAAATTGAGAAAATTTCCTATGCATGTTTTATCTCAAAGGACTGCAGGGAGCTGCAGTGAATATTTTTCTTTCTCTGATTTTGTTATCTGATTACATGACCTATTTAGTTTATTGGTCTTTCTTAAAAAAGAAAAACAAAACCAAAACCAAACAAAACCGCAAAAGAACACCACTCAAAAATCTCATTTAAAAACAAAACACAATTTCCACCTAAATTAAAAAAATAAACTCATTAAAAAAATTAAATCATTCTCTTCCACATCTTATAATGTATTTGATAAGCATAGATTTACCTTTTTCCTTCTCAGTGTGGAAGAATTCAGTGAGATGGAACTCCAACTGTGTCTAAAGTTGAATTTAACTCTTGGCTGCGGTGGATTTTCAAAATTTAAGAAACAGGCAATATTTATACATAACTATTAAAAATAAGTATCCTCCTGCTGTTATCACCTGTGTCAGGTGTCATCTAAGACCCAAAAATTTTGGGAATTTATAGAGAAACCTAGAGACTGAAAAGACATAGCTACCCCAAATTCTAAACCTTTTGGGGAAGAGTGAGCCATTGAATCTTGACCAGTTTCTTCTTGGCAGGTCTGGCAGTTCTAGAATGGTCAGTCCTATGCTGATCAAACAGAGCAGATATGGCCCTTTTTGGGGCATTTTAATTTTAATGCTCTGAAATTTGTTTTCTGGTACTTTTTTCTCACTGGTTATCATCAAATTTTGATTTTCAAGAAGTATTGCTTGAATATTGCTGCTTTATATTGAATAGACATTAATTGCAGGGTTGAATTTGCTTAGGTAACCTCTATTGATTATTCTTGAGGATATAATCAACTTTTGAGTCATTTTCTGTACCAAGATCCTTCAAAATAGGGACAATTTCTACCCTAATGGTTTTTATCTGAAATGAAATAGAAGATGAAACAAGCTTTCAGAGTGCGCACAGTTAACATTCTAATGGACCTACCCTGTGAATATGTGAAACAGGGTAGGATGGAAAATTCATCCAATAAGTAGCCTTAATATTACTGAGAAATGTACATATGAGTTTTTTGCCACACAATGATGCTTTTCTTATACTTTAACAAAATAATCTCTTTCTTTAAGATAGCAACATTTAAAAAATATCCCAACAACCATAGCATAAATTTTGGAATAAGTATCAGTGTTAATTATGGACTTGAGTGTGTTTTCCCTAGTGACTAATGATGTGATTCTTTACAGTTTTCCCACATTAATTAGTATTTGCATATCTTGTCTTTTTTTTGGTGAACAAGTAATACTCTGAGTAAGAATTGAAATTGAGAGCCTACGTTATAGAATGCTGTGCTCATTTTAGAGAAGCAACATTGTAGCTTTAAACATTTTATGAGCATCCTACAATCATATATTACAGTGTAAATTGTGCTCAGGAATATAATTTTCCTTGCATGAAGGTTGCTAGGCAACAGCACTCACAATATTTTTATTGACCACGAACTTAGCTCTGTGTGTTCTCTGAAAGAAGAATGCAGTTTCATTTTTCTCTTTAAGGGAAGGGAAATATTAACTTTAGTCTCCTTGGTAACAGATATAATAATAATGGACAAAACTAACAGATATTCATAAAAATTTCTTCACTTAAGATACATTGCCTTTACTCTGTAAGAATGCTATAAGACCATTATTAGTGAAGGAAGGGCTCAGTATCAGGAAAATGCACCTTATGTTTATGAGCAAAAATTTATTACATGTTTGACTGTACAGTTTGATTTTTCTAAAATGCTTCGGTCATCTAGTATGGTGGAAGAGAAAAAGCAAATTTGGATTAGAGTGTGGCTATCTGTTACAGAAAAGCATGTTGGAAAATGGTTAGGTAAAATCACCCAGACACACACAGCTTTTATAATTACCTCCACCTCCCTGTACTTGAAAGCTTTGTGGATCAGCAAATCCAGAACTGACCCCAAACTCTCCCCTAGCTCTGAGAGTGATCTGTAACAAGATTGAGAACTGGCCTCAGTGTGGAAATGACTTTTGCCTTCATCAACCTCTGACTGCTCCTTGCAGATACGCCATATTACAGGACAGGATATTTAAAGACTAGCTGACACTATAGATACGTTTTAAGATACATCATGTAATGTGTAAAAGATAATCTTTTTGGTATATCAAATGATTTTGAGTAAGGTTTTTTTCTGAGCAACTGGGGTAACTATCTATAATAGTTTATTTTTGTGGGGGTTTTTTTAAGCATAACTTGAAAAACACTAAAGTTTAGGCATTTTGGAGCATAATTTCATTTGATACTTTCTTGATTTAGAGTTTCAGAGTAAAACACATATGGGAGTATTTTGATATTTTTGTCAATAGATGATTTACAAATAGATATGCTAATGTACTGTTAATACCATGCAAAATGCGTACACTGTAACTAAATAGAGTATAAAGGAATAAAATATACTAAAATACATTAATATTATGGAGAACTTAAATACAAATAGTACTCCCTAGGTTACAAGAAACTAACTTAAGCAAATACAGTGAATTCTTTATGTATTGTTTTCTAAGTTCAGCTTGAAAATATTTTATAACAGTTTAGTTCTACAATAGCTAAAATGGTTTTAGTTTTTAGGAGGTTTTGTTGCATATATGGAACCTGTGTATACCAAGTGTAGTAATTCTTCAGTAAAGCACTTATGTCTCATGTATATATGTCATTAATAGACTATATATATTTGGAATGTTTATTGCATGCCGTAAGTTTTTTATAGCATGAGTGAAGCCATGCAAAAAAACATATGCAGAATCCTATGGGAAGTATAGAATGAAGCAAGCATATTCTCCTTTACTGAAATTTCCAGAAAAGTAAAGTTATAGTTTGTAAAAAGTTCACACTTGATATCTCATGAGTGAAGAAGTATCTCAAATTATTTTGCAAAGATTAGCTAGCTAATCAATGAGGCATTGGAAACAAACAAACAAACAAACAAACAATGAGGCAGTGGAATAAAACAGGAAATTGATACATATTTACAATGGGTAGAATTACAAAATTAATACTAATATTTTTGGAAATGCAGAGATTATATTTAAGGTACTGCTTGTTGTTGGAGATGAAGATATAACAAACATGATAAATATAAGGCAAACTTTTGGTTAGATAAAAATCATTTTGAATGCATTACAACCACAGATGACTTGCAAGAATAAATTTTACATTTCTGTATGGGTATTTCAAAGGCTGCATGAAATGAAGTTTCTCTTCCAATCCATATCAATTTTTAAAGGTAGTCAATTCAGCTTGCTTTATAAAATATATTTTATGAAGCATGACAAAACCCAATTTACCAGTAAAATCCATTTAAATTAAAATCAAAGTGCAATCTTCATACAATTCACTACTTGTACCATAATGATTAAATGAGATTAGATACCTATACTCTACATTTTTATACCCTGATTATTTTCAGCCACATACAGCAGGAATTATCCTCAATGCAAGAATGAAAAGGTCGCAGTACTTGATTTTTTTTACTGTGCCAGATTGTTCAAGCACAAACTATGCTAGTGGCCTTTTGATAGATTTGCCTGAAACCTGCTGGCATTTGGGTATCTGCCCAGTGATATGTCTATACCTACCTGTCTCAGAGAGGGAATTCACCTTTCTTCCTTCTCTCAAATTTCACTCCAAAATAATTTTAGAAAAAAAACATATTGCTATAAGAAGACATTCTGGGTTGCTTTAAAACAATCTCATGTTTTCTAAAAAAATATAATCTTATAGAATATTGTTATGGTTGGAAGGGACCTTAAAGATCATCTAGTTCTAACCCCATGCCAAGAGTAGAGATACTTTACACAGGTTGCTCAGAGTTCCATCTAACTTGACCTTGAACACTGCCAGAGATGTGCTATCTGTAGCTTCTCTGGGCAACCTGTTCCACTGACTCATTACCTCACAGTAAAGAATTTCTTCCTTATATCTATTCTAAACCTACTGTCTTTAAGTCTAAAGGCACTTCTCCTTGTCCTGTTGCTTCATGCCCTTGTAAAAAGTCCCTCTCCAGTTCTCTTGTAAACCCCCTTTAGGCACCAGCAGGTGCTATAAGGTTTTCCCAGAGCCTTCACTTCTCTGGTCAGAGCAATGCCAGCTCTCTCAGTTTTGCTTCATAGAAGAAGTGGTCCAGCCCCTTATTATCTTCATGGCCATTCTCTGGACTCGGTCCAGCAGGTCCACATGCTTCCAATGTTGGGGATCCCAGAGCTGGATACAGGACTCCAGCTGAGATCTCATGAGATTGGAGTAGGGGTGAGAAATCACCTCCAAAAGCAACTGCTGATGACTTCTGCAGCACAGGATACAATTGGCTTTCTGGGCTGCAAGAGCACATAGCAATGCCATGTTGAATTTCTTGTCAACCAACACCACCCAGTCCTTCTTGGCAGGGCTGCTCTCCATCTGTTGTTTGCCAGCCTGTATTTGTGCTTCGGGTTTCCCCAAACTGCTTGCTAGACCTTGCACTCAGCCTTGTTGAGACTCTTGAAGTTCATATAGGTCCAGATCCCAAGGCTGTGAAGGTCCCTCTGGATGTCCTCACTTCCCTCCAGTGCGTCAACTGCACCACACAACTTGGTGTCATCAACAGCTTGCTGAGGGTGTACACAATCACACTGTCCATGCTGCCAGCAAAGAAGCTGAACAGCGTTGGTTCCAATCTTGACCTTCGAAGAATACCTTTATATTAAGTATTTGATGCAGTATTATCCAGTGGAAATAATTTCATCCCCTACTATGACCTAATTTTTCAGAGGATTTGGAGACAGACAATTTCAAGTAAAATAAGAGGAGTTGAAAATTATTACAGGTCCACCATGTATCTGATCAGTTATCAGTTTATGATGCGATATTTTCTGCAAAAGGTTCATATTTATGTTAAAGTTTTGAAAAAGTTCAGTTCTCACTCACCAAAATGTTTAACTTAGTATTGAAATCTGTAGTCAAGGAAAACATTAAAATTTGTCCTATTTAGGTTTTTTTTATATGTGTACTTAAGGTTTTTGTAAAATATTTTAACTAGTGCTTGAAAACTATCATAATTTGCCTACTCAAAATGAAGAAAAAAAAGCATAAATTGCTTTCATTTAAGTAGAGTGTTTCTAGACTACCAAGAACATATTGAAATACAAAACTGTTCATGCTTAGCATGGACCCTTGAAACTTCTACCAAAATCAAATTCAATGTTGGAGATTTCAAAGGTTTTCAAAACCACTAATTGTCATCAGACACTCATTACTGAGTTCCTATGTGCAACTTAAAAAATTTGCTCTGATCATGGTCAATCAGAAAGAGGGATTTGCACTAATTATCTACTGTAAGAACATACTTAGCTACTTAAAAATCAAAAATTTTCCAAATAAAGCTGTTAAAACACATTAGATTTAAGAATGCATTTGTTTTAAGAAGGGAGAAATGTTCATTCTGCTTTATAATTAGACATTAAAAACAGTATAAAGAAGTTGGTAATGTAATAATTTAAACTCTCAGATATTGAGGTTTGTTAGATGAAACATGGGGGTGTGGGTGTTTCCCTGCAATAAAATGTCTTTATTAAATTTTAAAACTCCTGTATTGTTTAAGACAGGATTAAAAAAAACCCAAACAAACAATCTGGAGTTACCATATTTATTGTGGTGTAAGTTATAAAGAGCAGTGATGTTTTCTTCCCTAAATTTCAATATTTTCATAAAATTGCAAAGAAAGAAAAATCATGCCAGTTGTCAAAAACATAGTATGCTACTGCAAATGCACTAACATAATAATTCCCCAATTATTCCCTTTTCTGGAATGGCTGAGAATTTTGAATCTGCATGCCAACTAAATTCAGGAGGATAAAGTAAGTGAAAAAAAAAAAAAAGAAAGAAAAGAACTCTGATAGATTTTCATATGCCTGCTCCTTGATACAGATTTCTTCTTGGGTACATCACCAAAAAGGATCTTAATTGTTTATTGATTTAATTTAGGAAGTCAATTACCTGTTTTGATAGAATCAAATTAAGTTTGATCAACAACTGGTCCAGACTTAGTTATTCAGTTAGAGTGCCTTGTAAGCATGAGAGGGTTTCTGACAAGGGTTAATCCATCATGTGATTACTTTCCAGTAGTAAAAGTCCCCTTTAAACTGAAAGCTATCTTTTCATCTGGGACTCTGCTCACTAAAATGCTTAAGAGATTGGACTGAATTGTTATCACTTATGAGAGTACTGATTTAACACTGTTCTTTAAATCATCTCACTGGTTTCAATACTAGGAAAAAAAGCAGAATTTAGATCTTGAAAAGTCACAGAATGGAAAAAAATTAAGAGAGATGTTTGAATCTCAGAATAGACTCACATTGAATTTTCTCTGATTTTTTTACCTAAATTTGGAAAGTTAGTAGCTCTGCATTAACTGTGCAGTTTGCAGTACAGTCCTGGCTAAGTTCGCTCTTTTGGAAGGTTATGCATTGGTTTAGGAACTCATTTTTAAATATCCTTTTAGGTGGACAAATAAGTTGTACATCTCCAAAAAATGTGTTTTTCCTTATAGTATGCCTACTTACACAGTATTGAGAAAATAAATTCTTTGTATCTACAACTATCAGTTTGAGTGTCATTGGAGTCATATCATAATTGAAAAAAATGAGACTTGGAGGCGTACATTTTGTCCAACTCAGTTCATTATTAGCAAAGTAATAACTAGTTTGGTGATTTAATTGTGTTTTCTTGTAGGCATTTTTAATGATCATGTAGTGATCAAGTACCTGATAAGCCAGCCACTACCCGAGGAAAAGCAGAGCTGTCTGGGGCAGCCAAGGTCAACCACAGCCTGGTGTGAGCCAGACGAGAGCACAGTCACAGCAGACAATATCCAAAGGCTGGCCAGCTCAGATTGGCCAGGCCAGGGATAGTGATGGGCACGGGCATGCCTGCAACATGACTCTAGCCAGGGCAAAGTGCTGGGTACCCAAGGCATAGGACAAGGGTCTCCAACTTGGCTTCCTCACAGGGATTTCTCCTAGTGGTCTGATTCATGGTGGCTCGGCTGTGCTAGTAGCAAAGCTGACCTTGAGCACAGGCAGCTGTATCCCAGGTGGACAAAAGTTACAGAGACATGGTCTGCTCAAAGCCCTAAAAATAACAGTTTCAAGTACTCTTCTTCATTGCCACGACTTTCCTTCTTTTCTCATGAATCTATTGCTCAAAGAAAGCAGAAAATATGTTTTGTTGAGTGACATGCAGTGTGTGGAATGCCTAACTGGTTGTTCCACTGATATTCTGTGTACACTGAGGTGCAGATTATGTACATTTCTTTTACAAAAA
>VXBU01003359.1:35939-55151 GCA_013400315.1 Bombycilla garrulus | reverse complement strand
AAAAAAAAAAAAAAAATCTGCACCGGAGAAAATTTTATTCTTTTGGGTTTGAAAACTCAAGGAGAAAATCAATTTTGTTACTTACGCTTTGTCTGACTGCGTTCCCATAACCTCAAATGTTAAATAGTTAGATATAAGTTTAACAAAGGAACCATTTAAACACTCCTTAAATGCATGCTGAATTGCATTTTGGAGATTATAAACCAGACTAATTTAAATCACCTCTCAGCAGTTTGTGTCAGAGGAATAACAAACTGTGTTTCTTCAATGAATGATAAATCAAAGGATTTGGTAAGGCCTTTCATTTAATGTCTCATCCAATACTTGTTTCCATCAGTCAATGAAGAATAAATCCTCTTTTTCAATTTAATAGCACTTAAAATCTATTAGTTTTCCTAGCAAGGAGTGGTAACCTAGAGAAAGGGAATACACAGTTTGTTCTTAGTTATTTTTTTATTCTAACCTTGGTGGGGTTTTTTTTGGTGAGTGTTAAATTATCCAAAAAGCATGAGAAACAAGAACATGATTGTTTGTCTATTTAGCACTTCCCTGTGATAACATATGACAAGATTAGTTTATTTTGAAATGTATTTAGGAAGGGAGGAAAACCCCAAAGTGCTAACACTTAAGGTAAGTAAATGCTATGGATGCTTATACATGTATGGATTTTCCTGGTGTACATAGGGGAAAGGAGCTATTCGACTAATGATTTAACCCTAGTTAGGAAGAATTACAGATTTTTTTTTCCCTCTAGAGGTAATTTTAATGTAAAATTTAATGCTAGTTCTAGAATTAATATTGTCAGACTATGTTGTATTTTGAAAAACTGATAATGAATTTTAAAGTAAATGCAAGCGAAGATCTCTACCTCTCTTTCCATGTTCATATTGCCAACAGATTTCCTTTTATGGATTATTTAGATTTGAAATTTGTTTAATTTTTATTAAATTGAAAGTTATTTTCTTGTCATTACTATAAAGTTTAAACCAAGGTGAAGGTCAAAAAATTACATATTATATTGTCAATGTAATTCAATTAATTATAAAATGATCATGATGACTACTTATGCGTTTGGGTTTAGCACCAGCCAGCAACCAAACCTCACACAACCTCTCATCCGCTCCTCCACCAGAATGATCAAGGAGAGAACCAGAAGGGTTAAAGAATGGAAAACTCCTGGGTTGAAATAAAGACAGTTTATTAGTGAAAACAAAAGCTACACACACAAGTAAAGTAAGACAAGGACTTCCTTCCCCTCTTGCCATGGGCAGGCAGGTGTACATCTCTAGGAGAGCAGGGCCCCATCGCATAAAACTGTTTCTTTGGAAGACAGATGTCATCACTCCCAATGTCTGCCCTTCTTCCTTCCTCTTCCCCCACTTTATATGCTGACTCATAGAGTCTGGAATACCTCTTTGGTCTGTTGGGCTCACCTGCCCCAGTTGTGTCCACTCCCAACTCCTTGTGCACACCCAGCCTTCTTTCTGGTAAGGAGAAATAAGGGGCAGATCATCAACAAATATATTAAAGAAGGCTGACCCAAATACTGAGCCTTCAGGAGTCCCACCAGTGATCATCCACTAACTGGATGCAGAACCGTTCACTACCGTAGTCTGGGCCTGGTCATCCAGCCAGTTTTAATCAAGCAATGGTTTCACCTGTCCAAGCCATGGGCTGCCAGCTTTTCCAGAAGAATTCAGTGGGAGATTGTGTCAAAGGCTATACTCTCTTGATAGACAACATCCATAGACTTCTCCTCATCTACCATGTGGGTCACCTGGTCATAGAAGGAGTGCAGATTGGTCAAGCAGTACTTTCCTTTCCTAAACCCATGCTGACTAGGCCTGATCCATTTGTCCTGTACATGCCATGTAATTGCTCTCAAGATGATCTGTTTCGTAATGTTTCTTGGCCCAGGAGGCCTGTGGTTCTCCAGATCATCCTTGTGACCCTCCTTGTGGATGGACGTCACATTGGCCAACCTCCAGTCATCTGGGACCTCCCCAGTTCACCAGGACTGATGATAAATGATAGAGAGTGGCTTGGTGAGCTATTCCTCCACCTTGTTCAGTACCCTCCCTGAATTCCATCTGACCCCTTAGGTTTGTGAGTGTATAGGTGGCTCAGGAGGTCACTACTGGATTACAGGGGAGATCCCTGTCTACAGGCTCAGCGGCTGATTGCCCTAAGGATGATAATGCTTTAAAGAGTGATGTAAAGAAGGCATTAAGGTATTGATACAAGGAAAGAGTGTATGGATAGTTTAAAAAAATATGAGATTTTTTCCCACAGAGAATATTTTTACAATTCTACAATTTTTAAAGAACAGATTTTACATTTCTTTTCATTTCTGGTATATTCTTATAACACCCAAACAGCCACAGTAGGTGTTTAGAGCTCTTAATTAGAGGCAGTGAAAGAGATGAGAAATCTGAAGGTTTTATTAGAGCTTTGGAGAATAAGATGCATTCAAAAGGACAAAAAACTTGACATGTCCCAATTCCCCAAAGTCCCTGCAGGTGTACCCAGAATTTTAGGTTCACTACCACCTCTTAACAATGAAAGATTGAACACCACACGATGAGATAAGAAGCTTAAACAGCTTGAATAAAAGAGGTATGAAAAACCCTAGATTACAAGGAAACATGAAAGAAATAGGGATGTAAATATTTTGGAAACTAATACAGGAGACTTCAGTTTTTTTTAAAGAATAAGTATTTCTAAGAAAAAGAGACCCTGCCGCACTGCCTCAAGGGAAGAGTACTGGAGTCAAGAGATTTTATATAAGGAAGCCTGGGAGTAGAGTGTTTGTTGATGAGGTAAGACGAAAACTATATTTACCTAGCTGTGTCTTTAAGTCACTAAAGTCATATTCTTAGTCAGGCAAAAAATCAACATCTAAACCATGCTGTCTGAAAGGAATTAAGTTAATCTAACCAGCAGGAAATAATTCTGGAGTTAACCAAATCTCTCATCCTTCTTACACAAACTGAATTGCTGACTTTAGAAATGTAAGAAAAGAAATTCATGCAGAGAATTTTAAAATATTTACTCATTATAGGAGCATGATAATCTGCAGTGCAGTTGCAGACACAGAATTTGTCAGTTTCTAAACAGCTCTTCCCTCCATAGGCTCACCAGGGTGACATTGGCTTTTTAGCATTTTTATTATTTCAAGAGCAGATTGTAGTTGAAATATAAAATCCTCTTACTGTCCTGTTTAATTTAAATACTGCCATAAATCTGTCCATCTGTGGGTTGTATCAACTGTGCTTATACAAATTGCAGCCAAAATTTCACTGATGTGTGGAAAAGTAGGTGTAGTGAAATAAAATACTTCAAAGCTTTGAAGGCTTTACAAATTCCAGGAAAAAAATTGTCATCTTGGGAAAAGAAGCATTGAAGCTATTTACCCCCATTGGGATTTATTATTTTTCATATTTTAGAATGACAGAATAATATAAGTTAGAATGGATGTCTGGTGTTCTGTCTTTGACAATCTGAAGAATACTAGCTTACTTTTTCATTGTCAGAAGCCTTTTCACACCCTTCATCATTTGCAGTGATGCCAGCTAGGTGTTTTTGAGTGCCATTTTAGCCTTTTTGAAATAAGGGGACCAGAACTGCACACAGTGTTTAAGGTGTGGGTAAACCACAGATTGATACAGTTATTTCCTGTATTTATTTTTATTCTTCACTCCTTTCCTGCTAATTCATTATACTTGTTTTCTTATTAATGGTCCCCACTGAATGCTAGGATGGATGTAATGGATGTAATCCCAGATATATCTTCCCTAACAACTTCAGGTAGTGGTAAATTAGCAAAAACTATTAGTAGAAGACTGTGGATCTACAGAAATCAAGGGTTCATTAGTTTTGCTGTTTGTGAACTTGATGTCTAGAGCTAGGCAGAACTCCTGAGAGTCTGTAATATAAACTATTCTGTGAAAATAGACTAAGCTGACTAATTACATGAGAAAAATCACATTTTTAAAGGACTAGTGAGTCACAGTGGATTGCCTGTGTCTTTGCTCCTATCTCCATAGTGTAGGATTCAATTTGTGAACGTGTAATTCATACAAAAAGAAAAAAAGCAGCAAAGCCTGCAGATATTTTGCTTATGTAAAGGGACAGCATGTGACAATTTCTGTTACTTTCCTTAAAACTTTCTGGAATGAAAAAAATGATCCACTATTTTGCATTTTAAATATTCTGAAAAGAATTTGAAATCACATTTTTCTGCACAACCACAGAAGTGAAAGATCAATATTTGAAAAACATCCTTTGAAGACTTAGGAGTAAGGCAATACTTCATAGGCAGTTCCAGTATGCTTCTATGCACACATTTTCATCATCAATAAAAAAAAAATCCCAGATGAATTATGTCAGGCAAATCCTGCTGTTCAAACTCATTTTCATTAATCCTAACCTGAAGATAAATAAACAAGGGGGCTGAAATTTGGAGACTGCATAAAAGATTAGCTTTGAAAGTCGCCCTCCTCTTTTGAGGTGTTTGCGTATGCTGGAAAGGGCTTTTCACTCTGCTCCAAAACAGACACCTTTCCTGAGTATTAATTTCTCAAGCACCTAGATTGAAAAAATCAGAATCCTATCAGAAGCAAAATGTATTGTAGAGAAATAAGTTTATGCAACTTCTAGAATATGTTTAAAGCAAATAACAGAAAATGAGACAGAGGGGAATACAGGGGAATTGTAGCAATTTTGCAATGAAACAAAGACTACTGTGAGAATCATAAACGTAGATTTTTCCAATTAAAAAATATTAGATTGACAACAACAGTTTATGAAATTCAAATTTCCAACAGACATCTACCTCAACAGTCTTCAGCATCTCATCTGCTCTAGCTTGGGGCTGAAAATGGACTATACTGACCCATAACTTTCTTCTGCACATCAGCACAGCAGACAAATTTCTGTAATTTAGATTTATACAGAGTTACTCAGGACAAATTAAAATGTCCTCAACAGGCTCCCTAACCAAGTGAACTGCCTGAGTAATGATAAAGAACTGCAAAATGCAGTCCTTTCCCAGAATTCATTGCTCCTTCAGATAGGTACCAGCTTCAAACTGATTTTCCCAAATGTATCTTCTTTAAGTTTGATGTTAGGTCTGATTTTTTCCACACTCAAGAAATCTAAAGAAAGCAGAAAGGAAGTGTTTGGTTAATGAAATATTTTGTGATTTTGAATAATTTTTTACTTGAAGAAAGCTGAGTTGTTTTTTAAGTTTATTTTTTTCCCCTGACTTTTCAGAGCTTTATTATTACTTGCTTATAGCAAATTTGCTACTGGAATTTATACAATAATCGGGGGTTCTTTTAGTCAGTAATCATAGATAATTTTATTGATGTGTTTCCAGTAGGTTTTCTACATTTGTTTATTTCACATAAGACATTTTCACCTCTTCATAGAAAATTATAGCTATATTTAAGGGATGAAGCCTATGTTTAAAGATATTTCATGTCATTTCAGCTACTTATATAAAGTCTGAGTTTACATTTCTCTTAATTTCTGTGAAACTAACCATTAGCCATATGAGCTCCTAGCTCCTGGCCAGTGCCGTAAATGTTACCATAGAGCCAAAAGAGAAAAATAAAATCAGTATAATGAAGAGATTGTGTAATCACAGCTTATCTTTAAATGTGCAGGCACAAAGAATCCATGTGTATTTAACTGTGCAAATAACCTTACTTTAATAATTTCTTCATTTGAATGCTTTTACTTAGCACTCTGAAAATATTTAACAAGTTTTATACTTAATAATGGAAATCACTGAAATACCACCAGTATTTGGGACACAGCATTTCTCTCAGAGTTTAAAATTCTGATCACTTGTATTGAAGAATGAAATGCCCGCATTTTCTTTTGAAATTATTCCAACTGGAAATATATATTAATATAGGACAAGTACATTGGCTTGACAGCACGTGCTAAAAATTACCTTGACATGTAAGTATACAATACATCCTTGAAAACCTAATAGAATGATGGAACATTTATTATAGTAATTGATAGAATGTGTAAAAACCAAGCAAAGAATGGGCCAAAATTATTCTCTTAACACAGATGAAATCAGTATTTGCAAGGGGAAAAAAAAAACAAACCCTGCTTCTTTTGCTATCAGTAATCAAAACCTGAAAAGTCTGACATTTCCATGACTGCATTTACTTCATACTCAGTATGTGGGATAACAAAAGAGCATAAAATGTATTGCAAAAGTTGTCTATATTTATTTCAAACTAAACTAAACAAAACGAAACTATTTTCTGAACAAAACTTTTGTGTGATTTGATGAGATTTCTCCTTGAGCCAGGTGTTATGAGCTCTCAGAGGTCCCATCCCCATTTGGGTTTTTGTCTTACAAATACCCATGGCTTAAATAGAGTGGGAAAAGACACCTTGCATGTTGTTGGAAACAAAAAGGTTTATTAACTTCCAAAATAACAAACTCTCTAAAGATAAAAAGCCATGCCAGAGACTGGAGGCCCATGTCTCTGCTACGCATCCCCAAAAACGCCACGAGGTTTCTTCAAGCAATGCTTTTTATGGCTTAGGCGGGGCTTTGGCAGCCATCCAATCCAGGTAGCTCTAGGGGTGGTGTGATGTCCAGGGAGTCCAATGAAGTGGCCCGGTTCAGAACATTTCCAAATTGGGAAAGAATGTCCAGGCTCCCCCACCCCCCATGGGGAACAAAGACAGCTGCACACCTCCTCCCGGTCTGGGCACTCTGCCCGTAGGAGGTGCTGCAATGCAACGGTGATTTATTTTGGTTTCTTCTTTCACTTAAGACAAGCACAAATAATATTTTACCAGATTTAAGAGATCAACATGAACAGCTCACAACTCTCTCATTTATTTGTGTAGAACCGCACTGTTATAATGTTTAATACCTATTTAGCAAGAATTCAATTTTTTTAGTTGCAGACATAAACCTTATCTGATATCAGAATATAATAGTTATTTTTGATAGATTCTTGCTGAGCTCTGAATTTGTGTGTATCTGTGTGTGTTTCAGGGCTTTCTCAAGCTGTGAGGAACACTACCTAACACTAGTGAAGCCCATTAAACAGTCTGTATGGTCCTGGGGCACTGATATCTATGCTTTATTGGAGGCAAAATTTTGAAGACATACTTAACCTTTACTTTTCCTTTAGATCTTTTCCTCCTAGTTTTGTCATTGACAGGCTGATATTTCTGACATTTTTGTCTTCCATCATAGCTCTGGAAAACAAGAATTATCACCCCCCCGCCCCCCCGCTCCCCACACCCCCCCTCCGCCATTTACTCTTGGTATTCTTACTGAATTTTTTCACATTACCACATAATATAACATTATTTCTTATTCCCCTAGGATGGGCACTCCAGCCCATGGTTTTGTGGAATACTATTCTAAAATGTTGCAATCCAGCAGTAGGAGGAGGATGATAACTTTTGGTAAGGGATCAGAACAGGATGGCAGATTTCCAGAAAGAAGATGCAGGTTTGACTGTATTTCAACTGTATGTCATGACCATTGACTTGGAAAGATAGAAGATCACCTCAACTGAACCTGTTTTCCATTCTGGAAGTGGAGAGCTGACATTATCCATGCACTAGCGATCAGAGAGTAAGCTAGGGTGCCAAATGGTAATTAAATTCAAATATAATCATTAAAATCCTTTTGCCTGCTCATATCCAATATCTGTGACTATTGTGAAAAACAATTTTATTGACCCTGGTCCTTAATTAATACTTATAGAAAATAATATAGATTTTCATTTTAACTATGGTTGGAGGACATGGAAAGCTTAGAGCTGAAAAAAATCTGAACTCATGGTTTATCCTGGCACACTCAATTCTGGTGAAACAAATTCTAAACTACTTATATATAATTCTAAAGCACTTCCATTCCGTCCCATCCCAGGAAAACAGGATAGGGGAATCTTCTATAATTACATGGTAAGATCAATATTTTTACAGTATTAAAAGAAAAAATATTAAATAATATATATAATNNNTATATATATATATAAAATTTAAATAATAATGATAATGATAATGATAATGATAATGATAATAATAATAGTAATAATAATAATAGTTGTATATAGCTTTAAAGGTGTCTGTGAGATTAAAACCAATGTATTTTGCCACGCTTACTCAGGAATTTTTCTGTGATAACCATCCCTAAGGATACAACCAAATGATGTTTCTCTTTTGTTTTGCCATGTCGGTACTGGGAGGAAAGCTTTCAGTAAAATAAAATTTTATGAGTGATATATAGCTCTTCCAACAAAAATTTGAAATACACATGTAGATTTATGTATGTATCTTTCCTTGTGGTTATATGTTAATAAATAAATAAAGATAAGCATAGAAGTAATTTGGAGATTTCATTAAAAAAAATATCTAAAATATAGCACCCTCTTTTATAGAACCATTATAAGCTATTTACAGAACTATAAGTGGACATTTTCTCAAATGTCATGATTTAAAATCAGCTTCCAAACATATTTAAGGAAATATTACAGTAGACTTACAGTAGAAAAGCTTATGGTACAAAACTTACCATCCAAAAACCATGTGAGGTAGCACTGGTTATATTTATAGATTTCTGAGATGTTATGGAATTGGGATATAATTCAGGAATTCAATATTTGTTATAAATAGTTCCTAAATTCTTCTCAAGCATACTCTTTCCTATTTTACTCAAAAAGTAGTAGAATAAAAGAATAATATAATACAAGTAGCCATAAAATGAAACCCACACATACAAAGTTTGACACCGGAGTTGGAGTTTGACCCTATTGACTATGAAAGGTTATGCAATTTCTAATAGCTCTTACATGCCTAATTCAGCTACAGTCATTTGAAAATCTTTAAAAGCACTCATTTTATTTATAGTATGACCCAGATTCTAGTCATATTAGTGAACATGTTACTGATACAAGGCATAAAAATGCCCTTATGGAAGCAGCCCCTCCCAGTAAAGAAACAAACAGGAATAAGGCAGTTTAAATATAGGCTGCAAAAAAAATCAGAAATATTTCATTTTAATAAAATCAGTATTTTATCTCTGAAGGCCTGATACATTCAATAATCTTGGGGTTTGTTGGTAGTCTTTTGAGAAAAGCTTATAAAAAGCTTAAAACTTGTTTGGATTTCGAATTAAATATTTCATAAATTCCAGTTTTATGAATATTATTTCTCCATGGAGTGAGCATCACCTTCTTGTCAATATTAAAGAATATACTAAATGCTGAAATTCCTTGAACATTTGTCATAAGGACAGGTTGCTTATGTAAGTGAAACACAGAAATGGTGAATAGGACTTTGAATTCAAAAGCAGCTGAATTTGGTTAATAACAATGTTGTCTCATCACTTATATCACTTATTCCTACTTGGAGGAATGCAGCAAGTTTATACATCTTTTTATACAATGGACCAAAATGGCATGGTCAAGATATATAGATACTGGTCACAGAACTCATCAAATTCATTATCTTAATTCTCCAATTAATTTTTTACCTCTCAATTTTTCAATGAGGTGCACATGGAGATAGAAGTGACATTGAAGTTTTCTTCAAAACTTTCCCTTTCACATCACATGCCATTTCAAATGTTTCATATTTAAATTATTTTATTTTTAAAATCCCTTTATGATCATGAATTAAAGCTTCCTACAAATTTTCCAAGAAATCTGTGGCTGAAAACTGTGCCCAACAGAGAAGAGTTGAGGATCCATAATCAAAATAGTAACATTTAAGACAGCTGAATAGAAGTGAATTTTTACTATAATAGATTAGTTCTCTTCCTTGAAGAAACACTCTCAGAGAGCCGTAGGAATTTTTTCTTTAAAAGAAAGACAAGTGAAGACAAATTATTATTAATTAGTATAAATTTCTATACAATTAAAGTACAAAATGGATGCATATTTAATCAAAGAATATGTTGTTAGGATGCTGTTGTTAGTATCTCTGAAAAGGAAAGAGATCAAGTATATCTGGGTTTTGTGCATAAGTAGTCTGCTTATATTACATGCTCAAAATTTAGTAGAATGTAAATTCCTAAGGATTGTAGTAGTTAATTGGTAGAATAATTTTATTTGTGGCATCTTCCCCACACTTAGAAATAAAGCAGAACTTTTATGATCATTTGGTTTGACCCATTGCATAATGTGACAAGGAATTTCAATTGAAGAAAAAATTATATAAGGCTGTGTTCTCTACAAAAAATGACCATGTTCTTTCAAGCAACATTTGTTTTCTCTCAAGAACTGGAGTAACAGAAAATTCTTTACATTCCTTCATAGATTGTTCCACTTCTGTGATTAGTCCCACTCTTTATAAGTTGGCACATTATTGTTAACCTGAGTAAAATTTTCCAGTGTAAATTTTAAATGTTCTTTCTGTGATGCTTTTTTTCCTAGGCTAAAAATCTGCATAGTCTCATAAACAAAGATCATAAATTACCTCTACATTTTAGCTTCTCTGCTGGGAAGGAAGATTATGACTATTTCGTTCCATATTCACCCTGATCAGATAAGATTAAGAGACAGTACATTACAGGTAATACACGCAAAAAGAAAAAAGTGGTATTTGTCTTTTGTGTCTAAGATTGTTTTAGATGTGTCTAAATTTTTTCAGATTAATTCCTTAGGGAAAAAAGTAAATAAATTAAAAAACAAAACAAAACTGAACAAAAAACAATGTCATTTATTTGTGTCAATTCCATTGAGAAAGAGTCTAATTGCTTGTAGTCTGCTACAGACTTACACTGCCCAGGTCTGTGATTGGTTTCATTGCCATTTACCTACCTAAACTTTTCTGTGCCATATTCTAAGCAGAGACTTTAACTCCTGGTTGTTTTCAGAGTTGGGGAAAATTAAATGAAAACAGGCTTATGTATTTGCTGGGCAATCATATGCATGATAGCGGTGGCCACAATCAGACACTTGAGAAAAAGAAGGAAAAGATTCATAGACTTTGTGTACCTGTGTGTTACATATGTTTGCATGGAAAGATGAAGTTCAGAAGGAAAAGGAAACAAAAAAAAAAAAAAGATTATTTAAGATTTGTGAACCTAGTAAGAAATCAAATGTGCGAAGATCATTTTACCTGTAGAAAGAGGAATCATTTATGCTGGAAGCGTATCATGTGGTGTGTACTGAGATGGAGTGAAAACTTGTCCCACTAACTCTTATGGTAAAATTCCTATTAATTTTGATCTGTGTGTAAAATGGGTTCAAATCTTTCACAAAATCCATAGAGTGGAGTCAAATAACATAACTCACCTTCCCCAAGGTAACTTTACTCTACATTAATAGCAGCAGAGTAACCTGGAAACAGGTGGTACAATGCAGTATCTCATAGTTAATAGACATTTTTATAGAATATATATCAAGACGCAGCTCTGCATAGTTGTCATGAGCCATGAATTCCACAAGAAGATATCAGTGCTGGTCAAGTCACATCCTTCACTCAAAAATCTTGTGATGCCTACAAAATACTTTAATTATATCAAACCTCCTCATATCTACATTCCAAAGAATTTAGTTTTCAAAATATGACAAAGATAGACTTCCTTTCCTTACCTACACAAAGATATGAAAATACAGGGATACAAATGACAATTAAGAATGGCAAAGGTGAAAAAGCGAAGCACAGAAAGAATAGAAAATGGAACAGAAATAGAAAATTAAACCAAAGCTTAGGCTGAATTGAGTCCAAAAGGTGCAGAATATATGTTAAAGAGTTTGGGCAAAACTTTCTAGTTCTGGGGAGGAGATGAAACACCACGGCTCCATTAAGACCAGACAAATGAAATTTGTAGAACAATCTATTCTGGCCCCAGAGCATCTGTTCAGTCGCAACTTTGAGATACTGACATTTTTCATAATTGTTTAGTTTCCTTTACATTATTTTGTTCTGCTTCACCAGAAGCTTGTGATTTTGTGATACTGATTGGTAGCCACAGTGGGAAACCTCCCCAACTGACTGAGTTTCGCTCCTAGTATCTTCCTTGTGACTCTCTACAGTTCAGAACTTTTTTTTCAGAATCTATTGTACTTGAATTGTACTGTTAAATTGAATGGCCTTCAAAGTTATGATAAAATATAGAAAGATTCTCAGCAATCAGGGCTTGGATTTTTTCCTTTTTTTTTTTTTTTTAGACATAATTAAAGAGTCAGATATATCTTTAAGGTGTTAACAGACACAACATCGTGTACAAATGAGAATATCATACCTAAAATTATACCCCTCTTCAAAAGAAAGATTTAGTGGATTTCAACCTAAAATGTATTGTCAAAATGAAAGCTTAAGAGAATGCTTCATTAGAATAATTTTTGGGCTTTAATTTTGATCAGTTTCAATCAGCTTAAGTTATTACTCCTTTTGTTGTTTTAAGGTAAGAGATAGAATCTATTTAAGGTCAGAGTAAAGATTTTAGGGTTTTTTTAAATCTCCTTTCACTATAGCTAACCATATATGAAAGAAAAGTGTTAACAAACAGCCTGCACATAAACTGGGTTCAGGCCACATCAGGCAGCTCCTTTCTGAGCTGTGACACTTCATATTCCATGGGCATGGATGGGCATGAATGGGCAGAACTGAATTAGCTCCCTATCTAATCTTTCAGCAGAAGTCTAATAAAATAGAGACAGCTAAATTGCCCCTTATACACTTTCACACGAGATATCAGAAATCTTTTTCTTCTAAGCATAGCTAACTGGGCTACATAAAAAAATATCCAAATATACATTTCAGAGCCTTACCATCTGGTCAGTTAAAATTGAAAAATAATTTACATTTCTTATCAGTGTAAGGATAGCAGTAAATAAAGCTAGATAATATTTTTTATAATGTGGCCTCTCTTTAGCAAAAGCAATTTATTTATTTGTTCATAACTATGCCAACAGATGGAGAAGAAAAAAACCTATTGTCTGTAGACTGTTATAAACTTTTATCTACTGAGAATACCTTCTTCCAGAATTGTCTTTATGTGATTGAAAAAACCTGAGACCATGATTGCAAATAATGTTAGAAGCATGAAAATATAGACTTTAAAAACTAGTTAAAATAATCCAAAACCATGAATTCACTTCCCTTTTCTTTATAATACATCTCCATAAAGAAACTGCCTTTAAGCAGATATATGGAAGGGTGTAAATATATTACTATAAAATTTGTTTAAAATGGTTAACGTGGATCTTTGAAGATGTTTTTTGCTGATTTTTGTACTCCCCTGAGAAGCATGGATGTTTTCAGTTTGGATGAACTGTTCAAAGAAACTAACTAGCTTAATAAAATGACCTGTAGTCCCAGAGTGATAATTTTTGTCATCAGTAATGAAAAGATTGGAATACTTTACATCAATTTTTTTCCATTCCTTAGCTTTTCTCCTTTTTAAAATTCCTAGCAAGCATTAACAAATGCTTGCCATTTCTTTTTCACTTATGTAGCCAAATATATTGCGTGAGTAAATTAGGAAGGTGTTTTGCCAAGAAAGGGTGTAAAACTGATGACATTAAAGAAAAAATACAGTTCTTTAAATTAGCAATGTGGTTTGTTTTTTTTTTTTTTGGACGTATGCATAAAATACTCCATAGAATTATCATTCATCCAGTTTGTCTTTACTGATCAGGAATCAACTTCTCCATTTTTGCACTTATCTTGAAGATCCTTCGTAAGGTAATGGAGCTGTGATGTGCAAAACTAGGAAGCAAAAGCATTCTGGTAAACCAAGTGAGAATATATTTAAAACCAAGAAAAGCCTGAAAAACCTGGTACTTAACCCGTCTCTGTTCATGCTGACATTATGTGAAATAGTTTTTCTATTGCTATAAAAAGTAAGAAATTTAGGTATGAAATGCCAATTTAAAAAAAAAACAACAGGTAATTGCCAGGAATCTTGCAAAACTAACAAAAAATATTCACTGAGTTCTAAGAAATTTCTATGTATGCTACGACAAATATATGAAACAAATTCTCTCTCTACCAAAGTGCTACTTATAAAGCCTAATTTGTTGCAAATCAGACTAAATTGCAGCTTAAAATGTGAACATTGCTACTTTACACTTCACGTTATAATGCTGCATCCTAACAGCATGTAAGCCATCACAAGATTTAGAGCTCTGCTCAATCAGGGACAGCAAAATTAGAAATAAATGGAGAGGGATCAATACAAAGTGTTGTTTGGTATAATGAAACAGCCCTTAGGTGGAAAATCTCTTTTATTTCTCTCTCAGCAGCTGTACTCTTTGACGATCTCTGAACTAGTCCAGTAAACAGTCAGGCTATTTGTTTTATTGGGAATGAACATGGAGTTAAAATGTCTTACAGAAATACAATTATGTTGATCAATAAAGTGGTTAAAGTTTAGTTTTTATTGCTAAAGATACTTGTGTTAACACTGTTTTTACTTAATACCAGATTAAGAATTACCTGTATTTTATGCTGTTATGGCGATCAGTGCTTAGCAGGTAATGCCATCCACCATGCTTCTATGCAACATCAGACTTTGTGCCAGATGTTGCTGAGTAATGACAGAAATGGAAGTATTTCTAACATCACTTACCACTCAGTATGTAATATGGAATGCTCAGAACTTATTTCTTTCTTTTCTTTTATATTTATGTCAAGGTCTAAGAAAGACTTGCCTATATATATTAAGATTTCTAATACAGAAAATTATGCCACTCATGCCTCTTTGTGTCTTTTTTTTTCAAAGCCTCCCTGGATGCAGAAAATACTGCTTCTGCACATGTTCATGGGTAGTTCAGTCAATAGGGATACAGACTACGATTTCAAATTTATTTTTATGGGAATTAAGATATTCTTAACCCTTTCAAGTATTCTCAAGTGAATGACCTTGACAGTCTTTCCAGATTGCTATTGACTGGCCCTGTTACTACACTATCAACACCGAAACCACAAAAGCAAAACCAAACAAAAAAAGAATGTGAGCTGTATAAGTGTCTGAGTTCACAAAAGCACTCTATGTTTATAATGAAGGCATAATGACACTGAGTTTGGAGCTTGAAATATGTTCCATCTCCTTCAAGAATCTTCACAGTATATTCTATATCTTGTTCCAAGTGTGAAATAATTTAGATTCCATTCAAAGCTGTCACAACTCCAGAGATTTTATTGCTCATTTATGCAGGTAATACTAAGTAAATAATAATGTTTTAAATGAAGTGCCAAGGGCAAGATAAAAAAGAAGAAAAAAATAGGATGTTGCATCACTACCACATTGATACATTTTTTTTCTTAGAATTACTACATAGAGCTTAAATAAATCATTAAATTTTTGACATTTATAGCTCAGAGCTGCCATGATATCCATATTATGAAATCTGCTTACACAAGGAAAAGGATTTCTTTATTTTTAATTCTTTGTTCCATTAAAGTTATTAGTGTCTTGAGCCATCCACAAAGAAATCAATTAGCCAAAATCTCCTTACTACCGGTAATATCTGAAACAAGAGCAAAGAACGATGTATTTTGTAAAATTTTGTAAGGTTTTGATTGCAAACAATGATTCTCCTGATGGAAGAGCTTGAATAATTTATTGCTTCAACTGTGTCTATTTCTGTATTCAGGTTGCTATTATTCAGAAGTCTAGAATACAAAAGGTTAAAAAAGTGAAAACTTTACTAAAAGGTCGAGTTACATGTGTGTATTAGACTGATAGCATTAAAGAGTTTATCTACGAAATCTGAAAATGTGAAGTTCCTTAAAGAGAGGTGAGGATGATTAATTATGACTGCTATTGGTGCTGATTACTTAACATAGAACAGTGTTATCCAGAAGTTTGTAAGTATGAACTTTTAGGTCTCAAACTACCAAAACAAATGATAAATTTGCATCCAACAGTACAAAAGAAAGTTTTCATACGCTTGTCCTAACTTTTTAAGTTGTGTTTCAATAACAGTGCTTGGTTTACATAGTTTGCATTCAATAACAATTAAATAATTGGATTTTAGAAAATGTACTTGACAAAAAAAATCACAGTCATATTCAGTTAAAATTCTGATTTGGTCTAATTAATAGATGGAAATGATTTTTTTCCCACTTCTTTATAAATGCTGTATCTTTCACTATGAATATAATGTTGGGAATGAGATGCTGGAGAGCAGCGCTCTGGAGAGGGATCTGGCAGTCCTTGTTGACAGAAAGTTGAACGTGAGTCAGCAGTGTCCTGGCAGCCAGGAGGGCTAACACTGTCCTGGGTGGGTATCAGGCATAGCATCACCAGCTAGCAAGATTGTTCTGCTCTGCTCTGCACTGGGGTAGCCTCACCTCAAGTGCAAAGGGCAGTTCTGGGTGCCTAAACCATTAGAAGGTGTCCAAAGGAGAGCTACAAAGATGGTGAAGGGTCTAGAAGGGTGATGGGAAGCTATACGAGGAGTGTCTGAGGTCACTCGTTCTGTGCAGCCTGGAGGAGACTGAGAGGAGACCTCATTGCAGTCTGCAATTTCCCTGTGAGGGGAATTGGAGGGGCAGACAACCGAATTCTTCACTCTCATGACCAGTGACAGAACTCAAAGAAAAGGCATGAAGCTGAGCTGGGGGGAGGGTTAGATTAAGTATTAGGAAATGTTTTTTCATCCAGGTGGTGTTTGGGCACTGGCATAGGCTCCCCAGGGCTGTGGTCACAGCATCAAGCCTGGCAGAGCCCTTCAAGAAGTGTTTGGACAATGTTCTCTGCAGCAGTGCACCCCCCACAGGCAGAGTGCCCAGACCAAGAAGAAATGTGAAGTATTCTCTCTCCCCCATAAAAGGTCAAGAAGCCTGAATTTTTGTTCCCAGTTTAAAAATATTCTAAACCAGGACATCTCATTGGACCCCCCTGGACATCACCTCACCCCTGGAACTATCTGGATTGGATGAATACCAAAAGCCCCACCTAAGCTATCAATAATAAAAAGCACTAGGCGGGAGACCTCATGGCATTTTGGGGGTGTCATAACAGAGATAAGGACCTTCCTGTCTCTGGCACGGCTTTTTCAGAGAGAAAAGTTTGTTATTTTGGCAGTTAATAAACCTTTATTGTTTCCAACACCACCCGAGGTGCCAATCCTGCTTATTTTATGCCACTGGGTATTTGTAAGACAAAAACCCAAACGGGGATGGGAGCTCTGAGGGCTCATAACGCCTGGCCCAAGGAGATATTCCATCAGCTCTCATGCAGCTGGTGTGACTTGGAGTGTCCTGCGCAGGGCCAGGAGTTGGACTGGATGATCCCTACGGGTCTTTTCCGACTCAGCGTATTCTATGATTATAACAAATTGGGATGAATTTTAATACTTACTGCAAATATGAAGATTAGAAAACAAAAATATCTGATACTCCTAGTATCAGATACTAAGAACAAAAGATATGACCAGAGGCATTGAATTTATTTTATTCTACTCTTCACAGAATCACTAAAAGAGTAGAAAAGGTGCATAGCAACTTTTTCAGCTATAAAGTTGTGATGACATAATACTACTGTAACACCTCAGCTGTGAGTGAGAATGGACACCATCTGCCTTGTTTTAATTCTCTTAAAAGAGGCCCCCAGCGCTATCAGCTCTTCCTCAGCTGTTAAGAAACAGGTCATTACTCTATCTCACATCTCAGGTACCATCTGCTAAGAAATTTTGTCTCTTCATCTGTCTGATTGTTTATATATCTTTGTTCCATAGAAATGGAAATACAGGTATCTCAAAAATCACTTATTGGAAATTAAAAATTAGAAATTAGAAACCTAATTTCATAAGACACTGCATTTTTTTCTTAATTTTATGGCTCATAAATTTTCTGGATTCTGTTTTAAATTTGCATGAATAAAATATACTAATAAAACAGTATATTTTTACCATATTCTATTTGATTACCTTGTTGTTCTCTTTCATTGATCAAGTTCATTGTTCATCTCTCCAATCTTAAGAATTTAAGTTTTCTGTTCTATGACAATAGCAAGGTTTTGGGTAAACTTGGAGTTCTCTTGTCTTTAATATTAGGAAGTTTTACCACAGAGTTTTAATTTTTTATTTTTGAACATTTAATCACTATGATTTTTGTATTATTTTAATTTTGTTTTTACATAAGTATTTGATAGGAATGGAGTCCTGTATTTCCTACTTGAATCAGAATTTCTATCTATTCTAATTGGGGAATGTGACTTAGTATGTTCTGGCTACGAAATTTTAAATTTTTTTCCACTAGTATATTTTCAGATGAAATGTTTTTCAGAAATGGACTAACAGAAGAAATTCAATGAAGTGTGTTCTGAATATGCAAAGATATTCGGGAGAAAAAAAAATAAAACAAACCCCAAACTAAAATCCAATAAAAGGACTGAAAATACTAGGAATTATTTTGAAAAGCTACATAGTAAATTATAGTTGTGTCATCAAGAGCTAGATTGCATTCTTTTATCTCAAGTCAAAGAGAACATCAACTAAATTAAAAGACAGCTGTCAAAAGTAGATAACAAATATTTGAGTAAGCAGCAGAACTTGCTTATGGAACAAACACTTTTCCTTTCTATGTTCCTAAATATCTTTGAAAATAGACTTCACAAAGGAATTGGTAGTATATGTGTGCAGAGACACAATCCAGAGTAGTTAAAAACACAGTGTCCAACAAAATGGACATTGAAAAATATGTATTTAGAATTAATATGAATTCTGCTTGTTCTAAAAGCTAGTGACCTTTAAATGAATGGAAACCTTCTTTAGATGAGACCTTTTATAAGCATTTTCCAGGATATTTTTCACTTTCTTCTAATAAAGCTGGCACATTCTCTTCATGGAGGCAAATAACTGGACTAGACAGATGAGTAACCTGGCCCTGCATCACTAATTATACATTCCTTGCCAGGACAATTTTCTATATTAACACACATTTTTCAAAGCATTTTTTGTTCCTTCTGAAATTTTTGTTTGCGCCTTCATTCAATACAGAATGACAATGCTACACATAGACCACTTCTCTATGTTGTGCTATTTTTCTTTTTTCTTAACTTTTACTGATAGAAATAACTAAGCTGTGCACAGACATTATTTTGTACTTTTCTCTCTATCTTCTTGATTCTTAATATTAACAGGAAAAAATTAGTCTATAAAAGGGATAGATATCGAACATATATATATATATATATATAATATATGTTCCTTTTCCGGGTTAAGTAAAGGTGGCCCGTCCACCCTGGACAAGTCC
>VXBU01003359.1:18219-35484 GCA_013400315.1 Bombycilla garrulus | reverse complement strand
TAAAGCTGTCAGGAGTTTCCTGTGAGGTATGCTTCTATAGTATTGTATCCAATGGTTACTAATTTGATCCCCTTCAAAATTTACAACCCCCCTCCCCTGAGACACCAATTTAGTCCACTTTTTAAATTCATTCTTTCTCCACTTACATGGTTTAGGAAACCTACTTTTTAGGGACGGTGCTTCCCACTCAGAAGTCACATCTGCACTACAAAAATGAGATGGTACGCTCAGTGGTTTTGCTTCCCAAATTGATGGTATCTTATCCTTGCTTCCTCCAGCTTGAACCCACAATTTTTTATGCTGTTTTTCCATCTAATCTCTCTCTAGGAACGTTTTCATGGTTCCGTCTGAAGACTGGGCCAGTTGGTGCAGTCTCCAAGCTTGCACACTAGGGATTAGACTCGCCAATTTAATGATGCCCAGACTGCCGTCCTTTGTGCTCGAATAGAAGATGGCATCGCAGGTGCACGATGGTAAGTGCAGCCATTCCTTGACCGTTGTTCAGAATGTTTCGTCCAGAGTCTCTAGGAACCCTGCTTTCAGGTCTGAGTGGTCAGCCAGGGGATGTAGGTCAGTCTAGGGATGGTATATGTTTTGAGGATATCTATTTTCTGCAGAGGTTTGAGTGGGGCTTTGCCAATTCGTTCCAGCCAAAATTCCAGTTTTGTAGAGAGGTCGGATTTTGCATACTAATATATATAGATTAATCTCTCAGATTCACCTTTCCCTGTTCGCCTCTCCATCAATTCCTATGCATTCTCCACTCTGTGAATACGTATTTTCACCAAAATCTGTGGAAATTTGTCTTTTTGTAGAGTGCAGGATGATGCTTAATGTATATGTGCACACTTTGTGGTGACCTGCAGTCTTAATGCCTTTATGGACGTTTTTACCCTATCCTTTAAAATTCAAACTATCTTGGTACTTCTTTTGGGATTTTTAATTCTCAAGTAAATTACATTTGTATACCTCTTTTAGAAGAACAGGACCTTCCTGGGATAGTAATCATAAGGAAGAAAGTTCATTGGAAGTTCATAACTTCCCTTTCTTTACTTTAATGACATTTGTGTTATGTCTACATTACAGACTTTGCTTAGTGCTGTCTATCCTTAAGTATTTTTAAAACTCTTAGAAGTTTTCTTTTTTAACACAATGGTTCAACATTATTAATTGTGATAACTTTTTTCTTATTTTTAATAAAATGTTTTTGTTATTGAGAGATTTCTAGTTCTCTTAACCCGGCAGCTCACTTTTTTTCTCTTTTTTTGTGCAAATTTTATCTACATTTCATAACATGCAGACAAATTTTATGAATTCTTTTATTATTTTTTAAATTTTGCTTTATTTGAAATTTCAATATGCTATATCTTTTAATTTTTTAATCTTCAATGTATCAGAAGCATTGTCATAAATTAATACTGTTTACAAAAGCTGCAATTCTATTTATTTCTTATTTTATTTTCAAGGTGAACCTATATCTGCCTTCACAAAGTGCTTGAATTAGATATTTATAATACAGTCTCAGTGACATCACTGAGATTTTCACTTTTTTTTTCAGCTGGTTCACTAGAGTGAAGAAATGCTAGAGCAGATTTTTTTTCGTGATAGTGTGAAGGTTATTTCTTCTGCGTTTTGTGATAATTTTTTATTAAAAGATTATACCAGAAAATTCGTAGGCCAGGTGTGAATATTTGTAAAGAGGCAACATGTTTTTTACCTATCTTTCCATCAAGGACAGATTATTTTCTACAGCTTAAAAATAAGGCTGGAGACTCGTGCATAAATTGTTATGAAAGGTTTTTACTTTTGATACCAGTCAGGATTGATGTAAAAAAACCCCATCTTGATGAATAGATTCTTGCTTTACAGTCCATTTAATTTAATAATGAAAGTAGGATTCTCAAAAAGACAGCTAGGCCACAGGATTTCACATACCCTAAAGATACGTCATCCTGTGAGAATCTAATCAACTTGTACAAAGACAAGGTTGGTCTTGGTGTTTGGACACTGAAAGAAGCTTTGAAGAGTATGTTCTTTGATGTACAATGTTTACATTGTGGAATTGAGGAACTTGGTTTGCTCTTATGAATAAAACAAGAAATTGCCATTTTGTTTCCAGTTTGAATGCCATGTAGAGATAGCACAGTAGAAGTTGAAAATTGGGTACTATCCACTCACCTTTCAACATTGTCACAGCAGATTGCGTTTGCAAGTTTTATAATTATAATAATGTTGTATTAATCTGACAACAATTTAATGCCTATACTCATTCCTTTGGATACTTGACAGTTACAAAAAATACTTGTCCGTTACATTTTACATGTACTTGATGAAAAATTACTTTATTTTTTTTTCTTTCTGAATGAATAAATTAATTTTTTTGCTCATTGTTCACATTTATAGGTGTTCCAATGAAGGACATGACAATGGAAGCTATCAAATTAATGATGTGTTATCACCTGGTAACATAGGAAAGGTGTAACATTTTTAATAGGAGAGGCTAGATTAATGTCATTTCAGCCACCAGGAGCTGGGAATCAATTTCCATGCTAATCGAGGTTTAAAGAATAGATTAGCAATGCTGTAGCTGCCATTAACCTTTCAAGCACTGACTCTACATGAAGCTCCCTACAGAGGCATAAAGCAGTGTGCAGCTGTGACACAAACAGAGCAAACGCAATACAAAAAACTATTGAAGATTTTCTTAGGCTATTTTATAACATAACTATGCTCTAAACAAGTCTTGCTTAAAAAACAGAAAAGCCTTACCTTGTAGAAAATAAACCCAAACCACCAACCAACCAACCAAAAAAAATAAAAAAACCACCAAAAACCAACCCCAAACCCAACCAAGTGTTGGTAAAATAAAATACTTATTTTTGATCTGGAGTTCCCTGAAATATGAAGCACTACCCATGTGTGGTGAATATATGCAGGTAACACTAAGATGGCCACAATCTGCAGACAAAGTGTGAATAAAATATTTATTCCACTATTTCACCGGCAGACAGTCACATTACACTACTAACTTTACCCAGACTTAACAGGGACAAAACGAACATGTGACAGGCCTGTTCCCTGCTTTATATTACATTGGGCCTGGCACATGCACATTTCTTTGCAAGGCTGTGATTTTACCGTCTCTGAGCATCTCATCTCTCTTTTCTCCCCCTCCCATACCAGGAGGCCTAGGCCTATGGAGAATGCTTTTTTTGTTTGTTTTTTTGCAGCATTCTGTTATTCTGTTTCTACAGAAATTCCACTTTTCAAGACAGAAATAAACCAAAGAAAAGTTTTCCAGACTGTTGGAACCCAAGGCGTTCCTATGATGCCTTTGGCTGACCCGAAACCTGGTCAGGAGGCTTTTCAGCCTTGCCAGAGGTGTCAGAGACCCTGGAATGATATTGAAAATGCCTGTGACTCTAATTCTAATCCATGGAACAGGTTGTCAACCTTTTATGAGGAATTTCAAGTCACAAAAGCTTAGATAGAAAAATAGTAGTAGTTATAAGTAAAAAGAAAAGAATTTGAGTGTATGTTCAGGGGGGTTTGAGGCCCTGTACAGGGGGGTTGGAGATCTGTACAGGGGGGTCTGAGGCACAAGATGGAGAATTTTTGCACGTGGCATGTTATCTTTTGTTCTTCTTCATAATCTCAATCTTCTTGGTGATGTTGGCACTTTTGGGTTGGTTTGACACAGATCTGGACAGTGTGGTGTGAGGGGCACGGATTGGGAATTAATGATAAACATTAAATACGTAGTTATTATTATAAAAGATTAGAGCTAAGCCAGGGTGGGCACAGTGTGTCTCTGGACGCGTTCTGTGTCGACCCTGGCGGGGCAGAGAAATCTACTTTTGATAAGGAGCTAATAAACTGCCTTGAGAACATGAACAAATGACTCCAGACTATTCCTTCAGCAACACGGGTTGGAGACCTGGACTATTCTGTACATTGTGAGGTCTCCTGGGACTGCAGAGACCATCACACAGACGGTGTGTGGATATTTTTAGCATCTCCCACCTGTAAAGTTCTCTGGAGTGAAAAGAATTCTACAAAAACCTCCCTATCCTCACCAATCTCCCATTTTTAACCCTTTAATCCCACCACCACCTGAACTAAAGGTTTTTTGCACATCATATTATATTTACTAGTGTGAAGCTTGATTTCCAAAACATGATGTGTTTTTAACAAATTCACATTGAAAGGGTGTACAAGAAAAAAATATATATGGCTTCTTAAACAGCTGCACAAACATGATAATTGAAAGATATTCTAATAGTATTTACAAGTTTTCTCATCTGTTTTAACAGAGATCCTAAAGTCAGTACTGATATTTACTATGATCACGGTGTTCCCCAACAATCTCATCAAGAAGGAAAACCACATTATTTAACTCTATGATGGTCAAGAAAAAATAATATCCTCTTGCATGAGACCACAAAATCCACTGGTACTGGAAGAATTTGGTTTCTATTTGTAATGAACTTCAAGACTGATATGAATGATATAGTGAACTTGGGAGTACAATAAAGGATAATTCATGAGATAGTTTTCTGTTATGTTCATTAAACATTGTTTAAGTAGTTAGAATGTTACACTGGTATCAACATTTTAACTCAACTATCATTTTATTTCTAATCCCCAAGGGTTAAAATGACAAAGATTTTTGCAACAACACATATTGTTATGTGTATGAAAATTCTGTGACCTTGTAGAATAAAATAGAAACTAATTCCACTTGTATAAGAGTAAAGACCTTGGAAATCTAAACTTTAATTTCTGCAATTCTCTTGTTCACTTTTTAATGTTCAATCAGAATGGTGAGATGATGATACTTATTCCCCAAGCTTTCTAGTACTGGTATTCCATCATTTTGAAAGCATTGTTGATACAATCAATGATGATAAATGATTAATCTCACTTAATCAGGTTGAGAAAAAAGTGAGCTACTTCAAACAAAACTATTTTAAAAAGATTTAGCTCTTAGAATTTCCTAGGTTACTTCATTTTTATATGTTAGCATTTTTTCTATCCCCATTAAGATAGACATATCAATATTTCTTATGTCACAGATAAGACAAAATTAAATTTTTTTCTCAAGTGCAGATTGTTTCCGGACAGTCGGTCTTTTTTGTCTTTTTTTCTTTTTTTTTGGTTGGGTTTGGTTTGGTTTGGGTTGGGTTTCTTTGTTTTGGTTTGGTTTTTTTTGTTTGTTTGGGGGTTTTGTTTGTCTGTTTGTTTGTTTTCTTTCTGTGATATAACCAAGAAAATATTATTTGGTTGATTCATTTTACTGCTTCAACCAAATGTTTATCATAAATATCAACTTCAACAAGCAGTCTATATATTTGTTTAGGGAAGATTACAAGTCAGCACGATTAAATAACAAAACAAATGGTTAATGATGCACTTACAGCTAAGCTTAAGTTTATAAAATGTAGGTAGTACCTTTCGAAGACAAAGGCTACCTTGTATGATTATATGAATTATTTGTTTTTAAAAGTTAGGAATAAAATCAGTCATAAAAAACCAGTATGACTTCTCTCAAAAACAGCTCTTGTGAAAAAAGAGCCTAGAAATTGGAACAGAAAACATAGTACCTCTAACCTACTGCTAAAACCTTTCCTATAGCCATTTCCAATGTCAGAGCAGGTTAGGTTTAGTCAAGCTGGAAAACATAGAATTGTGAAAGAATAGTAGTTCACTGGCCACAGACAGATGCAATGATCAGCCCTTCCTGACCAACTCTCCCAGTTTATACAGTGGGCATGCCATATTATGATATGGAATATCCCTTCGGATAGTTTGGATCAGCTGTCCTGGCTGTGCTCCCTCCCAGCTTCTTGCGCACCTGCTCACTGACATCATGTTGGGTGATGCTATTTATATTACATAAGGTTCTCCCAGTGAACAGTAGATACTGCAAAGAGCAGTTCCACGCATTTGAGACTGAGTTGAAGTCTTGTCTTAATGGATAGTGTTTGTCTTCTGAACAACCTTAATTGCTGCAATACAGTCCATTTCATTCACTTCTCACATTCATCAACAGAAAAAAATTAATTGTAATGTTAAAATTTAATTAAGGGACAGTGGTATAAAAAGTAAAAGACATAAAAATGTTTTGGGGATTACTCACAAAGATGACTTAAGAGTTGATGCACATTAACTGAAATACAACTCTCCTAGACTCTCCCATTTTCCTATCTCCCTGTAAACTGAGTCTTTAGGAATTTAGAATTATGAGAAGGTATTGACAAACCTAATTTAAAATCTAAGGCCTGAAGGATATTTCTTCAAAGTATCAGTGCCTGGAAATAGAGAAAGGATGATCTTGATTTTATGGCACTAAGCTGGACTTTAAAGGGATTGTGCTTCATTTGGTCTTTACCATAAACTTCCCTGAAGAGTAACTATCTTCATCTGAGCTTGTGGAGTCTTGGCTCACTTGAACTAAATTTGTGAAACAATCAAAAACTAACCATAAATACAGTCCACAGGAAAAAGAAAAATATTCAGTACTCTTAAAAGTTGCTGTGTTTTTCATCACATATTTCAATGCACTTTATCAAGTACTGTGAGGATTTCCTTCAAAGTCTGTCTACATCACTTGGCAGCATTAGTAAATTTTGGATTGTATTCTAGGATATTGTTTTACCAGGAGTAGCACCAAAGGGAAGCTCATCATTGAGATCTCAGATATAAAACAGGAGGACAACTGGATTCTAAAACTCCATTCATATAAAAATGTGAGGTGCAAAATATATATAAGCACTTTGTATACCAATGGCAGGAGGGACTGAAAATGAATGGCAATTTTCACCAGCTGAGTGTCCCTTTTCACTTTTAAAAGTGAGTACCCAACACTAAGATTTGTGTAATGCTGAGTATGTACATTCTAAGTTTAATATTAGTTTTTAATAAGAACCTTGTTATAGTTCTGCTAAACTAAGAGTAGAGCACCAGAAAATTTATATTCTAGTATTCTCCTATGCAGTGCTTGTAGTCTGTTCATGAGTCAGATAATTTTTACACCATTAATGCACTTTTAATCAAGAGCATTGAAATTATTATTGTAATTTCTGTTGATGAAAACCAGTTTCTCACAAAATATTCCACTATGAAAAATTGTGAACATTTGATTTTAAGCACAACCTTTTCAAACATTTACAGTTTAACTCAATAGCTCCAGGAAGGAAAAGCTTTATTAAACATGCTGTCAATGGTGCTGTTGTTATGTATACTCAGTGTTGAGCACTACTTATATTCTGCAAGTATAGGCTTATCACTGCCATATCCTGAACGTTTCTGAACATGAAATGGGAAAATCTGTTTAATATAAAAAATTCTATGCTTCTTGGTTCCCAGCTATACCTTTTACCCATTTCTTCCCTTAATATTTATAAAAATGTGATAATCTCTCTGGAAAGAGAAAACAAAAAAGCTACCATAAGTTCAGATAATTCCTCAACTGGGGAAAGTTTTAGAAAAGACTAAAAACATTCTGCTTTGCCTTCATCTAATCTCCAAACTCTTTTCTCCCTATCTAGGTTTTTCCTTGATACAAAATAACCAAAAATAAAAAGAAATATTTTGTAATAATCACAGTTGACAGGAAAAAAAAAAAGGAAAAAAGTTAATTTTATTTTAATTCAAATATGTGTACCTGATCTTTGTATTTATGAATAGTGATAGGTATTTCATTAAAAGACTTTTCCATAGAACAGACCACTCTTCATTTTATCACACTGATACTTGCTGAGGTTCTTCTGATAAAACCCAACAGAATCACCCAGAGATCTTTTTAAACTGACAAAAGCTTCTAATCAGTTGCTACCTCCATCAAAATCATCAGCTTGATTCTTGTATAAGTGACTCCAACATATCTCTAAGGATTTTTACATTTCCCTCATCCTTTATGGTAGCTATTCATTATTTCTAGAAGACTGGAAAAATATTAACAATGACAGAAGAGCCATAAAAAGAACATTTTCTTCACTTCCAAAATATCCCTTACTGCTGGTAACTTTTTCTGCTTCTGAACAGAGATTCCTTTCATGAGAGCTTATTTCAACAGTATTTTGGATCCTATTAGCATTCATAGTATTAGAAAAAATATCTTGTATGGTTTCAAAAGAAAGGATTTAACTCCTGACACTTTGATCCCACAGAAACTATGTCATGAACTTTCCGTGACAGATCTCAGAAAATCAAATTATTTAATTTTACTACAGCAAAGTCTTTAAAATTATTATATTTTTTTTCCCAGCATTTTTTAAAAGGAAAGGTGCAGCATAAGGAAAGCATAAAGATAAGTCTTCATGTACACTGAACAATATGTAAAACTGCATTTACAATACAGAAAGTTCACATGGCTCACAGCTTCCATTCATGAGTGTCTGGAAATATTAGCGTTATGTCTCAGACAACTGCACCGTCTTGTACTCAGTAGGTGTGCCTGCCATTTCTTACTGAGGGGATGAGGCTGATGGCTCTCCACAGTGGAGGCAAGGCAGGGATGGAAGGGAGTTAATGTCACAATGAGTAGTTGCAAAAAGCAGTAAATCCTCCTTCACTTTTAAACCTTAGGAAAATGTAGCATACTATGGGTTTGTTCTACATTCAGGTCAAAGGTTTCATAAGTAAACATTAGGCTATCACTACTGTATTTGCTAACACAGTAAATTGGGTTCAAGATTTAGCCACAGTAGATGAACAGGTAATTTGTTTGTAGAACTGATAACAATGGTCAGATAAGTTTTAATAAAATAGGACCAAATAAGATAGTTCCTGTACTTCTGTTTCAGTGAACAGTCTCGGACATAACCACAAGACATCACAGTTTTATAACAGCAAAAAGTCCAACATTTTTAATGTGCACAACTCCCTCTGTGTCTGCCTTTTATGTCATTGTCCACTCTTTAGTTTGCAGTTATTTGGAATTATTTCCATATGTTCCTGGCATATAAGGTAACTAGGGCTCATAAGTGATCTAAATTATTTAAATTATTAAATTCCATTCTGTCAAATGTTCAGCACTTACCATATTATCATAATTATAAGGTCATGCTCTCTTCCTTAGTAAATGAAATCTTTTCTTTCTAATAGTTGATATGTCCTAACACCAGCCAAATTACTTCTGTTTTTCTTCCATAATCTGCAGGAAAAAGTCATTACAGCCTCTGATTCAGTAAAATCTATCTTATATATGAGAATACTTGAAAGCAATTTTCTAATGCTAAGCTGAGGTGTTAGATCTAATTTTTGTGTGCTTTTTCTTTTTTTTTTTCTAATGGCTAAACAAAGAAAGAAGCATAAAAGTTTCTCATGCGTGGTACTGATGCAGATACATATTAACATTTGCTTTCAAAATGTATTCCCAGGCTGGTTTCCATAGATAATTCTCTCAAATCTAGAAGGTTTTATAAAATGATCACAGGAGCATTACATTACAGAATAAGAAATAGAACATTCTTTTAAAAAAGATAAAATCTACATTATTTTTCATAAAACTTTTCAATTTCTTGGTTTTACAGTTTATTTTATCCCATTTTCTTAATCCCATTAGAATTTACTGTTTTAAAGAATACTAAACGAACAAAAGTCAGGAATAATTCTGAAATTAAATAGTTGGAAGTCTTAAAAAAAATCTTCTTATCCTCTACTTGATCATTCAGACTTTGTTCTTTCTTCCCCAGATCCTCACACAGTTAAAATTTACAGAAAGAAAACTATTAAGCAGATTTAGTTTAGAGAAAATTTATTTCACATGCTTGGTGGCAATGTTCATGTCATAAAGTAGACCACAGTTTTGAATTTCAAGTAGGCTGCAGAATAGAGATTTCTTTTCTATGGTGTATAATTTTCTTGCGGTTTCAGAACTTAAACTACCAATTTAATAGAATTTGATATTTTTTATTAATTTATTAAGTTAAATACATATCCACAAATGTCTACGTTCATTTCCTCTCTGGCTATAAGCATACAAGTATAAATAATGTTCTAAACAGATATAAAAGAAACGTTTTACAAGACAGCAACTATGGTGTTATGAGTTCTGGCAAGATGGTTATTATTCCAAAATAAAATAATGTCTAAGATTTATGAAAGTGATTACTTCTGTTCACCAATATGGTTATTTACTGGCCTTTATGATAGAAACTTTTGGGTTGTGTTTTTGTCTTTCATTTACAATGATCCATCTGTTTAGAATTACTGCACTTAATCCAGTTAGTAAATTGCACCTAATCTGATGAATTGCAATGAAGTGTCCACACTTGAATATTCCAAACATTCAAGTTCCATGTGAATGTCTATGACATTCAAGTCCGTTCTGATAGTTCTGTAAGAAATATGTTTTTAGATTATGTATTTACTGAATTAAGCACAGAGCTTTGTGTTGGAGATCACATATTCAGATATATCCCCTAGATTATTATTTTGACTTAGATGCATTAGAAGATTTTTACTAGATTCATATGATATTCCTCCATTTCTGAATACTACTTGAAAGCAATGAGAATTAGTTTTATGTCATCAAATATTTGAAGAGGAAAGAAAATTCCTAGTTTATAGCAGAATTATTTTATTCAAAAATGTATGTTCTATTGATTTTTTTTAAATTCCTTCTATTAATAAAAATGTTAGTATTAGTGTATTAGTATTTGGGGGGTTTGATATTCATTTGGGTTTTCTTTTTTTTTAATCTGATTTTTTTCACTTAATAAGGACTGAGAATTTAAATGTTGTGGTACAACAAAATGAAAGGAATGATGCCGTGAAAAAAATTATGCTCTCTTCAACAGTCTGTGAAGAATATGTATATAAAGAGTTATAGTATTCATATGGATAATACATGTTGAAAACTTTCCATTACAAACAGTAGTTAGTATCCCTTTCCAACAGCCTAATTCCTGAAAACAGCATTCAGCAGTAAAACTTGCAGTGTCATGCCTTTTAGAAGTAATAAAAAATCTTCTGCAGTGCACTTTGAATTAATTTTTTATGTACGTGTACTACAGATTTACAATAATTTACCTTGGTTGCTGAATAAGCCTCCTATTTTTCACACCTCACCACACCACTATTGTGAGGCTTAATTACAATGCTGTCTCTTTTCCATTTAAAAGTGTCAGAATTTATATTATAACTTTCATACTTAAACCAGTTAGTACTAAATAGTCGTCATCCAAAACCAAATTCCACTGAAGCTGAAAAAATTAATTTTTGTTGGCACAAAGTCCAATCTCCTGCTGGCTTCCTTTTTCCCCAGGAAGGATATGTTACTATAACTTAACAAACAAATTGTTGCTAAAACATGTAGTTCTGAAAGATTGAGATAAATGTATTTTACTATTTTTTGCCAATTAATAAACAGTACCTTCAGCTTGAAACAACATTCTGAACAGTCAGTAAGCTGACTGGTTTTTAGGAATTTTATAGCAAGAAATCAAATGGTTTCCCTATAATGTAGTTCTGAAAGATTGAGATAAATGTATTTTACTATTTTTTGCCAATTAATAAACAGTACCTTCAGCTTGAAACAACATTCTGAACAGTCAGTAAGCTGACTGGTTTTTAGGAATTTTATAGCAAGAAATCAAATGGTTTCCCTATAATGTGAAAATGTTTTATGATTTTTTTATTAAATTGTGAATTCATGCCTCTTTTCCTTCACAGTTATTTTAATGTGATGTACTCAAACCAAACAGGTGCTTACTCAGAATCAAAAAGTTCTATATTTAAGAACTGCATATCAACCATAATAATTTCTGTACTATATGCTTTATTCCTTCAGAGAATATCAAGTTCATGAATTCCAGCACCCACATGGGTCCCTGAAGACACTGTGGTTTAGAATGTATTTCTTCATTTTAATTAGTTACAGAAAAATTCTCCAGGAATACAGATCAAAACAACATTCTTATCAGCTCAAAAAAATCTGTCCTTAGTGGAATAAACCCACACATTTTTAAAGGAGAATTATATAACCTTAAGTAACATTTTCATGGTATTTGTGATTTTGTGTTTCCATCATGGTATCATGCAAGAATTTCATTGAAATATACCCAGCTATGAAAAAGTTGCTTTTTTCTGATTATTCCTAGAGAAAAGCATTCCTGTGCATGAATATTTTCTTGATGATACTAAAGATTACATCAACTAATACCCATCACAGCCCAAGACATTTTCCCCTGCCACTCCTGTGACAATCCTGTGCTACACACTAAAGCGATTATCTCCAGGGGATCAGCAAAGGAGGTTACTAAGATACTGAGATAGAAGCCTCTTGGTTTGCTGAGTCTAGCCACTCAGCACCAAATATGATGATTGTTTCATACTTATTTCGCAGGATGCACTTTCATTCTAAATAACTGTGGATTCTTAGTAAATTTTGCTGTATGGAGTTCACTTGTGTGAAGTAAGGAAAACATGCACTGGAAGTTGTCTGGGAAAACACTGGCAGATTTTGCATCTGTGTAATTTAACCTTTACAACAGACCTTAATGACATTAAACAAGGTTTAATTTTCCAAACTCTATTTACAGTTCAGTCAACAACCTCAGATTTACAATATCTCAATATCGTGGACAAAGGATTTCACTATGGACAATAAGGAGTATTACATGTCACATAAGGTGAACTTCCTAATGTCCGTATGAGGATACTTCAAGGGACAAATGTAACAGTGACATAAAGTGTAGCTATACCCTCTGGCCTGCCCTAGAAACCTGCCACAGACCCCCTGTGCAGCCAGCACACAGCTGAAATACCTGTACTGTTCAAACCTATCCATAACCTACAAGCATTCCACTCAGGATTTTCTTCTCTTCTGTTTTAGCACAATGTAATACAATGGAGTTTCTCATTAATGATAAGGTTTAAGTTAGGCCATTTTCCTTTGCTTTTCACCCAACTCCAGATGATGTTAGAGATGATCTCTGTATTTTAAGAGGTTTGGAAAAGGAAGCTTTATATAATTAAAAAGCCTGGAGTGTTTCCTTACAATATGAAGTGTATGCTTACAGTAGTATTAGAGACAAACACTTCTATCTGAAGTGCTTCAACATTACAACTGTTAGAGCATTTCGTTAGTCTTTTCAGGCGCATCTGCCAAGGTCAATTGACTTAATACTGAAGACTGTATTTTAGGTCTCAGGAAATCTTTGATGGTAGATGAAGAATGTTAATAACAACAACAACAATATGAAAAATGGAACAATAAACATTTTAATTTCTCAACAGTTTAGAAGGTTTTAATTTTTCTGTAAAATGTGGTTTACAAGTAGAAAGAAATCATGTAGTATGTTATAAATGGTTTTATTTGTGCTTCTACATTCAGAGAGAGAAAATTTTTTCTTAGGTTGGTATATCATAAAAAGAGAATCCAGCTTGGCACTTCCAGATGCTCTAATGTGCATCTTTGCAAATGCCTCTTTCCTTTCAAATTAATTTGAAATTCACAGAATAGCTGGTCTTGATGGTCATAAATACAAATTCAGTGAAGTAAACAGAAAGTTTATTTTATTTTCTCTTGCCTCCTGTCCCAAACATGAGCACATCAGCTGCACAGAACATAAAGCAGTATACATCACAGTATTATGATTCCAAATGAACCCACTCACTGATGGACGTGAGAGCAGTAAAAGGTACCAATTCAAAAAAAGGAAAAATTGATTTAAAACGTGCAAATGTTTCACATAGAAACGTGCTGCTATTTTATATCTATTTTATATCTATGTTAGATCACTGTGTTTTCCATACTGAAAGCTGGAGTTGTAGTCTCTAGTGTGTTAATCTGTTTTCCCAACTGCCCAATGAACTTACCTGGCTAAGTAATACATAGCTTAAAAACCTGATACCTTTTGTTAAAGAAAAAAGCTCTGCTTATTAAAAATTATGAATAAGTTTTTCCTTTATTTTCTTAATTTTCTTTTTAAAATATAAATTACTAACTCAACTATAACGTATGTTTGACAGAAATAATTTGAAAGTAGTTATACAGAGCCAAGCATTTAAACTCATGGGTAATTTGAATGCAGCTTTATTCACCCTTTATAATTACTTCTAGTTTTGTGTGATTGAGAGAATATTACCTTTTAAAAAATACAGAGAAAGACATAAGTGTTCAAAATTCACTCTGCAGTATGAGACTTCAAGATATGGTACAGTGAAAGAATGTAGAACGAAGAAAGCCTTTCTGTGAAGTACAGATATATATCCAGCAGGGACTTAGAACTCTCAAAACAGATATGAGACACTTTTTTCCTGTTATAAAAACAAATTCACTACTTTGGAAAAAGAGCTGTACAGATTGTGTGAATACAGAGACAGCCATCTATAACCCTAAGATAAATAATCTGATTATGTCTGATTTTGATTTTGCCTCTGGTTGCTCATCAGTACATTGAGTGAGATGGCTAACACTTTAATGGATTTTAAACCTATATATTATTTAAAATGATGAGGTGTTTTACAATCAGTCGAATTGTTTTAGACTTAGTTGAATGAGAACATGATTTTATAGTAATGGCTCTTCTTCAGTGTGTTTGAATTCTAATTGATAAAGGTCATGTCTCCTCCCTGACCTTGTTAAGTAGGATAACATAGCATTCTCTGGTACTGTTCATTTTCCTGTGATCATCCACTGAAGTAAGGGAAAAAATCATAAATACCAACATTTCAAGAATGACATGACTATTGACCTTTAGCTCCACAAAGTATTGAAAGTTATTATAAGATTATTATAAATTTCCTCATTACCAGTCTGTAATGTTTTCACAGTAGAGGCTACATATAGTTTTTTATTTTATTCTGAAGAGGTTGTGACTTTTATTCAAGTGTTGACAAGAAATTTGATACAGCCAGAAGCAAGTGTTTTATAAGAATTAGGTAGTCAGTGAAGAAAAATTTCAGCATGAGTAGTAAGGTAGAAGCATCATACTGGAATTAGAAAAATGTGGAAAACTGTCTCCTGCAGTTGGAAAGAAGACTCATGTTGATTCATGTTATTGAGACACTCATAACTTGCTGATAGTTCAGTTTTTCAGTAAATCTTTAAAGATAAACTCACAGTTTTGCAAGAAGCATTGAGTTATCTTTTTTCATTGACTTTAAAACAAAACTTGTTTCTTTAAAAAAATAATTATTCAGGCAAATTGCAGATTAAACACCAACTCTAGGTCAAACTGAAGTTAAAGATAGTTGAAAACCAGTGGACTGATGATTTGTTATTTTATCACCTGTTCTCCATATTTGTTGTGGATGAATCTAAACTTTGGCAAGATAATTTTGTTGGATGCCCAACTTCTTGCCGTGGCCAATGTCAATTATTTTACCTTTTCTATTTTTTTATTTTACAACTATTTCTATTTTTTTATTTTACAGCTATTTTACTATTACTGTTCATGAAGTCCAAATGAAGTTGAAATTAAATATTTAAACTCTGTGGCTTATTGATTTGAAAACAGTACTGTATGTTCATTTCATATTAGTAACCTTCTGTGTTTTCCCATCAGAAAAAGTTTTAGGTAATGGAGACTTACTAAAGTTTAAATTTGCTTGGGGATTATGTTCAGTCTTTCATAATGCAAATGACTCTCATCTTGCAGAATTTATGCTACACTTATAATTTTACATTGCTTTTCTAAATCCTAATGTTTTCTTACTCCATACTTCTGTGAATTACTTGTGTTTTATGCAGTACTTGTAAGGGCCTCAGAGTTGCATCATCATAATGTGTTTTGTAACGAATAATTTCTGAGAAAACTGTATTTAAAGTTAGACCCTGTGGAACATTTAGAGAAACTGCTAGAATCCTTATGGATAATAATACTCTAACAGTGAAGGAGAAACTGTACCACTGGAAGTTCATGGGAAAACACAAAAATCTGCTCTATTCAGAGACTCACAGAATGAACAGAATTCATTGGAGACTGGCATCATGTACTTAAAAATTTTGTGAGCAATATATTCTAAGTTACTAGTAAAATTTGATGTTAATAGCAAGCTGATTATTACATTCGTTCACCTTAGTAATGAAATGATACAATCTAGTAAATAGATGTAATTTTGAAGTTAGAAAACGTTAGCATTTCCATCTCTTGCATGGGATATAGCACAGGTCATCCTTCTGCCCATTCAAGTCCATGTTACAATGCCACAGTATATTGCTGTTGAACAAGTGTACACTCATAGCTACTGTCAGAGGGAGTAAAAGGCATTTTTGGCCATAGTTTACAGCTTTCTGCAGTAAAGATGGAATGGCTTAGGTATTTAAATGTTTAGGGAAAAAAACCAAGTCAGAGACATGCAATATATCTTAATTTATTTTCCTGGAATGTCCTGGTAGTACATTTATCAATCTCCTATACTATAAATTAATATCCTTATCACTTCTGTTTCTGGAGCTGACAGATGTTCATGGTAAAGGAAAAGTTTAAATTATGCTTGGTTTTCTTTTACTGTTGTTTATTCAATGTTTTGAAAGCATTCTACCAATTTAAAATGTAGAGTTAATTGCCCATAAGGCACATGACAAATTAAGTCAATTTTAATAATGGTGCCTATGACTGAGTAGCAACCAGAAATTAAGTGGTTTGCTGATGATTCCTATGTCAGTGAAGAAGTGCAGAACAGATTGTCAGACTCCTACAAAGGAGAAATAATGTTGCTTCCCAGCAATTTATTTTAGTGACTTCTTACAAGCTGATGGTTTCTTCATTTTCTCTTTTGACGCTTCATTTTGAGTTGCACTAAGGTGGTGGAGTAACTGCTGTTCTAAAGGCCTAGAAGAGGAGCATAAAATACTGATAGATCTGTCATATCTTTTGGCTTCAACTAAAAAAACATAATGGGCAATCTCCCAGTTCAGTTCACTCAGTAGGCTCCCAAGTACACCAACCATCTCGTTACTTCACAGTATTTTTGTCTTTGATCTCATATAAGTCAGTATTAAGGTGTTATTCAGTGATATGTTCTGAAAATGAGTAATAGGCAAATATAAAATACTTAATTCCACCGTCAATCAAAATTTTTAATTGTTTTTTGGTGTTTACAAAAATGTTATGTTATTAACAACTACATGCTAGTACTTGTTTAACATACAGTTCTCAAAACTTTGGGAAATTAATGGACCAAAATTCCTTCATTAGTCTGTAGTGGCCTTGGCAGACAGTGGCATAACAAAACATTGTCATTATAATTAAAATAGAATCAGAGATTTATGTAGAATAATTTAGATTGAAAGAGATATTTAAGATCATG